>CM050166.1:346811997-347356997 GCA_027410445.1 Discoglossus pictus | reverse complement strand
ACAGGACAGGGGCAGAGCCAGGAAGCCTGGGAGTGAGATTACAAGCGATTTTGAGCCATATTTGGGGGGTTTTGTCAATCCAAAATCTGCTAAAAGAGGGAAAAAATGGGGGACGAAAAATTAAAAAAATTCTGAAACTACATGAAAACGAGGCTGAGCAAAGCCAGACACGCGGTACTTAGAAAATACACAACTGCAAAGACAGTAACACTTACACCAACAACGTCAGGCACGCGGGGCTTTGAAAATGAAACAAACGTCCTTCAGCGCGTAACACGCAAACATTCAGCTGACACACAGAGGACAAACACACAGGGAAAGGACAGCGGGGAGATGGTGGAGACACATGGCATTCCCAAGAACAAAACTTGCAGGTTAACGAAACCTGCAATGAGTGGCCCGTACAGTAAGCGGGAGGAAAGGCTCGCAATGAGCGCCAAAGGCGATCATTGTGAGCCACGAGATGAGCCCTTCGAGCGGGAGAGGCTTGCAATGAGTGCCAAAAGCGCTCGGCGTGGGGCTTGCAATGAGCGCCAAAGGTGATCAGTGCAAAGCAGGAAAGTTCAAGTACAGAGGGGAGAGGCTCGCAATGAGCACCAAAGGCACCCATTGCGAGCCAAGCGATGTGAGGCGAAGGCGCTCAGCACGGGACTCACAATGAGCGTCAAAGGTGCTCAGAGTAGCAAAAGCCTCACATTGTGTGGCAAACAGCATTGCCAGCCTTACAATTTGAATCCTGACATCTTTGACGGGCAAGTTCCTAGTACTTTTAATATCTAACAGTTTGAGTAAATCATTTTTCTGTCTTCAAACATTAGTAACACTTAGTGATTTGCACTATTTTCTTTGCTATTAGTGATAGCAACACTATAGTTATTATGGTTTTACTGTGACCATAACTGTATTATATGCTTTATATCCAATACAAAGTTTTCATATATGTTCTTATCAGGGGGGCGATAACAGAGTGGAACAGGAGCTCCGCAGAGAGATCGAGGACATGAAGCTCAGACTGGAAATGGCTGCAGATCACTATAAGGATAAGTTTAGAGAGTGTCAAAAGCTTCAGAAAAAAGTGACCAAGCTCACAGAACAACTGGTGAGTATTCATTAATGATGGCTTAGAAGCACTGTTATAAATATATGTATAATGTATCTATAATATAAATGTACGTATAATGAATTTCCATATTTCATAGGAGAGTGCAGAACAGATTAAAGAGTCGGATGAAGAGGTAAATCAGACTGATATGGTTTTCAAGCATGATCTATGCTTAATGTCTGTTTATAGACATTAGATTACAGTCATCCTTTATTAAAGCACCATACACCATTCAAGTCTTCTGCTTTATAATGATATTCTTTTGATTTCTTACAAAATCCAGGGATCAGCGATACTTTCTTGGCATTTTGTAAATGAATGTTTGGTTTTGCTAATCAGTATTATATAAACAGTGACAGTTAATGTTTTAAGGCAGATTTATAACTTTTATTCCATTGACAAGTGGTTTTAATTTTTCTTTTTTGTCTTCAAACCCCTGTGACATGTGTGAGAGGGGCGTTTATATTTCGGGAGAGATACTGGTGCAGTGAATGATGCAAGCGGTCTGCTTCTGAGCCAGTGAAAGGGAATAAGCGTTAATATCTATTTCAATCTTATGTAAATACAGATATAAAAAAAATCCAGGGAGCCTTGGTTCCTACATCTTTACTTCTGGTCCTTAAATACTTTTTAGAAGTATAAAATATCTCTATTAATGGTCTGTCTCCAAAGCTCCTAGATACATCCTGTATAGTTTGCAGCCAGATAATAAGGGAGGAGATAAAAAAAAAGACCTGCTGGTGTAGAGACCAATCTTTATTTAACGCGGTTTAAAAAAATAAAAAAATAAATTAAAAAAATATTATATATATATATATATATATATATATATGTGTGTGTGTGTGTGTGTTTTTTTTTTTCTTCTGTGTGTGCGTGATCACACACCTGCACACTTGTGTTAAATGTGCACATTAGTGTGTTTACATCAATAATTGAAAAGGAACAGCACTACTCTTGGTTGAAATATTGTTATACGCACCTATTTTGGACATTGCCAGGTTGTTTTGCCTAGTTTTACATGTGTACGTTTGTATGTGTGTAGTTATCTGTGTACAGGTATGTCCTACATACAGCCACTGAAATGCCTGCAACATATAAAGATGCCTTTTTTGAATTTATGATGGAGTGATCGCTATGGTATTTTAGGGAGCGGCATAAACCTCTGCGGCCTCCATCTCTTCCATGTGCTTCTAGTGAGACACATCTGTCAGTAGCACAACACGAGATGAATCCATCACCGTTGGCATCTCACGTGATGTCATGTTTGCTGGGAAATAGTTAATGTTCTGCATTCCTGTGGGATTTTGTATTAATCATACACTCTTAAGGCCATATTGATTCATTTTGTTCCTCCCATCCGTTTTCTATTTAAGCCAGACACCCCTGCTGGTAAACAGATATATAAATGTACTGCAGGAGATATACCTCGGAGCAACAGTAGATTCGTTTGGTTGGATGTGGACGCTTCTAATTGCACGTCCTTCTAATTTCTATGTACCTTGCTTTTGAATGGCAAATGATCTGATTCCCAGACCTTGCCTGCGGGAATCCACATTCTCACCTAGTGTTTTATACGCAGGAACTGCATGGACAAATATCTGCAAATAACAGCACTTTTTCTATTTATTTTTTTAAGTGTTCACTTATTTATTCATGCAAATTAACTTGTCTGTTTAATTGATAATTAAGATGTTTAGTTCTTGTAAATATTTTATATCCTAGAGACTAGCAGAACATACTATGTTTAAAGGAATCCTTCGATACACTAAATATATTCTAACGGGCAAAAACTGCTTTTATGAACTGATATGATGTGTAACAGAGCAAAAATAAGTTACAAATAATTCTCTGAGGATACACTTTTCCTAAGACAGAAATGCAAACCATCAGCCGATAAAAAGAACGTTAATGTCTGCAGTAAAGATAAATTAGGCATAAATGAAAATTTAAAGGTGGTGTTTTATATTTTTACTTTCTAATAACATATGTTTAGTTATTTAAAAGGCCAAGTAGAAGAAAATAACTTGCCTCATGTAAATGAAAATAGTTTGAGAGATTTCATGCATTTGGAACAAGTATATTTTGCCTTCCAAATTTGATTATTTAAATGTTTCTTTACAAAAATAAATTTGGAATTTGTGCCTCAGAATGAACCCGAAACAGCTAAAATTGTCTTGTGTTTTTTTTTTTTTGCTGTTTATATTTTACCTAAATATTAAAAAAAATAAATTCCCTCTTTAGATTATATGTGTTACAGCCATATTTTTGCCAAATGTACGCTGTGGTCCATTATTTCTATATGGTCTTTTGAATAAGAAAACTTGAAAATTAATGAATTTTATTAAAAATAGTAGTAAGTAAAATGTACACAGACTTTACATTTTTCAGTTTTATATGCAATTATTTCTTCCTGCAGACTTCCATTGTGTTTACTGAAGCTGCTTCTTGCATCTTCAGTCTCAACAGTATGTGTGATCATTTTTCTGTTAAAGCTAATGAATGCACTGGCAGTTGCAAATGCCGCATTCCCATTGCATAGATACAAATTTATGTGTTTTTAAAGTCTGCTTCTACTGAAAACTAAAATGGTAGATTCCATAACCGCATAATTGTATATAAAAGTAATACATTAGATGCTGTATGTTATTGCATTCTAAAAGCATGCTGTCTATTTTTAAGTATTTTTTCAAGTGACTGTTTAAAGTTTTTGATTACAGTGGTGCGCACATTGCATCAATTTATATCAATGTGTCTTTTTTTTTTTTTTTATACAGAAAAATTCAGAAAGTCAGTTTAAAAAGGCAGATCTGTTTGTTAATACAGACATAGCATCAGGTCCAGATATTCAACTGTACACACCACCAGGTAAGGAACATTTATATTTATTATAGAATATAGTTGGATCGATAAATGTTTTACCGAAATGTGGAGAATATACTGTAGTGTAAATGTTGACTGTTCATTACATTTTTTTGATTAAAATGTTCTAGCAAATGAAGCTGTGAAGGTCCATACATTATTATACGATATCGCTTCTTGCGTATCGATAGTAAAACTTAAATACATATTTGCTCCCTTGCCCCAAACAAAAAACAAAACATTTTATTCACTATTTTAATTGTAATCTGCACACCTTTAATGACTTATTTTCATTGCCTGTTTCAGTGTCGTCTTTCCTTAGTCTATCATAATCTGTTGCACAATTTATTTAAGAGGCTGGCAGCACTGATTTGATCCAGAACGTTATACAGCAATTTATTTAGTATTTTACTGTACGAAGTCAAAGCAAGTGCAGCTCTAACCCTCAAGTAAACTGTGCTGCAGGTTATGATGAATTAGGAGGGAGAAAAATGAAACATTAAAAAATGATTACATTATATAGTAGCAACCTTTGGAAGCCCTGCCAATACAATAATGTCTTCAAATGATTGTATCCCACAGTAAGTCCGTTTTCATGTGACACTGCACCAGATTTTATGGTGAAAGAACAAGTGCGAGAAATGAGCAAAGAAGTTGCTGAAAAAACAGAAAAGTACCGAAGGTGTAAGCAGATGCTGGCAGTAAGTACGCAATTGTCTGGAGTCATATTGCTATTTTCACACTTGGCTAATATTTCATATTAATACACATTTTACTACAAAATGACTTAATAGGATTTAAAGTATGTTCCAGTTTAGAGTATTGTTTTGTGGCCATTTCAAAAATAATTGCATCTTGTCTAGTATGTGACAGATTAGGTGATAAAAGTTTAGGAATCCAACAAACCGTTAAACTGCCAGTGCCACTTTAGTAAATAATATATGGCAATAAAGATAAAAAAAGAACAGCATTAAAGGAATATATGTTTCCCTATTTTTCTAATCTAACACATGCTGCTTATATCAGAAACACACATTACATGGGTCATTCTATACACATACATAATTACTTAATTTTAAAAATAAAATGTGGTGCTGCTTACATAGGCACAGTGTACTAACCAATAGAAACACTGCATTCAAGTATATTTAACCCTATAGTAGCCTTCAATCCAGCTGCAGAAACAATGCAGAAAGCTCAAGCAACACTGGTGAGTTGTCTCCTTCAAGGGAGAAGAGAGAGGTGTGCTTTTGAGAACTAAGCCTACAAATCCCATTATGCTTTGCTGCAGAGACTATTGTAACTGCCTCTGATTGGCCAAATTGAATTATGAATTTTATGCAGATTTTATCAGGGATTTGCAGGGGTGTTCTCAAAATCAACTTCTACCAAACTCAAGAGATTTAGGGTAAGTTTAATAATGTTTATTATGGTATTTTGTTTTTCAAGCAAAAAATATTTTCATACACTATTTATTCTATCAGATCATTCATAATCCATGAAACTTGGAAATAAGCCTTTGAATAATAATACCCCTTATTTAAATTAAATCAAGAGCTCTAATAAAAATATATATTTGATGTCTTTAGGAAGAAAAAGCAAGATGCAGTGCGTATGCTGATGATGTAGCCAAAATGGAGATGAAATGGAAGGAACAGGTGAAAGTCAATGAAAGCCTCAAACTGCAGTTACTTGCAACGGAAGATCAATATAAAGTATGTACGAATAGTAATATGATGATAAAGAACCAGCAAAATATGTGGCCATGTACAGTAGCTGAAATGTTAAATATATTTAAAAATATATTGCTAAAATCTACTAAAACAGAGATGTCAAACAAATCTGCTTTGTGTGGACAATGGCTATTCTGGAGCCACATGAGTCTTCAGATGACATATTCTGCAGCCACGACTTCCCTCTTTTCTGAAATAGGATATAATGCCATATACCATAGGACACATTCAATTTAACGCAACAAATGTTCCCCCTCTTTTGTATCATCTGTTTTTGAATTGTATGGGTTTAAAAAATAAAATTGTGTTATTGTTTTGCTTATATTTAATTAGATTAGGTATAGGCTATAATGCCTATAGATAAAATATTTTCATTTTTGAAACTACTGCTGAATTAAGAGTTATAAGTGGTTGACTAGTCCCGATAAAATATTTTCATTTTTCTGCTGCATATAATAAGACTGCTAAATGAGTCACTGGGATCTACTGTACAGGACTGATTAGGTGGACGGTTCAGGGTCCTAATGCCATCTTAGTGGTGAGGGAAGGGAGATGGCCTGTGATCTCTTAACTGGATTTCAAGCAGCTGATGAGATTTCACATAATAAACATTTTCAGGACATTAACTGTCACATTGAATATACTGTGACTGTACAGCTTATTGAAATCCTTCTCAGTCATTCGGAAATACTTAAGTGGTAGACATGTTTGTCTGCTCGGCAAGAGATCCTGAATTCAAATATGTTATTGGTTATTGTCTATAACCAAGTCAAATCTTGATTGTTACCAATTTAACCACTTTCTTTCATGCATGCATTAGAAAGCACTGCAGTTTTCTGGGTTAGATGTCTCTTTAACTTCTAAATGAAGTCAGGTAGTTTTGAGATGCCAGCATTTATTTACATACATTGATTTTTGCAATTACCATAATATCCTGATACAATGTACATTAAACATCTCTCAATGTGCCTCATATATACCATTACTGCTTGAAACTGCCTAATTACAGTTTTTTTAATCTTACAAGCCCAGAGGAAAACCATGCCACTGCTCTAAGTTGAGCTCAGTTGGATTGAATGACATTTTATATTACCATAGACATCATATACCAGCAATATTATTTTATATAAATGTTGTGAATTCATGCTGATTTTTCTGCAATATTCCTGTTTTTGCATATCGTATTTCTTACTCTATACTTGGTTTATCATTGGGAGGGGGCAACTTATGTTTTTTTAATACAAAACAGGAGGATGGTGGCACTTCATAAAATAAAGATGTTTGCATCATACTAATACATGCACCAGCAACCAATCAAGTGATAGGGTTTTTATTTCTGTATATCCCTTACATATTTAATTTTAAAGGCAGCTGAGATTTGTCGCCATTGTTTAAATTCGAGAACCAAACCATATTCCTAGCATGAAATAATTTAGTTTCAGGATCCTCAGTAGCTATAATCATGCAAATAATAGAAGAACGGCTTACTGTTTTAAACTTTAGATACAAGAAGACCTCTGACTACTTTTTTTGAGATGTTGGATATTCCTTGAAGGTTCTAATCACTTGCAATATTTTTGGATTATGGTGTACTATGCATTGCATCACTAAAAGATAAAACAGGAGTAAATAAGGAAGACATACTGTCTCTAAACAATGCAGTGTTCCTAATTATGTTGTGTACTCTTTCTGTTTAGATGTTATTGCTGTTGGCCCTTTTTTTTTTCAGTTGTCAAATTTCTTTCTTTATTTGCCTTTTGATTTTCCATTATTTTTTTGTTTGTTTTTGCATATACAAACTCTCCTTTCAGCCATCTGGCCTAATCACATTTTGTCTGTCGGAAGGTGGGAGAACCTTTTTTAGATTATCACATTGAAGATGAGCAAATTATCGAATACAGCTGAATTTACAGTGCTTTGTTGTGTGATCCCATCCTTTATGATGCAGTACAGACCACTTCTATTCTATTCAACAAACCATTTACTAGAAGACCAGAATCTCCTGATTTTCGGTTTTCTTCCTTTTTCTGTCTGACCAATGTTAATGCAGACTGCTTTAAAAAAATAAAAAATAATAATAATCCCAATAACTTGTACTAAGCGCATTGTTGGCTATATATTATTTGCTGAAAGAAAGGGGCCGTGATGTTGTGTCTTGCATTAGTACTCCCCTCCTTGGAATTTTCAGTTTGTAAAATTGTTTTAATTGGGTTTGTTTGTCATTGGAGTGTAACCCCCCCCCCCCCCCCCCCCCCCCTAAATAAAAAAACACCCAGAAAGGTCTTGATTGACCACCTGTGTGCACTTAAAGTCTCATAAAGATTAAGAAACTTTCTAAACAGTTCTGGAGAAGCACCAGAATTTATCTAAACAAACAGCATCATGAAGACCAATAAATCATCAAAACAAGTATGAGATAAAGAAGTATCAAATTGGGTTATAAAAACAATATAATAATCCAATATTTGAGCATCCCCCAGAGCAGTGCTAAATGAGGTGAATATATATGTAAGACACTGTATATCTCCAACAATTAAAACCTTACCTGATCTGTGTCCTAGCAATCTGTGCATACCAGACAGAATATTACCGCTATGTTTTCAAGTCCTCTAATATCATATTTCTAGATTTGGAAAGTGTATAAATCATTGTCAGAAAAAGCAGACTAAAACATGACCTATAACAAAATGGGCATATATTTTCTTTGAGTGCCTTAGTGATATAAGAGCAAAGGTCAAGTGGTTTAAATCTTACCACATTTCCGCCCATGAAAATGTTTCTGTTCTTCAGTGAAGTCGACCCTTAAGATATTGTCTGCGAGCCAAAAGTCGCAAGCTTAGCTGGGACATTTATGACATAAGATTCATAGGCCACAATCTTAAATCTACCAGCTAGAGTAACATCAGAGCTGGGGGTATGTTTTAACCCATGACTTGTCTAATATATTTAATATTATGTCACTTTAATGCCTTAAAGTCATCCCTAGCTAGATGTATATAAGAAAGAACAGATGTCATGTGTCTTAGACTGCACAAACAATTAAACCCAAGGTTATCATCTAATGTAAAATTGTCAAGAATGATTTATTAACGTGCATTCATTCTTATTATAAATAAGTGCCTATACATTTATCATCACAGTCACAATACTAATCCTAGTTGGGTCAATTGTGAGTTAATCTAAAGACTCCAGATCTACCGTCAATATACTCTGAGACTTACTATCCCCTCATTCCCTCAATCTGTAGGAATAATTGTCTTGTTACAGGGTAAATGTGTTTGCCTGAGGCCCAGAGTCATTTGTGCTTATATTGTATATATTGCTTTTCAGTCATGTGTAAAGGGCCACTATAGCTGGGGAAAAGAACTTCATGTTGGTGAAAGTATGTAACAAATAATATTTGTAGCTATGAACATCATTTTTTTTAAAGAAAATCTTTTTTTTTTGTTCTTGTTCAGACTCTACTAGTGTGCATGTGAGGTGGCATGCTCCGTTTAGAAATTGGGGGGAGTAGGAGGATTGGTGAATGCGTTGGTGAAGTTAGTATTTGAAACCTAGATTTGACGGCAGATAAGAACCAAAAAGACCCATCTAGTCTACTCAGTCTGTCTACCTTAAAGATTGGCTTAATTTAGCCTCAGGATAGTTTTGTGCTTATCCCAGGCATGCTTAAATTGATAAGTTATAACAACCCGCTTCCTTTTTCAGGTGCAGTTTGCAGAAAAAGACAGAGAAATATTGGAACTTTCAAGTAATATGGAAAAGCTACTAAGTGAAAACAAAAAACTGGAAAATGCAGTAAAGGTGAGAATTTAAATAAGCTATTGACACCTAGCTATTAAGGCGCCTGTCTAGTTTGCAGTTCTGATTCATGTTTGTTTGAGTGTCCACAAATACTTGTCATGCTAATTTAATTAATGGGAGAATTCCACCTAAACCTGCATTTCTTCTGTATAAAAGAGCATTTTTAGATACCTACAGCCTTATTAAATTGTGATTTGGCCAATTGAACAGGGCTCTATATAAGCACACAGCATATTTTTTTTACAGAAGTTTTTAGTTAGTGAACTTCTATCCAAAAACAAGGTCTTCACTAACTAAAAACTTCTGTAAAAAAAATATGCTGTCTGCTTATATAGAGCCCTATTCAATTGGCCGAATCACACTTTAATAAGGGTGCTAGTTTGGCAGTTACTTCTCCATGCTTGTTGAGCGTGGAGGTTGCCATTTTAAGTATAACTTTATCACTGACACTTAGAATGCTAAGCTGATTGTGTTGGCGTTCTAGCCTGCGTCAGTTACATTTCATAACGTGTAGCAATTAAATACGAGTTCTTATACATTTTAAACACATTTTAACGTCTGCAAATTAAATCTTTCATAGCGAATTGTGTTTAGGTCAAACCTGCTGCTCAAGGTAAGAGAACAGCCGTATGAATTCCATGACTTTTCAGTCATTACCGATATTAAAATGTTACCCCCCTACATGCTGAGATAATTAAGAACACTGGCAGATGTAACTGCCACATTCCAGTTCTGTAGACACACTTCTTGTGTATTTCAAGTCTCAGGAAGTTGATCTACTTAAGCCAAATAGGTAGATTTTATAGCCACACAATTGCATATAAAATATTTTAAAAACATGTTGCATAATTGTAATTTCATTTAATAGAAATATAAATTGCTCACAGGCTTAATATGTGATTTTGTGCTGTTTTTATATTCTGTCTCTCAAGGAACTTGAGAAAAATTTGGAAAAACTATCTGAAAGAGCTGCAAGTGGTCAGAATCTGGAAGGTGTGACCCAGGGTCTGCAGTTTTTTAACCCTTATTGTGATGAACATCGATCAGTTCCCGTCATTCCAATTCAGCAACCAATTCTACAGTTTGGAAATCCTTATGCAACACAGGCAACTAGAGGTGGGTCAACTTATTTTATTGCAAATTCTATTCCATGTATATTTTTTTAACTACATTTATTTAAAAAAAAAAAAGGTATTTCTGAAATTAAGATTTTATAATATGTACATACAATAAGTAGCATGAATGTGCAAATTGTCTGATTGATAGCTGCATGATACTTAGCATTGATTTTTCATCTCCTTTATGCATAATAACATTGTGAGACATTGCTTTGGCTACTACAGAAACAGACAAGCAAACTATAATTCCAATGAATACATCAAAGCAGCCAATTCGTATTTTTTTGTGCTCCACATGCAGGAGCGCTAAATGGGGCATTATTGTAGCGCCATGACGAATCAAAGAGTTTTGAGCGGGTATTGCAAGGGATTGCGCTCGAAATTAGCACTAGGAATTAGTGGAAAAAGAGAGCTATAGCGAATTGGCTGTCAAAGGGGTAGCATTAAGCGGTGTGTGTGTGTATATATATATATATATATATATATATATATATATATATATATATATATATATATATATATGTATATGTATATGTATATTACACACATTCATGCATTATCAGATTACTGCATTATATAATGATACCTTTTTTATTGGACAAACATAGCAGTTACAAGGCCAAGCTTTCAAGAGTAGCAGTAGAATACAGAGCAGAGATTCTAATTGACAACTATCATCAATAATGTTCTTTTTGGTCCAGTGTGTTTGTCTTTACACCAGATTTTAGATAAGAGGAACCAGAGTAACCATACATACATATACACATACACTCTGCACATCTTGTTTGAGTACAGGTCTCTCAATCATATTGATCTACTTATTTCTGCTAATACAACGATAGCCTGAAAATGTGAACTGGATCCATGCCCCAAGGATGGCGTTTACCAAACGTGCTGCAGAATGTATTTACCACAGTGTAGTCCATTTAAATTTCGGAGGGCTAATGTCATGCTGGATGTTCAGTACATGCTGTTTGAATACCTGTGTGTCAGTCAATTGAATCAATGATTACGTCACGTTTTTCATACATCCATATCTTCAAAATCTGTCCTAGTTTCAGCTGTCAAGGACTTAGTAAGTATGATTTACTCCAACTGAATTTCAGAAGAAATTAATAAGAAACCATTATCCTAATGTTTATCTCCAGCATGTGGCGTTACATGCAACATATCTGAAGATACCTACTATTTTTTTCCTTTCATGCAGATGGTGCAGATGGAGCTTTTAACCCAGATGAAATCCAGGGACCTCCAGTGAGAGCACCCTCCTGGGGAATGGAGGACAAGGTGGTCTGCAGTCAGCCTGCTCGCAACCTTAGCCGACCCGATGGTTTGGAAGATCCTGACGATAACAATGTAAGACATTTTATTTGGAAATATGCAAACTACTTATTTATCTAATTTATGTCTTAATACAAATTAGTTTAGGATAAAAGCTAGAAAAGAAAGACATTATGTTCTTCTGTTCCCTCTATGCAACATCTCGAGACACGCTATGAATCATGCGGTCTGAACTTAGGTCTCGATATCTTTGATCTTCTTACAAGAGAACATGGATTTATGAATTGTCTTTAGGTTTCTAAGAAAAGAACAAAAGGTAGCTAATTTCAAAAGTGGTATTGATGTCCTAATACTCATCTTGCAGCTTGTATAAGAAATATGTAGCGAATTTCTGCTGCTAAGCACAGATGTTTCTCATCCTCTTGTCAACATGGGAAGCTCTTGATATATGAAGGGGCCAGAAAATGGGTTGAAGGACATGACATTCTGATATCATTATTCCCAAATTTAATTTTTAGCTCATCAGAGAATGAAAGGGTCTCGGATTTATTTATGGAGTCAAAATTATAGAGCTGAAAGAGAAAATGAAAATAAATAATGTTACAATATAATATGACAGTTCTTTTTTCTTTTTTTTGTAAAGCTACTCGATATTCAATATGAATCTAAATAAAAATAATGGTAGCAGCTAAGCCATATTTGCCCCCCCCCCCCCCCCCCCCCCCCCCCCAAAATAAATAAACTGATTTATTTTTTTCTCTAATTTTTTTTGTTTTATAGTTTATTTGCTCTCCTCTAGGGGGGGGGTCCATTTTAACGTATCTACCTGATTAATGATTGGCTCCCACGGCATCTCATGTTTTTCTGCACTGAAAGCAATGCTGCCGTTTATGATTCACTAGGAGGAAGAAGAATTAAAATGGCAGAGACACTGTAAGCGCATTAGTCCTAAAGGCGTTTAAAATAAAAATTAAATGAAAACTTTCCTGGAGAGCCCCTTTTAAGATGCACCACCACTACGGGTGTCCCCTAGGGAACCCATATAAACGTTAAAACAAACCGTAAGCAATGGACTCCTTGGTTCTCACTCAAGTTTTCAATTTATTAGTAATTGTTCCTTTACCATTCCAGTTAATATAAATGGTGAACATAAACGGAACATTCTTCTTGAAAAGTCTACGTACATGCCGGTGTATGGTGGCATGAGAGACCGCAAGGAGAGAGAGGAAGTCCTGTCACAATATGGGATTGGTAATAAAGAGCACAGTTATTTCTAGGATAGAACAAATTATAGAGAAAGAGATGAATTATCCCTTGTATTACAAAATATTGTTCTCGCTCAGAAACCACAATTGTGGCTAACTCCCACACTATTTGTGCACCATTAATTGGGCATGAGATTATTGTTCCTTGTCCACAATCTATACTTCTTCAGACTATGGTACAATGATAGATCAAGATGGAATTGCAATCACTATCCTGAGCTGCCCTGGTAATATATTGAACAGTCTGCTCCATGTTATTTCCCAATTGTCTATACAATTTAAGTATTTGGCTTCGCCTCCCACACATAATGTGGACAGTGCTGGATTGGGCCCTGTTCAGGGATAGACTTGCATACCAAATCTGGTTCCATCCCAGCAAACTTGATTGTGTCAATATTTGTATGTATCCTTTCCCAGTTTTTTCCCAATATTCTGCAACATAATCAAAAGAAGCCTTCTTTTGAGGACGGGTGTAGGTTTCTTGAATCTCAGAGTGGTCTCTGCCATAATGATATATCTGTGGTCCTGCCCAACTAGAAAAACATTTTGATCTTTTAGACAATTATAACCTCTGTCACACAGGAAAAAATATAATAGTGACCTTGTTGAGCAGAACATAGACGATCACATCCTCTTTTTGATTCTCTCTAAAAGAATGGCATCCTAAATTAAATGTAAATGTCACCTTGTTCGTTAGATTAGCTATTCCACATTGCTGCTTCTGAGTTACTTGATCTTTGCAAGACTTGGCTGATGAGAATTACTTAGCAGCTGAGTACTGTGCTCTTTGCAGTACAGCAGTATCACAACCTGTTTCTCATTTGGTCTAGTTTGCTGTGTTTAATTGCTATTAACCTTTGCAGAAACTGATCATTGCTTAGACAGGCATGTTTTTAGCCCTAGTGCTCAGCACCCATAATAGAGAAAAATGTACTTCTCCGTTCTGCCTTCAGGTCCCCCGCGCCTGTGATTGAAGATAATTAGGCGGCCTGTCACAACTTTGGCTGCTTCTTTTAAGGTTTAAAGTGTTGGCACATTGATGTTACCCACCTTTACCTCATACCTTGCATATTTATTCGTATTACTCTTGGCAGAGACATTACATATGACAGGCGCCTCTTCTCTAGTCATCAAGGGCACTTTAATTAGCAGAGCGTTCTTCTGACCTGCGTATTTTGCCCTCTGACAAACCCAAGAGAAGCTGCTCTACAGTCTTGAGCTCATTTGCTGACACAGCTTTGGTTTGTAATGAGTTGGGATGAACTGTTCTACGCAATGAGGAAGCTCATATGTCCCGATTACACCCAGCTCCACTGTCATGGACTATATTTTTGAGTTTATTTGTTTGATATACTAATGCTTTTCAATAATGCTAGAACTAGTTTTGAAGGCCACTGTGCTCCCATTTTTATGGTGTTTTGAATAACAACTTTATAATGGCAAAACATTTTTTTTCTTTTTATATATTTTTATTTGTGAAATCTAATAACGGACAGAGAAACAGATTTGACAGCAGAGGTTAATCAAGAATGTGTTTTTAGTCTGTACATTATGTCGACTTAAAAATGTTGGCCTTATTAATGCTTCACCAACTAATGAGATTAAACCTGTTGTAAGTGCTAGGTGTTTTAGCTACCACATTCCCATTGCGCAGATCAATGTTTCTGCATTTAGAGTCTCTTCCCACATCATGAAGAAGCCAACATTTCATATAAAAGAAAATAATTTAACAGTTGTATTATTTTTACTCTGTAAAAACATTTGGCCTCTTTTTAGGTTTATTTCTTCGAAAAAGTATTTCAAATCTGGGACTACAGTGGAAAAAGAAAAGAAAGAAACTCCAAATGTGCTTGATATATTTAAAGTACTTCTGAAAACCTATATTTATAGAAAGCTCTTTTAAACAGCTAGTCTAATGGGAAAATGTTTTTAGAAAACTAAAAACCAAATACATTGTTTGACTCCTTAACCATTATATGCAAGTGCAACATCATCGTCTCAGCCATGAAACACATGGAGGAATTATCTGATGAGGGAAGTTAGGAAAAACATATCCTAAATAGAGCAAAATTCAATATAATAAAGTATTTTCGAAAGAGCACACAATAAAATGTGACTTTAGTAGATCTTTTAAAGAAAATGTACCTGACTCAATTTAAAGTATAACCTGGCAGCAAATCTGCATACAAGTATTTCATAGATAGCTTTTAGGATCGATTCATAATATATTATTAGCAATTTGATACAGATGACTTATAACTAAAATATAAGCCAATACATCTAGTGGTGTGTCCTTCACAACATAGGACCACTGCAATCCAGGAAAAGGCACCTGATTGTCAAGAATGTACCAAGCTAACAATATTAGCAGCTGTTGGCATAAAAATATTTTTTTGAGACAATCTGAAGTTTGGAAGGCTCTGTATATGAGTATAGGCATTTATTAAGCGTTTGTAACATCACATCCTTACAGCTGGATGAATGGGAGTGGGGATGTAGACATCAGAGGAAGGATGGGTGGGGGAGTAAGGGAACCAGTAGAAGCTTTTGCTTGATAATTGAATAACATTGAAATTGACACCACACCTCCTCCCCTGTAGGCCCAGAAGCAGACTGTTTGCTTTAGGAGGTGCAGCTACAGCTCTCCAGAAATGTAAATGTCCTCTCTCACATATCTCCAGATTAATTTTGGATGCACCCAGGCTTCAGCAGAGGCATAAAAAAAAACGTTGAATTCAAAACATTAGCTATGCTCTTAGGCTTAACGTTTTCAAACGTTTTTTATTAAGCGTACACTATAGTCACTTCGGAAATGTTAGCATAATATAGACCATGGATGAACATACCATTTTGGTCTGGTATCTTTTTCATCCATGAAAGAGCTAGGTCCTTCTTGTGCTGCCTCTGTTCAACTAGCTGAAGCAAGTTTTATGCTTTTGCCCCATCCAGTGAATGCCTATTCTTTTTTTCGTCTTAATACCTGCTCTTTTCTTACTACTTCCTGTTCCTCTGTCCTTCACCATATGTTGATTCGCAATGTAGGTGGATAGCCCACAATATCCCATTTTCCTGAAACGCTTATTGGCCTTCCAACTAAAACTTATACACACAGCGCCACTTCGGAGGCAGATACAGCCAGTTGTACTGTGGCTCAGCAGCTTGATCCTGAAATATTCCAGATTTAATTACTCAAGGTCTAAGTGGATATACCTCTGAAGTAGAGCAAACACTCTCCATGTATAGGGTTGACTCAGAACAGTGGCGGAGCTAGTGCATGGGGGGCCCTGGTAATAATATATAGATATATTATAAGTATATGTACACTTTTATATAGATATATTATAACTATATCACCACAAAAATAATTTAAGATATGGTGGGCAAAAGAGTGATAGAAGCCCTCAACCGTATAGTAGTACAGTAAATAAATAGCACATCTGGGTTCACATTTGAATGTCTGAAGCAAGTTAAAAAACCTGCTTCTAGCTCAGAATTCCGAGAAAAACAGTTATTACACTGCATTCTGGGAAGCTGAGCTGGGACATGCAAATGTGCCCATAAGTGCCTCACTCTTCAATCCATAGCCATTATCAAACATGGCTTCCTTTAGGCTTATGCCTGCTGTATTACACAGCTTTAATGCAAAGCCACGGTTGGATTTTACACAAGCTGAGAATCCATGTACAGCTGTTTCAAGCTTACTGGCTATCATCAGCACTTGGCTTTTTTTTTTGGCAAAGTTTCAATAGTTTTTATTTTCTTTTTGCCTTCCTCTGGATCAATTAACAATCCGCTTGGCACAATCCGTTGGTGATGCAATGTTAAAACTGCGCTGCACGCAAATTTAAGTCAAATTTCAAGAGTTTCTCTCTTTGAAAATCCCCTACGCGAAAAAAAAAATGGCAGCTGAAAAACGAAAACGAGGCTACACAACCCCTAAACGCGCAAAACACCGCCAGGCATATATGACTTTTACCCAGGATCGTACGAGCTACAAAATACACTATTAGAGGGAGGCCACCGGGGGTCTGCGAGGGGCCGCAGTGGGTCATGAGGGGATCTGCAGGAGAGCCGCAGGAGGTCCATGGGGAATATTATCAGGTGCCAGTATGAAGGACCTCATTATAATTATAGATTCATCTTATTGCATATTTGCATGACACTCAGCCTGGATGCACCATGTTTGCAGACTGCAGTTGGTGTGTTTTCCTTTTTCTCTCCTTGCATTATCAGCTTTGTCCTCTGTCAGCCAGGATTTTCAGTCTTCCTAATTGCACATCTCGTGTTAGCTGTTGTGCACATTCCATGATGAGTCTGATTGCCCATCAGCACAGTGATCCTTATCACTGCTCTGCCACTGTATTTATGTGCTGTTAGTGTTCATGAAACAAGGGTACAGCTGACAGAGCTGATGAGATGTAGCTGCAGCCCGACAGGGCAATTTAACTGACGCGCCTGGCTGCAGTAAGACGCGTGTGACATGCTTGGCTAGCAAACGCTGACCGCTGGGAAGCAGACATGCGACGCTCATCTAGCCTTTGATGAATTTCAGTTTGTCAAGTGAGGGTATTGAGATGTGACGGGCCCTTTGAATAGCATGTATTTATGGGTAAATGTGATAAAATATCAGTGTGTGTAGTGTATTGTAGCGTGGCTCATTTAATATAAGGTTTCCATTCTAATGCACCCCTGCTGAATTCTCTGGACTACAACTTCTCATCGCCGGTATCATTATTAATTCAATATCCAAGCTGTTTGTGTCAAGGATTTGCTGGTGAAACAATGCTTTCTTGTTGTCCATATAACTATAACGGAGAAGAAAATAGTTGTTTTTTTTTTTTTTTTACTATAAATGTGACATTTCGATTCTGTATTCATAAGGTGATAATTGAATATAATATATATAATTGGATTTTCTCACCTTAAGCCCCCATCATGTACTGTACTTGACCCCATGTAAACACTGGATTGTAACGAACACTTCAAACAACATGAAGCTTTTGAACATTTTGGCACTTTTGCAATTAAGGTGAAATGCAGCTGTGTGTAATGAAACTTACAGTAACCACAGCATCTTCATTCTATGCTTTGGAGCCAAATACCGCTTAGAATCCATATGTGGCTCTTTTGTCATGTGGATAGCCAGCATTATAGGACACATGGAGCAACTACGAACCTACAGGCCCTACGGTCATATCCTTTGTTCAGTTACAACTATGAATTCATATCAGTATTTGTTTACTTAGTGTCTTCTGTGTTCGCTACAGCCCAGGTGAATGCTAATATTAAGAAATATGTCTTATCAATGATTCAATGTATACAGAAATGGTCTCTCACATACTGTCTCTTATTCTGAAGTTTCACATAAGGTGTCTCCTAAATCAAAATAAGTGCGTCCGCTCTTATAATCCTTTTTTTTTATTTTTATAATCATCCACATTTCCTTCTTTTGCGCCTCCCCACTTGTACTCTTACCTTCCCATAATTATTTCCACACATCCCAGTTGATGGTTTGGGCCTCATTCAGTTTGCTTACCCCCATATTAGAGATTTGCAGTAGAAGAACCATTGACTTTGGATATTATGTTTGAATTTTGGTGTATACGCCTACACTCTTAAATGAAAGCTGCGACGATACATTGTAACTATTTGACATCTTTGATGTGTTTCCGTTTTTATTTTAGGTTGACGATGATGAGGATGATGTACATTTTCAAGACCCTCCAAGCTTTATGGTCCAGGAAGAATCTGGAGGTTTTTGCTTTGATCCAAGGTAAGAGGTGATTGACAGGTCTAGAGCAGTAAAGTAATTTATACACTGAGATAATATAATCAGCTTGGACTTGCACTGAATCTCCAAGCAGGCCTCATTACTTACAGCACGTTCTATGTAAAGAAATGTTATCCCCTGTGGGTTTTTTGTTTACCACCATACTTGATGCTTTTTAAAATGTTTATTTTTTGTACCAAAGAGCCTTTTGTTGTTCCGCTAATGAGGGTAAATACTGGCAGCTGATTTTCTGTTTGCATTATTGTAACATTACATATATTTCAATAGTTAAGCCTTCCTCCCTTCCACTTAATTAAACTGATGAGCAAAATGGAGTCTCCAAGTACTGCATATAGTAGGTAATAATGTAAAAACAACAAATGTTTCTCAATTCTATCTTTTTAAGTGAGCGTACATAGTTTCAATTTAAAAGTTGCTGACAATATACCTGAGCTGATGAAGTGTGTTTTTCTTTATTTCTAAACTTTTTAGTTGTTGTTGTTAATGAGTTAGCCCCCCCCCCCCCCCCCCCAAAAAAAAAAAACGACAAATTCCAGCATGCTCTGATGATGTATGTATCAGCGGAACAATCTCTTTACCAACTCTACCTCTTTAAAGTGTTAACCCTGTCTTTCTGAAGCTTACTGAGCTGGCTGTTTCTTTTTTCAGTTTACAACTTTATTACCTTGGTAAAGAACAGCAGTAAAGTAGAGGCCACTAGATGGAGCTGCAGATATTTTGCAGCAATGCCGATATTTCAGACAAGTTGTAACCTTAGAAGTTTATCGTGATCCTAACAGTTTACATAACCCTAACTCTACGGTATTGGCACTGAAAATCGGCAGCAACATCTAGTGGTTGGTGGCCACCACTGCTACTGCCGCCACTGCTGACAAATTTATGGTGAATTTAAAAAGGGAAAGGACCAACTAGGGTTCCATTTTTAGTATTAGAAGAAATTAAACATAACAGAATTTTTACTGGTAGATCAAATAGGATTTAATTAACTGTAAACATTCTGGTGGTAGACAACAAAGTATGTTTCTACATTAAAGCCTTCTAGGTTTTCAGTTGAGTCATATTATCTATTTTAAATATACAGCTGCTTTATCTAATTTTAGATAACTACTGAAGTTCTATATGTATATTACGCTTTTTTGAAAAACTAGACTAATCTGCAAGATTACAGTATAACTTATTTATTCTGTATCTGTGGAATGCTGTCACTTTAAGACATGAAGAGAAACAAAACATGTAGAAGAATGTTTATAGATCATAATGTATTTTTCTAAAAACCATGACCATTCTTCAGATTAAATCTTCAAAAACATATACTATAAATATGGGACTTGAGTTGTTCATTAAAAACTTTAATTTGTTGCCCTTGTGCAACTTATGCACCTCCTGCATCAGAGGTGGTGGTAGATACTGACACTCCCAAACAGTACATGTCCTCTCTGCGCTCATGAAGGGTACACATTGGTGTCTATATCCATGTAAGTCTATATGTGTATGGGTTAAACACATCATGTTTGAAGTCAGTAAGAACCTACATTGTTACTAGGAGGCAAAACATCCTCTGACATATCGCACTTTCTTTTCATTGTTATACAGGGCTTTTTTCAAAATAGATTTTGAGGGTATAGACGTCTACTTTCTAGTTCATATTGATTAAAAAGAGCTAAGAAAAAATTGTGAGGCCTGCTATTGAACTAAATATATCTTATAAATGAGGAAAACATTCCCCAATACTTGAGGCAAGTTCTAGGGCCAAGTATGGCTCAGAAGAGATCAGTATGTTGATTGTGGCCTTTAAGGGCCATTTAACTTACTATAAGTGCTCTTCATGGTATTAAAGAGCACATGATTCTATGTTAAAATGATCTATTGCTTTTTTTTTTTTTTTTTTTATTAGACTAATAACAGCTTAAAATCGGTCTAGATACACACATCTGACTGTTCCATGATTAACAACATCTGCCAACCGGAGTGCTGTAGACTTCAGGAGCACAAAAATTTATGTTTTTTTTTCTCTGAACTTAAGAATTGCAGCAGATTTTAACTCCCAATTGTCATTTGTAGCTGAATCCAGCAGTCCTTTCCCTGCACAGATGAATTTGAATTGGTTTGTGAAGAGTTAACTCTTTCTGCTTATGCTCTATGCAGCTGCTGTTGTGGCTTTGTGTGGGGAAATGTCAGTCACATGGAAACAGATTTAATTTATGCATTTCTCTGTGAAAAAATAACGTATTTCATAAATTCAAAAAGTATTTCAACATGGTATTATGAAACGTTTACCGTGTTGTGCTCCAGGTTGTAATGAATTAACTGGCCCTTTAATGATGTTCCTGACATTGACACTCCAAAAAAGCTTGTTTTATTCAGTAATGCAATAAACCATTAAACAGAGTTGTTTGGTTTACAGCTTGTTTATTCTTCTGTTCTTATTTCAGAAATACTATGCAGAAGAAGTGTCCCCTGTGTGCACTGGTGTTTCCTCCCAACTATGACCAGGTCCAGTTTGAAGCCCATGTGGATAGTCACTGGAAGGTCTGCCCCATGTGCAATGAGCAGTTCCCTCTGGAATGTGACCAACAGATCTTCGAGAAGCACGTCCAGACGCACTTTGATGGCAATGTCTTGAATTTTGACTAAACCTGTCTTGCTGTGTGTTTGAAATATAGTGGTGAGAAGTTCACCTTAAATACTAGAAATGAAACCTAGCTTAAAGCATCATTTCCACTATGAAAAATACGCTGCAGTGTAATTAGTTAAAACGTATATTTTCAATGTCCTTTGTTTATCTCTTGTAATTAACGCATTATGGGAGAGGAATTTCATTTGTATTTATATCTATTGATATAGCTGTGTAAATCTAATCAGAGCCATAGAAAATGATACTTTGGGTGTATTAGCTGTGTCCATACAGCGTCTTGTCAGGTAATTTTTCCTGCATTAAATTTGCACACTTTTAAAATGAGTTATCCATTTTGGCACTAATGGTGATAGATTACAGCATGGCTATTGTTAATCTCTTACTACCTGATCTTGTTTTAAATGTTATAGTAATGATGGAGTTTGCCTAATATACTAAAAAAAAAACACCTTTCAGTGGCCATATTCATCTTGCAGCCACAATAAAAGCTTGTGAAATAAAATAACGTTGCAGACCTTCACTGTTAAGGGTAAATGCTTATTGAGAAGTAGAGTCCAGGACACTAAACTACTTCTAATGCTTGGACCTTAAACATCTGATAACTTTATAAAAATGCTTGTTTTTTTTAAATGTAATGCAACAATGGCACATGGTTAAATATTGTTTTGGAAGAAATTCTTAAAAAGAATTAAAGATTCAAATGACAACTTCAGAAACTGTGTCATGAGGGATAATGTCCTAATGTTACATAACAGATATAATAATTTATGTATAGATTAGGGGTCCATCTAGGCATGGTAGCAGTATTTTATCTGTTCAGTTCAAAACTGTAACTAAAATGTGTACGTTTATTCTTTCCATCAGGACTGGACCTCTTTTTCTTTCAAAGTTTTCATTCTATGTAATCCTGTTTTCAATAAAGGAAAATCGGTATGTGCGTGAGTTTTATTTTTATGTAATTCCATAACGAACATCATGGCACAAATAAGAATGAATATAGTCTCAAGCAGATGACTGCAGCTCTACATATCCATAATAATATAGTATAGGGTCATTAATTTATAATATTTGGATATACACCAGTAATAATAATTTATCCACTGTAGTTCTACCAATTAAAGTAGAATCAAGACGAGAAAAGGGTTCAAAGCAACCTACAGGTACCTCTTATCAGCTGAGACATATAGTCCAGATAATTGATGTATCTGAAGTGAATGTGCCAAGGACACCAGTTTGTGAAAATAGTATGGCCACTTGGGCAGCCCTTAGGTCCACGGGCTGTGTGTCACATAACATACAAGTTATTAAAGGATTTTAAGATTTTCTATTAGCAACAAACTTACACAGATCTGCTAAGGTACTTGGAAAACTGAAGAAACTTTAATTGTTACTGAATATTGATTTTTCCCTGTTATTATATCTAATGACAGTTTTTATCCAAATAAATTTGTATATCCCTGAATTTCTTGTACCCTACCCCCACTCTTTGCATAGCATCTAACCCCTCTGTGCTTTGCTCCCAACCCTATCACTTCCTGAACCCATTCTCATTCTCTTTTCAGATTCCATCTTGTTATACTGTCTCCCTGGTCTCTCACTGACTACCAGCTTCAATTCCCTGCACATCACCCACCCACCCCTGTTTACACTTAATTTGAGTCAGACAAATCTTTTACAGCTGACCAACTAGCAGCACCTGCCAACTACTCCTATCAACCCTTCACACAATATTTTCTCTTGCCGCTTTCTTCCTCATCCCCCTGCCACTCCCTCAAGCTCTTCATCTCAACTTTTCCACTTCTTGTCTCCAATATAACCATCTCACCTTTCATGCCCTCCCCTCCTCTTTTATGCTGCCATGAGCTAATTTTATTCAAGCTGTGTTTAAACTATTTGTCTCCTGACATTCCCATCTGCAGGTTACATGATCTGTCCACTAGGGGCAGATACCATATTACATAATAGTGGCATTCACTTTACATCAGATCCCTTTCCTCTCCAACTAATGAACCACCTTCTAACTTTTCACAACTTCCTACCAATGTAAACTCACACTTTCTTCCGAAACTTTGCTCTTCCATTCCCTTTAGATTGTAAGTAGCAAGTTTCCAATCTTGTAGGATGCTTCGGAATAAAACACTTTTCACAAGACTTGAAGCTCAAAACAGGGCCTTCCTTTTTCTGCAGTTGTTAACATTGTATAATGTATATTTCCTCTTTCTATCCCCTGTACAGCGCTACGGACTATGTTGGCGCGTAACAAATATAATAAGTGCTTTTCTCAGTGAAGTGCCACTGATCTGACTCATTACAGTGTGCAAAATATCCACAATTTAAATGTTGGAGATGGACCCTTGCAAGCAGACAAAACACCAATAGGATGAAGTCTCCAATGGGAATCGGAGCAACTGTACCCATAAAGATAAGAAATAGAGTGTAGACAGCTACAAGGGACTACACAATAAGAGCTGACTATTAAGCAGCGAAGGTTTGGGATCCGCCGGTAAATTATTTTAACCTTGTAATCAGAATGCAGTCGCCGCCAATTAGTGACCTGGTTCTTTCAATGTGTTTCTACTACAGTAAGTGGGTGTTTTTATTCAATAGCTTTTTATAAATATTTTTTCTTTCTCCTTGTTTCTTTTACGAGTGTGAGCGCTGTACAAACTTATCACCTTTGAAACCACAAGCAAAAAAATAATGAGGCATTTATACTTGTTCTCAGTCAGAGGCAGTTTATTTTAACTTTGATTTACATTTATAAGCAGCTTTGACAGGAGTTTTGATTCATTAAGTTGCCTTCAGTTCTAAAAACATAAAACCTCTGTCACCTTCAAACTTAATGTTCTTTGTCCCCAACAAAACATATGAAAATATAATTTAAGCACACTTTTCACAGACACAGTACAATACATTCACTATACACAGTATAACAAAATAGTCCCATCCTTACCTGTTTAATAATACTGTCACAATGAGTAGGTAAATAGAAACTGGAATTTCAGTTTTATAGCTGAAAAGAATTTACATGCAACAATGACATTATTTTACAACTGTTTAGCTGTTGAGCTAACATCCTGCCTGGAATATAGAGAACTTAGCCAAAAAAAAGATACATGTCTTATTCGGTAGTGCTGCCAACACTGCAGCAGATAGCAAATAGCCAAATAGGGCCTGCTCAGTGCTTACCGGCCCTTCCTATGTCTGGATCATACTGCAGAAGGAAACTATCAGGGTTATATTCTGCATCCTGAGACAGATGGAAGTCTTACTGATTTCCTGAGCCTCGCTTTACTCAATCTGTCTAATAAATATGGGTCGAAAATAGAGATCCATTAAAAATACTAGCTACCATAGTTTCTACAAGTGGAGGTTCCAAAAAATGTATAACTATAGGTTATAACAAATATCTTATCAATTGGGTATTAAAGAAACTTATAAGTTTGCAACTTTTAACGGGCAGTTTTCCTAATCCACCCATCAAGAAAAGAGTAAAATCTCTTCCTAATGGGAGATCATAGTCAATAATAGCCATTTACTCCTATGGCTCGGAATCTATTTTTCTTTTCTCATTGTAAAGTCTAAATGAAAAGACAGGGCATTTTCAGACACCAGGGTGTTTTTACCCTAAGAAAGCCAAGTTACTCCTTGAGGTCTGAGCTAGTTATTACCTATTAATTTAGGTTTTACAGTATGTAGAACCTCCCCTGTGCCCCATGCACAATATTGGAATATGTTCTTTGCTGTTGTATTTATTATTTATTTCATACTACTGGAATATAATTCATTTTTAACCTTAGTTTACTATGTGGGTTATGCAGATAATAAGTTTCTGGTTATTCCATTTTATTTTAACATTTTTGATCATGCTTTGCTAATATGAAACGTTTATATTTTAGTGCTGATAATAAATTGAAATAACTTCCTTTTAAGCCAAATGACTGGCAATTTATCTGCTTCTGGCACCACCCCCAAACCTTCTACTTCCTAATGTGCTCTGCCAGCCAATCAGATTTCTTTATAAGTTAGGACAAACATTTAAAGAAATATGACCACAGAGTGCAAGAGAAAGTAAGGGAAGGGTGTGATGTCTGAAGCCAGCAGACAGCCAGAATCTGCTGAAACCAAGCAAATTACTAAAAAGTAGGCAATTAATCTTAAAATGTTAGAAAACTGACTAAACTGCTTAAGAAAAATCTACGAGTTGTCTCTATTTGTAAAGTTACTGTGTCAGTGAGGTACTGACACATAATGCTAAGCAATCTTATTCCTTATTGACACCAACCATCTTACATTTAGTTTCTGCCTGCAGAATAATTGTAAACAGGAGTTTGGTTCAGATTTGGAGATTAGAATCAGAATGATACATCCTTGTTTGTATTGTCACATGATGATTGAGGTCTTGTATTTATATTATGTTCTTTTAATGAACTCTTGATGAGGGAAAAAATATTTTATTTGTATAAAATTAAAGTACCACTGTAATTTATCAACTGTTACATACATTTTTTTCTTCATTACATGTGTCTGTTGCTTTACTTAACTAATTTGCCAACTGGGAAGATGATTCTATTATTCCTTATCAAGTCAAGATCTTCATATGAATATCATAATTATTAAATTTTAGCAACATTTTTAATGCACTCTCCATACAGATTACTATCTAGTGTTGTTTCCATTGCATTAAGCTTACTCCAGCTTCCCAGACTACATGTAAAAGGTATGATCCAGACATGTTAATGTAAGACAGGTGGTGGAGCCCTGACCACCTGCAGTATACAGCACTTAACTCCATATGGGATGGAGTACAGTGACATGTAAGGCTCAACAGGTAACTCCATTCAGAATGAAATGAACATTACAAGGCAGTCAAAAATAAAGTACAATTAAAAAAAACAAAAACAACATGAAATAAATGTACTAAGAACATCAAAGGAGAGTCACTTTAAATTCCCTTCCAACTGCTGTGCCTCCTTTCCATGTGCTTAAACTTCAGGGCGCAGACTACATGGTCCGTACAGTAGCTGCAATTATTGGCATTGCAGACAGCATTAACTTTGTTGGCAATAGAGAACTACAAAGTGCTTATAAAACTCCATCGTAGGATGAAGAGTCGTGTTTCACTATAAAAGGAAACCAATTGCAAAAATGGCATTTACACTTCAGGCAGCAAAGCAGGTTCCTACCAGCAAAGGCTGAGCTATCCGTAAACCCTCCAACAACCGCTCATGGCATAACCAAAAGTACCTGTGCTAAAATGGGAGAATGGGAAAAAAATGGAAAAAGTGCTGTAAAAATATAAAAAAAAAGGAAACCCATTTTTTTTTTTTTTTTTAAAAAGGTCGATTTTCTCATGTTTACTATACTGTGTTGCTCTATATACTTTATAGTAAAGTTTCTTTGAGCGCATATCTGATAGCATAGGGGTTGGTGCAAAAGGTGCCCTCACTAAAGGCCCAAATATAACCTAAATAGAACTGTGTTCATGGTTTTATCAGTTTTATTTTGTCTTGAATGTTTACAATGTGGCTAAAAATTTAGTGTGAGAATATTCTATAGTTATTTTTTGAAATCATTAAGCATGATGAACATGAGTACATTAGCTCTGAAAGTGATCAGTTATATTGTTGTGTTGCTCAACTTGTTAACCCATAGCGATCAAACAGGGTTATCCCTAAAATCTGAGTGGTTAGTTGTTCTGTGGTGATTGTCAAGAGGTGGCCAAGGAACTACTATTGATCCTTAGAGACATGAGGAATAATGTGACACCTTGAATATGTTGGACATTATTTCCAGCTTTTTTTTAATAGAATATGGCTTAAGTGTAGGTCAGTTCTTCCAAACAGGGGCAAAACTAATTTACTATGTAGTTGTAATCTTATTTCCATTACCTTGATGGCAAAATCTCAAAATTAGTCTATTTCAGCTTTATAAAGTCGATTAGCTGATTTACTGACAAAAAAAATGTTGAGAACCACTGTACTATGGAAATGAGAAACAATGATGGAGGGCAGTGGTTACCAGTGCCAACGCATGTCACCAGATTTACAGATATCTTATGACAGAATAGTTGGCTCAGTCACTGATTAGCCCACATGCTCAAGGAAAGATATCCACAAACAATGGCATGTTGATGTGTCCTGAGCGCTAAGGTTGGGAACTACTGACACAGTAGGAACCTTTAGAGGTTTCAAGCTACTAAAGGGCCATTTACCTCACTGTAAGTGCTCTTCATGGTGTATGAGAGCACAACATTGTAAAATTATGTATTTTTTTTAATTACATGAATAATAGCTAAGAAATATAAAGTTTTAAGTCTGTTTACATAAAATGTAGCCTGCCTCCTGACTGTTTCATGATTAATAACAGATGCCGAGCCACGCAGTGAGGACTTCCCTGAACTCAAGAATGCAGTGAGAAGTTAACCAATTACTGATCTATTTAGGTGATTCCAGCATTCCATGCTCTCCACAGATAGATGTAGTTAGGGTTAACCTGTTTTCCTTTTGCTCACTACACTGAGCTATAGCATGTGTCTGACAGTGACTCATGTAAACACAGATTTAAATTGATTTTGCAAATGCAAGTATTTCAAAAAATCAAAAAGTATTACTACATGCTTTTCTAAATTAAGTGGCCCTTTAAGGCTTATACTACTGCATTTCTATATAATGTGCTTTCCCCAGCTGATCAGCTTTGTATAAATAATTGATAAAATATGAATAAATCTGGCCTTGTTCCTAAACCAGGAAAGTTTGGTTAAATCTCAATGTTTGTTTCATAGACTGTAAATTAAGGGATTTGATGAATTTTGCTGTCCATATACTGTTGGAACTATATGTAAACTTAATGATAAGAAAACCATAAAAGTCAAAATTATATTTTGCAACACAGTATCCTATTTGATTGAATACAATGTGTGGCCAATAATAACAAGAATTCTGGTCTCTGTACTTTGTAAAAACCTGCAATGCTGCATGAAGTATTAAAATGCAATCCATTGCTTGTATGAATATGAGGAAATCATTATCTGAGAACTTGGTCCTCAAAATAAATTTTGGTGCAAACCAAATCATTTCTTGACTATGGCTACAGGACACAGTAGCCATTTGTAACACTGAAGATATTTTCTTTTTCTTGTTATTTGTAAAAATTAGACTTACTAGCACTTTGGCTGGTAAAGAAACACAAACAAGGAAAAAAAAACACAAGCAAGATAATAGGAAAAAAACAGCAAGCGCAACCTTTTATATGTATGTTATTTAAGTATGAAAATATTTTATAATATGTTAAACATTCTTATTTATATCGCAAATACCTATGCAACTGATACCAAACATACTGAGTTTATTAAGTAAGGCAGGTTAAGGAATATGAAAGTGGTGCTAATTTGGTATTTAATGCACAGTAAATTCCTCTCGGTGTAGGGACCCGTTAAATGGTCACCACCATCAGTTTTTACAGTATGCTTTAATGGTACATCTTATGTTTCAACTAATTTCCTATCTTTTTTTATATTTTAAGTGAAAAACATATTCTGTGCAGCATGTTTGCTTCCTTAACTTCCTGTATTTTGTGCTTTGGGTGGAAGCACAATGAAAAATCTTATCTGTGGTTGAATGTTTCATCCCATATGTTTTAAATTTATATAGAACTGAGAATAAATGAAAAATGTACCAGAACAGCCTAAGAAGAAACCAAGGTTGGTGTCCCTTTAAGCAGGGAAAGGATTAATGCGTTACAAAATCTTAATGACATAATGTTCTTCATCTTCTTTGCTACTTGCCTTTAATGCTCTGCAGACGTCTTTGGTAGCAAAGTGTCTAAAATAATTTCAATGGATCTGTCCCATTCACATAAGACTCTATCACAACTAAACAATCATGCATCCAACTTCAACTCAATGTCTTATTTTTTGGGAGACGAGAGAAACATGCGTTTCCGCCCATAAAATATGTCTTTATATTAATATTTTAGCACCTTATAAAAGTAACGAAAATGGGTATGGTGAATAATATGTGCAAATTTACAAATAAAAGGACTTCCTCTAGGAACCTACCCATTGCAAAATGACTGGACTGGAATTCTTTGTTTAAAGCATGCACTGAAAGTCATGTTTCATAGAGTGTTTGAGGGCGTCCCCTGAAAAACAACAGAAAGTAACACTAAACAAAGAAAAGGGTGGCTGTTTTCAAAATCAGCATCTGCTGGTGAGGGATTCTTGGCACAGATGTAATCAGCTTTTATTGCTGCATCTTCCTGATGATCTCGGCAGAGACAGGAGGGTGGAAATTGATTGTGTGGTGTCGGAGACCCTGAGCTGTCTTGTAACTCTTCCCACAGCGGCATTTGAAAGGTTTACGGACGCGGATTTGGGTTCTGTGGCCGTTCTTGGCATGGTACTTAATACCGTTTACATTCTGTGGGTGAGAAGAAAATATACAGATGTTTGTCAAAGTCAGCTGTGGCCAACCAATATGCATTATAAATTCAGACTAAGCAATGAGAAGTGCATTGACAAGCTGTTTATCATTCAACTGGTACACAATACATGTGTGTATGCCACAACCGAGGCGCTTATTGATAATGGGCCTATTTATTAAATGTGACTTTCAAAGAAACTGACTGGCCATTCATTCTGCCATTTTGTTTCAAAAGCCCTGTGTTAATGCCAATCTATACAGTGTTACCATCTACAACTTCTGCTAAGGGTCTGTTATATGGGTCATAATCATGTGATCACTTTCTCTCTGGTAAAGAGAGACCACCCTAACCCTTATGTTAATCTATGGAAGGAAAACTCATCATTATTCTTTGTTGTTTATTTTTCTTCATATTTTAGTGCAGGCTTGAGGACCAGAGTTTCAAGATAATTTAGTGGGAGCAGAGTAAATCAAAATGTCACTGATTAATCCAACTCTACTCAGACAATATATCTTAAAAATATGAGTCACTTGCCTTTGAGCACTGAAATGTGTGACAATAAATTAATTTGTGAGTAGTCTCCCTAGTATGCCATAGGTATATGAGAACACACATATATATATATATATATATATATATATATATATTGGTAAATTGGAATAAACACAGGCTGAGTATCCAATCCATGTGCAGCTGTTTCAAGCTTACTGATCATCAGCATGAGGGCGGGATCTCAGCTTGTGTTGTGGACCTTATGAGTAGGTAGTTCACCACAACAATCATTTATAATATGGTGGGCAAAAGAGCGATAGAAGCCCTCCACCGTACAGTAGTACAGCAAATAAATAGTTAATCTGTGTTCACACTTGAATGTCTAAAACAAGTTAAAAAAAACCTGCTTCCAGCTCAGAGTTCCGAGAAAAACAGTTATTACACTGCATTCTGGGAAGTTTATATTGCCAAACCACTGCTCTGTGCTAGAAGCTAGAAGCTTAATCCTCATGTATTTGTGACTCACGGTTTATACACTTTGTGTACTTTATCATACCCCTTGAAGTGAGGCAGAGATAAGAATATAAAGGATATGAAATACTCTGTTTTAGAAGAGACCTCATGTGATATAAACATACAACTTGGCTAAAAAGATGCTACAAGTAGGAATGTGCCCCAATCTCCATGTCTGTTTTATTGTAATACTTTATATAAGTAAGTTATTGAAATCAATGTAAAAATATAAAACACAACATATTCAGTCCCACATGCAGCACATTGATAGGTTCCATAGCAGCATAATTGCATATAAAAGGTAATAAATCAAAGGCTGTATAATATTTTTTTACATTCTAAAACATGTTGCTTATGTTATTACAATGATGTTTTAATTTACATGAATTAGATAATGATACATACATATATTAAAAAAAAACCCTCCTCAACCTAAACCCCCCCTCCCCAACCTAAATTCCCCCTCCTCAACCTAAACCCCCCACCCGGTATATGCTAATGGCGTGGCGTGCATGTGACGTCACATGCGCGCCGGGTCAAGAAGGAGCGGAGGCCGGAGCAGAAGCAGGTAAGTGAGGGAAAAGGGAGAGGGGGAGGTATTTAGGGGGGTTTAGAATAGGGGGGTGGTTTAGAATGAGGGGGTGGATTTAGAATGAGGAAGGGGGGGTTGAGGATGAGGAGAGGGGAGGGAAAGAGACACCGGGGGGTTAGAGAGACACGGAGGGAGGGGGGGGTAGAAAGACATGGGTCCTTAACATTATATCAGCGTATAACACGCACACATCATTTGCCCCCTATTTTCAGGGAGAAAAAGTGCGTGTTATACGCCGATAAATACGGTAATCTGCATATTGTAGATGAGGAGAGCTAAAAAGGTTGAACTTGATGGACTAAAAGTCTTTCTTGAACCTGAATTACTATGTAACTATTTACCCTATGTTAAAATTGACCCAGTTTAACGCGGTTTCGTTTAGCACTTCTAGGGATGCATCTACAGCATTAAAAGGGGTATTCCTGTATTATTAAAAAATTATATATTGTTAAATAACGGAAAAATATTTTGCAGCAAATAAAATGGTGAGAGTGCCATATCCAGAGTTATGTTATTATTATTATCCTTTATAAAGCACCAACATATTGTAAACACATAAGACAAACATGACAACAGTCACATGCTGTGCAGAAGGTGGTGAGGGCCCTGCTCTGTAGGAGCTTACAATCTAAGCAGGGTTGATAAAACCTATTCCGAAAGGCATCTGGGACGCACGGATGACAAACTTTGCTAAAGGGTGCGATTTTATATCATGCACTAAATTCATTTGTCTTAGTTTTGACACGTACAGCCGCGTTATCACCAAAAAAGTTTTATACTGCAGTCCAAGAATTGCTATTTAAACTCTGCGCACCACACATGATGTGTGAACAAGTGCTCTTTTACAGCCCGAAACAAACAAATAAAAATCATCTTACAGTTATATAAAAAGAACAAAATGTTCTGTTAATGTGACATTATGTGCAGTAAACTCTGCAGATCATAAATACCAGTCGCTTGTTAACTCTGCGCAGCTACCATGATCACTTAAAGCAATTATTTTACAATTCTTATCATTTGTGGCCTCTGACTCAAATACAATTAAGCCCTTGAATAAAAAAAGTCAGTAAGTATTGCTTTGCTGTGAAACGAGTTGCAGGTACGTTCAGTAGATGATCCATTATTTTAAACCTGACTTGATGAAGAGTTGGAAATGGAAATTCTTATCTTTCAGTAATTAAATGTGCAGATGTTAAAGTCATCCAAAAAATAATATATTGATCTAACAAGTAGGATACATGTATTTGTTGAAATAAGATTCAAAATGCTGATAGTTCTTGAAAATTATTCATAAAAACAAATTATAGATGTTCATTCAAAAAAGATATAAAAACTTTTGCTTAAATATTTGTTTAATTATCTTGCATTATAGTTATGAATGTATTGAAAAATACACCTTGTTAAAAAAAATGGTATAATATTATATCATGGATTATGCCAAAACTAAGTTGGCCAGACAGACTATTTTGTTTTTATATTCAGTAAAAACACATATTGCAATACGTTTTTTGGCTGTGATATACTCCACTAACAGCCCCATTAAATTCCCCTAACGTGTAAAAACGTAGCTCGTAACGTAGCCCGCAAGACTTACAGCTATTAAATTGGCCTCTTAAACCAGCCTGTCGACAACTTGCAGGATAGGAGCGAGAAAACCCTACGGGACGTGATAATTCGACTTGCGAGCTCACAAATCCTTTGATCTGTCAAGCACGTAAACGCTAAGTTCCAATTCTGCTATTAAATTGCATCAAAATCCAACCCCGTAACTTGCAAACGGAGCCAAGAAGCCAATAAGTGCTAGAGAGGACCCGCTAGAGGGGTAAAGTCCAACCCATAGAACTTTAAATGCACTTATACACACACTACTGTACTTTTATGAACAGGGAAAGTGGTGTTAGGTCTTAGAATTAATAGCACAACATTCTCAAGATCGCAAATTGTTCATATAAAATACTTTATTTTATGTTTATTTTTTGTGTTGTGTCAATCCCAGCAATCAATGTGTTAATACATATACTGTAACTCGCATGTGATAGAATATCATATTTACAGCTTTATTAATATTGCATTATATCTGGAATGTGGGTCCGATCATAACTCGTAATTGAACCCTGTAAGACTTTGAAATCCCACCTCCATTTTTCAGTAACGTAATTCTAATCATCTCTGTTTCCATTGGCTCCATCCCAGGTCATAACTATGAGTTTGACTAATTGACCACGTTCACGGCTGCACATCCAACGAGCGAAAAATGATTTACAGGTTTGGCTCTCAAGCCCGTAACTCGTTAGATGTTCTAATTTAAAAGCACCATAAATCTGCAGAATTTAAAGCTTGCAGCAGTTGCGGGTCTCACGTTGCACATACAAGCTTTGAATTTAATGTGGCTGTAAGAGCCCCCTATGTATCTACTTTTCTCCAGCTACTCAGTGCAAATGTTAAGGGGGCATGTCTTTTTAGCCAATCAGAATAAAGGTCATATCCTGCTTGTCTACTGTTTTGACTTAAAGGGAGATGTAATGTTCTCTTCTTTAATATTAATCTACAAAGTATTTACATATGTAAACATATTTTTAATAACAACTGCGTAACAGCTATGTTTTTATTTACTGAAAGCTTCCAAATAGTCCCAATAAAGGTCTGCCCCAGTAGCTCATGCTCACAGTGTTTCTATGGATGTACTAGCCAATCACAGCCTGTCACTCAACAACATGTTGTTGAAATGCTGCAGAGAGACAATAATAGGATGAACCTGAGAAAATGGGGACAGGGACAACAAGGTGTTGCACTTAAAAAGATGGACTTAGAAAAGCTAAGAGAGAGCAAGGGTTGGCAAGTTTGGTCCTGGAGGGCCTGGATTTAAGGATTTCCTTTTTGTGCACAGTTGAGTCAATCAGGATGACTGAAGAAGTGATAGTCTTGCTTGTATTCAGTAGGGATATCCTCAAGCCCAGGCCGTTGTGAGGCCCTTCAGGACCAAACTTACCCACCCCTGCTCTAGAAGGAATGTCTCTTTTTTTTTACTCTGGATCAGAACCTTTATATTAAGAACTGTGTACTATGTTCTGCTACACGACAATTAGTAGTTATATCTTGAATAACAACCCATAATCAGGCACCATAATTATAAAGGTAAATATTTATTAAACAATCAACCACATTTTGGCATAATAAAAATGAACACGTATGTGTTTATACAATATTGTATGGCATTGATTCCTGAACTAAATAAAACATGGAATACTCTGGGAGGCCAAAAGATCTAAAGGAGCCCCAAAAGAGTGACAGTGGATCCCCACAGCCCATCCCTACTCCCCACAATGGTTACCCACAGCCAAGACCAAGATCCCTAAAACATGTCCTACAAACTCAGCATTACTCCCCAAGATCTCATAACCTCTCTATACTTCTTTGCAGAGTGAGAAACCTTTTCAGAGAATTATCTAATGAAAGCCGGGGTTCCTGTATTAAATTGAATAGCAGTATAGCATATATGGGGGCAAATCATCCACAAAACGTACAACAGTACACTCATTAAGACAAAGGCCACTTTCAGTATACAAAATCTCCTTGAGTGACACCCTCACAACAAATACATGTATTAAATTAAACTGAGCAAACAGTGACACTTTTTGACAATAAATTATATTTATTGTATATTTAAACCTGGATACAAATAAGGTGCTGTCACAAACCACACCTGCAGTATGAAAATGAATTATGATTAAAGACAAGATTTGACTCAACCCTAATAAAAGCCATAGAGCATACGAGTAACAGGCAGGGGGTAAGCAAAGTAAAGGTGAAGCCGGATCTGCGTGAGTAACCAATAAATAAAGCCTCCTGCTGGAATTGCTGCGGACCTGCTACCTCTTTTTCCACTGCGCTAATGTCAACAATGTGTTGTGTGCCTAGTTGGAGCTTGCCAAGGTACGAAAGTACGAAGCAGGAGCATGGTGCCAGTCTCATACATCGCTTTTACTGCCTTGGACAGCTACACTGAAAATGACAAACTGAAAACTGTTTGACTTTTTTAATGCAGGATTGCAGAGTGCCAAGGACTGAAACTACTGGCCTCGAGGACTGTGTTACCAAGGGGATCGTGTAAACATTTCCACAGCCTCCCATTAGGCTTTTGTTTCACTTATTTAGAGCAGTGATTATGTCAGGAGCTAAAATAGAGTTTGACTTCAACAGAAAATAATTAAAATGTAAATGCAATTTTGGTCAGGTGCTGTGAATTCTTCTTATTTTGGTTCATGCAAAAACTCTACTAAAATGATGTCTGATCATGTCTATTTTTGTGTGTTGTTCAGTAGTTTCCAAATCTCTGTGACCTCATGGACCGTAACGCACCAGGCACTATTTTTTGTCCATGGTCATGCTGATCCACTTGGGTTTCCAGAGATACTGGAATGGGTTGCCAGTTCATTCTACAGTGGTCCAGAGCATACAGCTCCTGGTATTCCTAGGTTGTCTCCATCCAAGTACTGACCAGGCCCAACCCTGCATGACTTCAGGGTGGTGTGACCTCTTGGTTCCCTGATTGGAATCAAACCCAGGTCGCAGCGGGGAAAGCCCATAAACCTAACCACTGGACTACCAGGGAACCCTGATCATTTCTATATCAGTCTGCAAAGGAGGCTAATACTTTTAAAAGCATACTGCAGAGCAACATCTCCCATAGAAGTCCACCTGAAAGCAGTTTAAAGCAATCTAAGATACTTCTAAAAACATACTGCAGTCTGAATGCAGTCCCCTCCCACCCTTGTTTACACTTAATATATTGAGGCATAATTCTCTACACATGTTCAATCAGTGACATCTGCTTATTACCGCTAACCACTCCCTTCAAGAATACTTGCTTACACAGTGCCATTATGTTTCCTAACACCACCTTCCTTATTATAACCTCCTGCCTCTTTCTCAGACTCTCTTATACTGTCTCTACACATCATGTCTCCAATAATATAACTATCTCACCTTCCCTGCTTTCCTGTCCTCTTCTCTGCTCCCATGAGCTCCTCTCCTTCCTCCAGTCACTTTCTCATCCCTCCCCTAAAGCTGGAAAGCAGAAATGTAAGTCCTATTCCCATCTCCTTTTACTCTCTCTCCTTCTTCTGATGGCTTGTGGGGATATATCCCCTAACCCAGGCCCCTCACTCATTCCCACCTGCTGTCAGCCACGCAGAGTCCCCAGGGCAGCAAATGCCCCAAACACCCATAATCTAATACCCATCACTTGTCACAAACCATCTACTTTGCCCTTCTCATGTGCCCTCTGGAATGCAAGGTCTGTTTGCAATAAACTTACCTTCATTCATGATCTATTCATTTCCAACTCCCTCAATTTACTGGCTATCACAGAAACCTGGCTCACTCCATCTGACTCTGCCTCCCCTGCTGCACTCTCTTATGGTGGTCTGCACTTCAGCCACACTCCTAGACCTGGGAACAAACAAGGTGGAGGTGTGGGCATACTACTATCCTCTCGCTGCACTTTTCACTGCATACCCCCTATTCCCTCCCTTCAATTCTCATCTTTTGAAGTCCACGCTATCCGCATCTTCTCTCCCATCACTTTGCGAGTAGCTGTGATCTATCGCCCGCCTGGATCACCCTCTCAATTTCTGGACAACTTTGCCGCCTGGCTCCCTCACTTTCTCTCCTCTAATATACCTTCACTCATTCTTGGCGATTTCAACATAGCCACTGACACTCCCACCTCCCCAACAACTGCAAAATTACTTGCACTTACCTCTTCCCTTGGCCTCTCACAATGGACAGATTCCGCAACTCACAGTGGTGGACACTCCATTGACCTTATTTTTACTAATCTCTGCACTATCTCCAACCTTGATATCTCCTCACTTCCCCTATCTGACCACCACCTGCTAACTTGCAACCTCACCTCATCTTCCGCTCACCACCCTTCTTCAAATCTTGCCACCAGAACACGCAAAAACCTGCAAGCACTCAACCCACAACAATTTTCAAATGTACTAAAACCCCTTCTTAGCCCCCTCACCACCCTTGCCTGCCCTGACATCGCCACTTCACAGTACAACGCTACTCTAACCTCCACCCTTGACTCTCTTGCCCCCATAATCACAAGCAAACGCATTCGCTCTCATCCACAACCATGGCACACCACACAAACACGCTATCTACAGAGATGCTCACGCACTGCAGAACAACTATGGAGGAAATCTCGCACTTCAGCAGACTTTCTCCACTACAAGTTTACCTTGCGCTCCTACTTGTCTGCCCTCAATCTTGCCAAACAACAATACTTCTCATCACTAATATCAAACCTGTCCTCCAACCCTAAACGTTTATTTGCTACATTCAACACCCTCCTTTGCCCACCCTCACCTCCTGCCCCTTCCTGTCTAACTGCTGATGACTTTGCCAGACACTTTAAAACCAAAATTTAAACTATCCGAAATGAACTCTCCTCCCAGCTTGGCCCTATCCCACCATCCTTTCCAAAAGCCGACAACACCCAACCCTTACCCTTCCCCAATCCCTCCTCCACTATGGATTCCTTTGACCCTGTAACCGAGGATGAAGTATTTACGTTATTATTAACCTCTCACCTTACAACATGTTCACATGATCCTATTCCTTCACAGCTAATCCCTCCCCTATCCACCGCACTTATCCCAGCTCTCACACATCTATTCAACCTCTCCCTAAACACTGGCAGGTTTCCATCCTCATTAAAACACGCCATAATTACACCCATTCTCAAGAAGCACTCATCTGACCCAGCTTCTGCCTCCAACTACCGCCCTATCTCACTACTTCCCCTGGCTTCTAAAATACTTGAGCGGCTTGTTTAAAATCGCCTCACTCAATTTATTTCTTCCAATTCCCTTCTTGACCCCTTCCATTCTGGTTTCCGTGCCCAAAACAGAAACAGCCCTCACAAAAGTCACCAATGACTTGCTAACTGCCAAATCAAAGGGTCACTTCTCAATTCTAATTCTCCTGTATCTCTCTGCTGCCTTCGACACAGTTGACCACCCTCTTCTAATCCAAACTCTCCGCTCATTTGGCATCCAGGGCACAGCTCTTTCATGGTTCACATCCTATCTAAAAGATCGTACATTTAGCGTCTCCTTCTCTAGCACCTCTTCTTCACCTCGCCCTCTGTCTGTTGGCGTTCCCCAAGGTTCTGTCCTAGGCCCCCTCCTCTTCTCCATCTACACCTCCTCCCTTGGCACTCTCAGTATCATCTCTATGCAGATACTCAAATCTACCTCTCTGCACCCAATCTATCCCCCTCTCTTTTAGCTCAAGTTTCCAACTGCCTCTCTAGCGTATCCTCCTGGATGTCTACTCGTCAACTCGAACTCAACATGTCTAAGACTGAACTCCTAATCATTCCACCCTCTACTACAGCTTCCACTCCTCAAATATCTCTCACTGTTGACAACACCATCATCACTCCCACCTCCCAGGCCCGTTGTCTTGGGGTTCTACTGGATCCCGCCCTCTCTTTTATTCCTCACATCCAATGTGGTTTCACCTAAAAAACATCTCCAAAATTCGTCATTATCTTACAGAAGACACAGCTAAAATTCTAATACACTCTCTCATCATATCTCGACTTGACTACTGCAATTCACTCCTTGCTGGCCTCCCCATCTCTCGTCTGTCTCCCCTCCAATCCATAATGAACGCCTCTGCTAGACTCATCTTCAATACCAAACGATCAGTGTCTGCAGCTCCTCTCTGTCAATCACTCCACTGGCTTCCCATAGCTTCCCGAATCACATTTAAAATCTTGACCCTAACACATAAAGCCCTCAACAACAATGCACCCCCTTATATCTCTGCTCTTGTTTCAAAATACTCTCCCAACCACCCCCTTCGTTCTGCTAACGACCTTCTTCTTTCCTCCTCTCTCATCACCTCCTTTCACTCCCGTCTTCAAGACTTTTCTCGTGCTGCCCCTACTATTTGGAACTCCTTGCCTCGCTCCATTAGGTTATCTTCCTGCCCCAAAACCTTTAAAAAATTACTTAAAACACACCTATTTAAAAAATCATATCACCTTCAGCCTTTATAATTACAACTGCACACTCCACAGCTTAATAACACTCCCACCCACACTCTACAGTACAACACACAGACCCCTCCAATTGACTGAACTAATTGTTTTCACACCACCATCTTGCATTTGTCACCCTCTTGTATCACACCTAAACCCTAAGGCCCTCATTCAATTGCGATTTGGGCAATTGAATAGGGGTCTAAATAAGCACATAACGTATTTTTTTTAAATACGTTTTTAATTAGTAAAAATCCATCCAAAAGCAAGGTTTTCACTAACTAAAAACTTCTTTAAAAAAATATGTTATGTGTTTATTTAGACCCCTATTCAATTGGCCAAATTGCAATTGAATGAGGGCCTTAGATTGTAAGTTTGCGAGTTTTCAATTGTGTGTCAGTGGCTTGGAAACAAGCACTATGTGCATTTGATTATATGCTCAAAAACAGGCCCCTCCATTCTTTATAAGGTGTTAAGTTTGTTTTTTGCCATGTACTAACCCCCTGTACAGCGCTACGGAATATGTTGGAGCGATATAAATAAAGACAATAATAATAATAATACTTCAAAATGGCATATTTAAGTTTCCTGGATAATAAATGCATCTGATAGAGGTGAATCAGTAGTGTATGAAAAAAAAAATTGCATGGAAAATACAAAAATAAACATTATTAAACTTACCCTAAAGTTTGCTAAATCTCTTGAGTTTGCAAGCAGTTGATTTTGACACCCCTGTGTTAACACCCCTGAAAATCCCTGCTAAAATTTGCATAAACTTCATCATTTGTTTTGGCCAATCACAGGCAGCTAATAGATTGTTTCAATCTGTGAAATCACTTTGTGCAGCAAAGCATCATATAATATGTAATCTTGTTTTCCCACTACACAAGGAAGGAAGGAAAGAACTCAACATTGCTCTGTGGATTTCCTCATTGTGCTGCTGTTGGCTTGAAGGTAACAATAGGGCATAACAAACGTACCTGAATGCAGTGTTTCTATTGGTAGGTACCAGTTGCCTGTGTAAGCAGCACTGGGGGTGTGGAAACCATTTTTTTTTGTAAATAAAATACATCTGTATGTGTATAGAATGACTCAATGTAATGTGTGTGATATAAGCAGCATGTGTTAGATGAGAAAAAGGTAAAAACAGGGAAACTTAGATATACCTTTAATTTTGAAGCCAAACTCATTTGTGCTTAAAGGGTGCGTTTCACTAGTTGCTATTACTTGAAGGAGTTCATTTGTAGAACTTGGAATTTATGTGTAAAGGTTTTTGTACTTTCTTTTTATTTCTACAAGTCCTCTGCATGTTAGGTGATGTGAGCACCGGAAGAACACAGTAAAATGGTTAGTTAAACTGCCACAGTTAAAAAAATAAAGCTGTTACTTGATTAGCACTTGAATCGGTTCTTGAACTTTTTACCCAATCAGCTCAGCATTCTTAGTGTCAGTGACAGAAATGGAAAGTCTAATGGTGTTTTCCACTCTCCACAAACACACAGGAGTAATTGCCAAACCAGGCACATTTAATCAGTTGTATATACAGTGTGCTCTTTAAACAGAACTTAAGTTGGTGGAAATTGCCCTTTAAATTACTATCTTGACACTTAAAAGATGCTCATTGCAAACATTCACCCCAGATTTACATTTGCTGGCAGGGTTAATTGACCATCTCATGTTTCACAATGTGGAAGCAGGATCAGTTAAGGCCAGAAAATCCTAATTATATAAACACTGTAACATGTGCCCCTATTTTATGTGGATGGCCTTTAATTAATAAATGGTCTAGCTTTTTCTTAATTAATTGCATATGTTTCTCTTAGATTCCTTATACAATGATCTCCTAACAATAATATGTTAATAAAATGCATAGGCCCCTATTTAATTGCAAGCCCGTAATTACATGTAACCTGATATTTTGGCTGCAGGTACCAAATTTTTTTCATATTTAGATGTATTTAATTGAATCAAGCCCGCAATTGCAGGCTCACAGCCCCAACACGCAAACCATGAGCCCATACGTAGCTTTTCAGGGCATGATCATAATCAATTAAGCAAGCCCTTAAGTTACAATTTATACAGAGCCAATAGCAAATGAGACGGTCATCATAACATCAGTAAAACATGGAGTTAGTGTTTAGCAGCCCGATATGCAATCGGATTCGCAATCCAGAAATCAATAAAAATCATTAAAGCAACTGTTCTACTCCATGCGGGTTCCATGATATGTAGTAACTCCTTGATTACCCGGATCGATATAACACAGAAATAAAACATAAAAAAATAATGTTTTATTGCAGTTTACGACCTTGAGACTGTTGTGCAATTAATACTAATGCCTTTCATTACTTTCCCAGTATTTTAAAGTCAAGTAGTGTGTTTCTATTTGCTTTTACAGTGCTATGAACAGGTATTTAACCTACTTGCGAGTCCTATCTAGTACTCGTATAATTTGTTTAAACATATACATTTGCCATTTACGGGTTTGAAGGCAATTGCGGGCTTGTTGAGTTGTTGTAATTGAATATGGATTTTGCATTATTAGCACTGGTAACATTTACGGACTTGAAACATCAAAGAGGAGATAGGACGAAGTTACATTTTTAACAAGACCGCAATGCTTTTGAGCCTGTAACAATTGTAATGCGGGTAGCTAGAAGGAGCCAATTAAATATCAGTAACATTTACAGGCTTCATTACGGGCTCATGTAATTGCGATTTGGACAATTAAATAGGGGCCATAGTCTCAACTTTGCACCAGAACAATGCAAACTGAGCTACGTTGTACATCTGCGTCTCTTAATTACGATGTCCCCAAGCTTTTTTTTAGAAGGCTTGAGGATTTTAGATTATTACAACAGCTCTTTAATTTGTAAAAGCACATTTATTAGTTTGAAAAACGAAATAATTTAGGGCAATTTAATTTGAAATGCTGTTCCTTAACTGTATCCAAAGTACAATTCTTCTTTTGGCACTTGATTTGCCAACATATGTGCAGGTGATTAATAAAGGGAGGATCACACTATGGTATTATTTAAAACTATATGTAATTAGAAGTACTTTATCAATTGAATGTTACTAACAAAAGTGTGATTTGTACATTTAGATATAGTCTCAATATATGAGGTAATCAATGCACATGGATATAGATTTTCAACACAATTATGATCTCCTCCATGGATGGGTGGATCGGGATGAGTGGCTTCCACTTAAACAATGTTTAGATGCAGAAAGCACCACCACCAACACCTTACATGGGGTGATCCAATCCAAAGGAGTAGCCGTAGTAGCTCTCCTCTTATAGTACATTGGGCCTTATTTCCTGTAATATACCCTTTGACGTATGGGTTTTTTAATCAAACGCATTTCATGGCCTCTATAGCCACTTCCTCAGTGGCAATAAATCAATTTATAAAGTAACCATATTATAATTGATAAAGTAACCATTTATAAATAGCACCATATTTGGAACCCTTGGTTGTCACATTAATGTTTGTCAGTGGCACAATACAAACCATTGCCAGGTTAGTGATCTGGTCGCTTTGGTATTGATATATTTTTATTCAAATAATACCTTTCCTAGAGATACTTAGATAATAGTGAAAACTGTATATGATGAATAAATATAATAGTAATAAAAGTATGTATTATTATTTATTATCTCAGATGTAAACTATGACTGTTAGGAATGAGTGTACTGATTCATACAGAAGTCAGGGTTTAAACTATCAATGCTCATTGCTAGCCTGATACCAGGAAAACTTTAATGTAATGTCAGATACACATAATGAAATCATCTCCCTAAACTGTGTTCTTGTTACCTCCTTTAATTACAGAAAATGTGATGCCTAAAAATGCAGCTTGATTTTGAAGCTCTTTTCATCATTTGCGGAGTCATACATAGAAAATGTAGTGGGTGGGGCTTCTTATTCTAAGTAAGCTTTTAAAGATTTCCCTTTAATAGTTAAAGGACCACTATACAATGAAAAAAGAAACATATATGTTCAAAAAATGTAAGGCTGAGAGCACAATTAAATTGTATATATCCATTTTCCTGTTTTTACCTTTTTCTAATCTAAAACAATCCACTTATATCAGAAACACACATTACATTGAGTCATTCTATACACACACAGATTTATTTTGTTTAAAAATACAATTTGCTTTCCACACCCCCAGAGCTGCTTACATAGGCAGTGTACCTACCAATAGAAATGTGGGTACTAAACTACAAGCCAGCAACAGCACAATGCAGAGATCTAAAAATCAGTGTCTGGCTCCTCCTGCTTCCTTCTACCGGGGGGGGGGGGGGGGGGTTCACATTCCATGATTCCTTCCTGCACAAACTGCCATCACCGTTTGTTACAATATATTAAAATGTATTAGCTGTCTCACACCCCTTCCTTCATTGATTACTACAAATTCACGTGCCATCATCCATCTCTCAGGATGCCACTAACAAACATAAAATGGATTCCTGTACTATTAAACAAAATCTCAAAAAATTCTGATTTTCCCAAAAAATGTTTTATGTCCATGTCTTTTTTCTTGAACTGCAGTAGCCCTTTAAATGGTTAAATACAATGCTTTAAATGTATTTGCTTAGAAAAACAAAGCCCAAATGATTCCAAATGAAACAACAAGATAACAGTTGGCTTGAGCAGTGGGGCAACCTATGAGCCTCTTACATACATTAGTGTTTGTGTCATCACATATAATAGTTGTCAAACTGTGATTCGTCGCCACGCTTGCGACAAATCGCAGTTTGACAACTACGAGTGATCTCTGCGCTGCTCATGCGCATTGCACGGCATTAGCCGCGAATGGGCATTACTCTGGGGCACGCGCACAAGCAGCCGCCCGTGCACGCACCCGGGAGGGAGGGAAGGGAGTGAGAGACACAGAGGAGGGGGTGAGACACACAGGGGAGAGGAGGGGGAAGATACACGGGGGAGGGAGAGGTGGGGGGAGACACACACGAGAGGTGGAGAGACACAGGGGAGGGAGAGGAGGGGGAGAGACACAGGGGAGGGAGAGGAGAGTGGGGGAGACACAGCGGAGAGGAGAAGGGGGAAGACACAGGGGAGAGGAGAAGGGGGGAGACACAGGGGAGTGAGAGGAGGGGGGAGAGACAGGGGAGAGGAGGGGGGAGACACACAGGGGAGTGAAAGGAGGGGGGGAAGAGACAGAGAGGGGGAACATAGACACAGAGGAGGGGGAGACACACAAGGGAGGAGTGGGGAGACACAGAGGAGGGAGAGGAGGGGAAAGACACACAGAGAAGAGAGAGGAAGGGGGAGACACAGGGGATGGAGAGGAGGGGGGAGAGACCCAGGGGAGGGAGAGGAGGGGGAAGAGACACAGGGGACGGAGAGGAGGGGGGAAGATACACAGGGGAGGGAGAGGAGGGGGAAGAGACACAGGGGAAGGAGAGGAGGGGAAAGGGACAGAGAGGGGGGAGAGAGACACAGAGGAGAGGGAGACACACAGGGGAGGAGAGGGGAGACCCACAGGTGAGGAGGGGACACAGGGGATGGAGAGGAGGGGGGAGAGACCCATGGGAGGGAGAGGAGGGGGGAGAGACCCAGGGGAGGGAGAGGAGGGGGAAGAGACACAGGGGAAGGAGAGGATGGGAAAGAGACACAGGGGAGGGAGAGGAGGGGGAAAGAGACACAGGGGAGGGAGAGGAGGGGAAAGAGACACAGGGGAGTGAGAGGAGGGGGAAGAGACACGGGGGGGAAGAAACACAGGGGAGGGGGGAGAAACACAGGGGACGGAGAGGGGGGAAAGAGACACAGGGGAGAGAGAGGAGGGGGGAAGCAACACAGGGAAGGGAGAGGGGGGAGAGACACAGGGAAGGGAGAGGGGGGAGAGACACAGGGGAGGGAGAGAGGGGAAGAGACACAGGGGAGAGGGGGGCAAAGACACAGGGGAGGGAGAGGGGCAGAAAAAGAGACACAGGGGATGGGGGTAAGACACGGGGAGTAAGTAGAGAGGGGAGAGGCTCGCAATGAGCACCAAAGGCGCTCATTGCGAGGCCCGTGATGAGTGCCAAAGGCTCTCATCACAAGGCCAGCAAGGTAGAGGGGGGTTTGCTATGAGCACCAAAGGCGCTCATTGTGAGGCCTGTGATGAGCGACAAAGGCGCTCATTGCGAGGCAGGCAGGTTAGAGAGGGGGGGAACCTCGCAAGGTGTGGCAAACAGCCGTGCCAGGTTTCAAATTTTATTGTCGTCATTTTTGACGGGCAAGTCGCTAGTTGCTATATATTATAGAGGGATTAGCTCAGCTACAAATCCTTAACAGACCAATTTCCCATATAACTATTTAAAATACACGGTTACATGAGGGATTCTGGGTGGTGGCATGCAAATGACGCCTGCAGTGTATTTTCTTCCTGTGTTACAAGTTGCATGTCATTACCCAGAATACCAAGCTGCAGTGGGAGCGCTCTATACATAGTAAATCTCATCTTCCATACTACTTGATGTAGTAAAATAGCTTTTCTTCCTTTGTTTATGTATGTGGGATGGCTTTTCAGTCCCTGCTCAACCAGTCACAGCATATTTGTATATTACATTGTAAATCAAAACTGGAATATGTTATCTCGCTTTTGACGAGTTATTTCATACAAAAACCTTGAGGAAGCCAGAAAAAAATCCCCTATGTTTAATCTGGTCTTTGTATCATTACTTTTTATTTGCTGCATGCTCTATGTTTGTCAGCTTTCCCATGGGCCATTAATTCCATCCCCTTCTGACTTAATGGTGTGCAAGATATCCTTGAGACAGTCCTTGCTCATTTGAGATGAAGGTGGTGTGATAGGAAAAGCAGTCAGGAACAGTGCGCTTATTTGGGCAATAAAAGGAGGGCTGGCAGTCAAACAGAGAACAGACAGGATGTAGCAAATTACAGGCTTCTACTTCTAGCCTTTCTCTTCTAAAGAAACTCTCTCTATGGTGCAGAGATGCCCTCTGGGGAAATCACCCCTTCTTACAATCACAGTGTCTTGTTTGCTTCCTGACTTCAGACATTGCAGTTTTTACAATATACCCTCCCACTGACACCACTTTGCTCATAAACCGACTACATCCATCTTGTGAAGAAAAGCAAAATCTCTAATATGCTCATCGCTTGAGATTTTATACTAACCCCCACTCTTCCCCCTACCCCTCAAAACAGGTTCCCTCAGCTTGGATCAGTGAGCTTACTAATTGTTCAGTAATTAAAACAAGAGCTGTATACAGTATAGTACCTGGGTGTGCCATGCTGTACCAGGCTAACACTAATTTATTGTATCTGGCGGTGTCATAAATATGTTCACACTGTTAGAGGTTTAAATGGACAGGAATAAACATCATGTGAGACACAAGTGTTACTGAAAGAGTCAAGGGCCAAAGAAGAAAGCATTTCATACACACAGCAGTGCCAGCCCCAGGCACACCTCTGCACACACAGGGACCTGTATACCAGCTTTAATTGCATCTTTAATGTCCTTGTAGTTACAGTCGAAAAATCCCATTTTACTATAAGGGATATTAAAGGTACATTTGCCTCAAGGCAAAAACATGCTTTTTTGGAACTTTATCCTCAGAAAACCTTATACGGTTAGTTCTCTCCATCACACACTAAAAGCAAACTTGCCTCTATCTTGGGTACTGATAATCACATGCACCATAGCGGTTATTTTCTCATGATTATTTCCCATGTTCACATAATTCATATTGTTTGAATAATGTGGTGAATATTAAATATGTGTTTTTTTATTTATATATATATATATATATATATATATATATATATATATATATATATATATACACACATACCGTATATATAATATTCACAGAATGCCTTGGATATTTTTTTCATACTGATTTAACCAAACAGCAGAGAGAGAATATTGGAGTAACTAAAAATTCACAGTAAATATTTTACTGTTTCTTAATTACATTTTTTTTTTTTTTAAATGATAGTACTAAACAACGGCAATGCATTTAGGTAATGTAGGAGCAGGGATTTTACCACTAGGGGACAGCAGAGAGTCAGTTTTCAAAGTGGTAGCAATTATTGTCTAGCAAGGCTATACTTCTGGAGAGAAGATTACCTCATTTTGCTTTGTCTACTGAATCAGAAGTTAAGTATGCAAAATAAAAAATAAAAATAATGTACAAGGGTGTCAACGTGTGCATGGAAGGGGACACAGCTACATTTTTACTATATGGGCATATGGAGAAATGTTGTGGGCATAGAGGAGGAGATTAGGGCTAGCAAAATCATCATGGAATCAAACACCTGTTTTACCTAATGGAAATAAATGTATATTTTTGCTTATCTTATTTTTCTCAAATGTGCAGTGTTCTACTTTATTGTGTTGATACATAAAATAATGAAATGGAGAGTAATCTTGGTTTTGTTCTTTCAAGCACTATAGACACATTTTTAAATGATAACTGAAAACATGTATAATTATTCTGGCTAGGTGGCTCCCTGAGTGCTATGTAGAGCCAATGATATTAACAACAATGATATATTTTTAATGCATATATAAAATGTTTTCTTGAGCATGATATTTGAATAAATCAGTTACAGTAAATATTTTTTTTTACCTTATATCTCTTTTTACATCCAGGAACTGGGCAGGCAAATGGCTTCTCATCCCCTCCATTCATGCACATGGAACTCAGAATCGCTTCAGAACTGATGGCACTCTCTGTGGTCCAAGACTCATCACTGTCTGACTCTTCATAGTCTACCTCTTCTTCATCATATTCACTTCCTGGGGAACAGGAGAACACAATGTAGTGAGGCACTTGTTCTAAATAAGTATTAGCAATTATAATGTGCTGTGTTTATACATATACAAAATGATGTGCACTTCCTTGCAGCTGCCTTATTGCTGCACAGTGCAATAGTGCAAAGTAAATATACTCTGCCACCAAAGATGTGCAGTAATAGGCAGCTGCAGGGAGGAGATTGCAAACACTGCCACAATATTAAAGTTTATAAATGATGGGATGTGACCCATCCTAAAGAGAAAACCATGGATTCAGATAATATATTTATTCAGAATAGCGATTTGGCATGAGACTATCTTTGTACGATAACCCACCACCTCAGTCTATAGCAGACGAGCAAGTCCAAGATGGCACAAGCAGATTATGCCCAATTAAAAAGTTCTGTAAAAATGCTTTTTGTACTCAGAGGTTATACAGCTGCTTATAATGTAAGTTTGTTACATACTACACAATTATGTTTTTTCCCCAAAATACAACAAAGTGAGAACCTGTCTTTTTAAGGCAGAATTAATATTTTTTATACTAGTGCTTTTAATTATAAAAACAGTCAATTTCAATTTGTAATAATAAAAATATATATATATATATATACTTTAATTTTAACTACTTCAGTGCCAAGGAGCTCTGTATAAATAAAACCTCACATTGTTTAATGACGCTACATAAACATATGAATTAGTATAATGACTTGAAGACAGTGCAACATATTGATTAAAAGCTCAACTTCAGCACCTTGGAAATAGCAGCTGACCAGGCGGATAGAGCTCTCTCTGTAGCAGGGACCAAAGCTTATTGTTTGAGGCCTTTCCCTGCACTGCCCAATACAGAAGAGTATAATTCTACAGATCATAAACCGTGTAAAATAATATGTTGACAAGTCCTAATGCATTTACTAGCCCTCTGGAATTAATAGGAATTATGGCAGAACATTAATAAGAGTTACAGCAATTACGGTTCCACAGTTTAGTCCCTCAGGTGTGGGAATGAATGGCATTGTATGGCTGCCCTGGCTTGTTCTAAGAGCACCGCATAAGGTGTCCAAGCACCTGGAGCTCATTTCTCTTTTCATTTCAATTTGCGTTTTAAGAGTATTAATCAAACTGTCGGAAAGGGGGGAGCTGCGGGCAGGGGGAGTCGGCTGCCTAGCGTTTTACTACTGTGCTGTAATCAAAAGCAAAGTGAGGACCGGGCGATGCTGCGTATGGTGTAGCATTAGATTACACACTAATGTGGCTGCAGAAGATCCAGTTCAAATATATTGAGACACCTGAAGATCGGGGTAAAATATATTTAAAAAATTGTTTGCCGACCCATGTTTAGCTATAAATGGGCACTACTGTGCTGCATATGAAAGATTTATTTTTTATGTTTTGTTGGAGTGCCATCAGGGAAACATATTTTATTCCCTGGTGGTTTATTGTCCAACCCAACCACAGTCCTGACAAAATTACAGGTGTATTTGACATGAGAATAATGACAGAGACACGTCTGCTATAACTTGACATAAGGACATTCAAATGTTGCTTGGATTTATATTTCCCTATGGGTCAATGAGGAAAATACTTTATCTACTATGTAGTGTTGGCAAAATCAATGCATTGCTGGCTCCTTGAATAGTAAAAGGGTTAAAACTTTACATGTTTAAGGCAGGTGTACATGGCAAATGTTAGATTCAGACAGTCTGTTCACATAGAGTAATTTTTGTATTCACATATTTGCAAGAAATCATATCACATAGTATGATTGTTTGTACAATGTTTTTCGGATAAAAGTGCCACATAAATACAAAAATAAAGTGTCGGTGGCATAGGAAGATACAGTGCATGGCCTAAAGGCTACACAGTCAACACACGGATCCATCTGATAAGCACTCCTTCGTTTCAGTTCTCCTTTCCACATCACAAAACAGATTGACAAACTGATAGGAGATCTTACAGACTTTAATGGAGCTGCTTACAAAAGGTAATGCACCAAAGGCTGTTATACCAACTTTCTATAATGGTTTTCTATTGCTTGTTCCTATGCCAGAGAAATGTTTAACCAGCACACACCTACAATGTGCCTACAATGCGAACAAAAGAAGAAAGGTGAGGTGGAGATCATTAGGAGAAACGTGTTAATACAGTGTGGCTCCCCTTCAGTCTTAGTGAAGTCTTAGTGTGGCTTCCAACAGGTCACTCGGTTACTAAACCTTAGCTAAACCTTAGTAACATATAGAAATGGACCACTGACTAGTGTGAGATAATATATTGCATACTAGTAATTAAAAAAAAAAAAAAACAATTACAATGATTTCATTTATCTGTGTACTTTTCAGTGGACCTTTGTTGTGTCCCGTTAATTTTTAGTTCCCTTGTCGGGTGCTTCCTCAGCACATGTGGGTTATTTTTCAGATTCTACTTAACATTCTAGCAACCATTTTCTGCCATGATAATTATTTTAATTTTTTATGATATTTATTTTGTTGGTCTTTAGTATATACATTTCCTTAGTACTAGTGTATTTTATATATATATATATATATATATATATATATATATATATATTCACATCTGAATGTCTAAAGCAAGTTAAAAAACCTGCTTCCAGCTGAGAATTCTGAGAAAAACAGTTATTATACTGCATTCTGGGAAGCTGAGCTGGGACATGCAAATGTGCCCACAAATGCCTTGCTCTTCAATCCATAGCCATTTTCAAACATGACTTCCTTTAAGCTTATACCTGTTGTATTACACAGCTGTTAAAAAACCTGCTTACAGCTCAGAATTCTGAGAAAAACAGTTATTATACTGAGTTCTGGGAAGCTGAGCTGGGACATGCAAATGTGCCCACAAATGCCTCGCTCTTCAATCCTTCAATCTTTCAATCTCTCTCTTTTCTCTCTCTCTCTCTCTCTCTCTTTATATATATATATATATATATATATATATATATATATATATATATATATATATACATATATATATATATATATATATATATACAGTGGATATAAAAAGTCTACACACCCCTGTTAAAATGTCAGGTTTCTGTGCTATAAAAAAAATGAGACAAAGATAAATCATTTCAGAACTTTTTCCACCTTTAATGTGACCTATAAACTGTACAACTCAATTGAAAAACCAACTGAAATATTTTAGGTAGAGGGAAGAAAAAATGTAAATAAAAATAATATGGTTGCATAAGTATGCACACCCTTAAACTAATACTTTGTTGAAGCACCTTTTGATTTTATTACAGCACTCAGTCTTTTTGGGTATGAGTCTATCAGCATGGCACATTTTGACTTGGCAAGACTTTCCCACTCTTCTTTGCAAAAACACTCCAAATCTGTCAGATTGCGAGGGCATCTCCTGTGCACAGCCCTCTTCAGATCACCCCACAAATTTTCAATCGGATTCAGGTCTGGGCTCAGGCTGGGCCATTCCAAAACTTTAATCTTCTTCTGGTGAAGCCATTCCTTTGTTGATTTGGATGTATGCTTTGGGTCGTTGTCATGCTGAAAGATGAAGTTCCTCTTCATGTTCAGCTTTCTAGCAGAAGCCTGAAGGTTTTGTGCCAATATTGACTGGTATTTGGAACTGTTCATAATTCACTCTATCTTAACTAAGGCCCCAGTTCCAGCTGAAGAAAAACAGCCCCAAAGCATGATGCTGCCACCACCATGCTTCACTGTGGGTATGGTGTTCTTTTGCTGATGTGCAGTGTTGTTTTTGCGCCAAACATATCTTTTGGAATTTTGGCCAAAAAGTTCAACCTTGGTTTTATCAGACCATAACACCTTTTCCCACATGCTTTTGGGAGACTTCAGATGTGTTTTTGCAAAATGTAGCCTGGCTTGAATGTTTTTCTTCTTAAGAAAAGGCTTTCGTCTTGCCACTCTACCCCATAGCCCAGACATATGAAGAATATGGAAGATTGTTGTCACATGTACCACACAGCCAGTACTTGCCAGATATTCCTGCAGCTCCTTTAATGTTGTTGTAGGCCTCTTGGTAGCCTACCAGACCAGTTTTCTTCTCGTCTTTTCATCAATTTTGGAGTGAGCTCTATTTTCTCCCCTTGATGATGACTGTCTTCACTGTGTTCCATGGTATATCTAATGCCTTGGAAATTCTTTTGTACCCTTCTCCTGACTGATACCTTTTAACAATGAGATCCCTCTGATGCTTTGGAAGCTCTCTGTGGACCATGGCTTTTGCTGTGGGATGCGACTAAGAACATTTCAGGAAAGACCAACTAGAGCAGCTGAACTTTATTTGGGGTTAATCAGAGGCACTTTAAATGATGGCAGGTGTATGCTGACTCTTTTTGGAATGTGATTGCTTAATTCTGAACACAGCTACATCCCCAGTTATAAGAGGGTGTGCAGACTTATGCAACCACATTATTTTACTTTTTTCATTTTCTTCCCTCCACCTAAAAGATTTCAGTTTGTTTTTCAATGGAGTTGTACAGTTTATAGGTCACATTAAAGGTGGAAAAAGTTCTGAAATGATTTATCTGTGTCTCATTTTTTTTCATCACAGAAACCTGATATTTTAACAGGGGTGTGTAGACTTTTTATATCCACTGTATATATATATATATATATATATATATATATATACATGAAATCAAAAGTTGCTAGCAGATAGATGTTAACAAACAGATGTAGAATTCATTCAATAATAGCAGGATATTTATTACCACATAACTGGGAGGTGATAGTTTTTGATTTTACGTTTGCTATCTGAGAAAAAGTAAACTACTCGATATAGTCAGAAGCTATAAATAGGAAAGGTTGTTGAAAAAAACACAATATTGAAGGAGAAAACAGCCACAATCTGTGTATATTTAATATATTTTTTCCACACTATAGATCATTTATTTCTCATTTTGTACTGTTTAAAATGTGGTCTTTTGAATGCATGAAATACATTTTTGGATTACAGTGGCCCTTTAAAAGTAATAAGCGATGTGAGTTGTAGAGAATATTTCAACAAAATCACCACAGCATGGTGGTTATTTCAATAAGAGCTGTAATCTAATTTCTCGTGGACTATTTACTGTACTGGCCCACATATGGCTATATACCAATATTCTAGAATAGTGCCAAAACTGAGAAAACTTCAATGAAAATACTGTATCACAAAAAAGGCACACACAACTTGTATTGATCTGTACGTGGATGTCACTTGTTTGTAAAGTGTACTTATTCACTGTATAGTGTTTTGTATTTACTGTCAGGGTCACAACAAGACATCTTTGGCTCTAAAGTGACCAACAGGAGAAGGATAAATGGTACTGTTGATGGAGAGGAATATTATGATCGAATGAGAAGAAGCAATGTGATTGCAGAGAGGATGAAGCTATGGGAATTAGGGATCAAGAGAAAGGCATGGATGGGATACAAGGAGTAGGGGAAAGATTGGAGGGATAGGGTGAAGGAAGGAGAGATAAAGCATAGTCTAGTATAAAATGAGAGATTGAAGGAGAAATTAATATGGAGGAAATACAAATCAAGACCATGGGAGAGAAAAATGTGGACAAAAGTCAGAGTTGCTCACTCAGAGAACAAACTATCCTTAGTACATTAGTTCTATGAACATGATAACCCACTCTGAGAGCAACCTCTTTTAGCTCACTTGTGCCCTTCACAGGGAGAAATATCCTGTAGTATATCAGTCTGGTCTCACCCAAATACCCAGCAATTCTACCCTGAACAGGAGAAACCGCAAATCCCAGACGTATGTTTCGGCCTTTATTGGGCCTCGTCAGTGAGGTGTAGCTGATCTCCCTAAGGCACAATGAGAAAGAGAAAAATAAAGAGAGGAGATAATGAAGAAAAGAAAGAGAGAAGAAGAGTATCATAGTAGGAAAAGGAGCTTTAAGGAAAAATTAGTGGGAGACAGAAACTAATCAAGAAAAGGAGGGAATAGTGGAAAATGAAGAAAGAGTTCAGATTAGAGAGAGAACAAGAAAACAAAAAAGAAGAAATGGTGAGTACAAAACAGAAATAGGTGGGAAGGAACCTTAAATATAAATTGGACTGTAAAGAAAAAAAAGTTTGTGTTGGACGGGGGAGAGCATAAAGCAAGTGATGGAGAGGAAGAGAAAAGGGGAAGGGGGAGACACCAGAGACTCGTCCCCTATCTTCCTACATTTAAGCTCTGATCTCCATCTATACAGTGTATGACCACTGTGGTTATTAATATCATCTTTACTTTCTTCTCTCCAACACCCAGACAATTGGGGAGGGGAGTCAGGTATTAAGTAATCATTTAATATTGCATATTGTGACATAATGTATATTGGGAATAGTAGGTATTACGTTTAAAAGAAGGTGGTAGTATCAGACAACTACCATAAAGGCATATCTCAAAGATAATAATAGTTAGACACATGGCCTTGAGTTTCTTATGGATTTAGAAACAAACTTGAGCTCAAGTCTTGCAGTCACTAATGAAGTCACCCTAATAAGCTTGTTTCTCAATTAATATGTGTATATATATATATATATATATATATATATATATATATATATATACTCATTAGTTTTAATTGCTACCACAGCTTAGGACAGATGAAGAGTACATCTGTCAATAATTCAAAACTATGTATATGAAAAATAAGACATATTACTACAAAAGTGGGATATGATATTGTTTTAATTTTACATCTGCTGCTTGAGAAAAAAAAATAATTAGTAGATTCAGTTAGATGCCCTATAAAAGGGATTTAAAATGTTTAATAGTTTAAAAGAACCAACAAATGCCAGATGAAAATATCTTTGATGGAAGACATGTGTGATGGCAGTTGATGAATTCAGAAATCATAATAGTAGAAGTGGTCATAATTTCATATTGGACAGTAGAAGATTTAGGGATTGTATTTACTACTGTACAGAAATATTAGTAGATAAGAGGAATAGCCTTCCAGAAGTTGAAGGGGAGCTCCCTTTCATCATAAGCAGTAAGGGCAATAATAATGAAATAGTTCAGCAGCAGAATCAGCACACTGCATGTGTCTATTTGTTCTTATTTGTCCTTATCTGCTGCCTATGACAATTAGTAAACAGACAACTTTGTCAGGATAAATTAAGACTTTTAGTGAATAAGCATTCAAGTCTAAAGTGAAGCCACCATATATAGAAGAAATATATAATAGCAACATAATTTACCAATTCCTTGCACAAATAAAAAGAAAATCTGTAATTATGCTGTAAGTGGTTAGTTTTCCTTTATCAGATTTATAGAACCAGTAGATATAAATTGCTGTAGACCTCTTCCAATGCCAAATGATATCGCAAAACTAACATCTGCCCATAAAACCTGTGCCAATGTAATCTATCCTTAGTCCAAGTTGTGGCATATGCAGGAAAGAACATGGTATAGGGAAAATAAAGTAGGATGTTTTCCACTTTCAGTCACGGGATGTTGATGGCACTCTGGCAAATGTTTAAACAATCCCCTGTCTGCCCCTCCATCAAACACTCACCCAGAATTAAAAACAGTTGGGGCAGAGAAAAATGAACATCTGTTACAAGCTTATACTGTATGCTCCTAAGAAGTACTCCCCTAATTAATGTGGTTTTGGCATTGGTTACTGGAGAATGTAATTATGAGATAGAAACACAATTCTGAATAAGATTACTTACAAACTCCCCGGCCGCATATAACAAGCTCTCCAACTGTGTGGAAAAGTAGGAGGATGTATTCAGCACTTTCCAAGACATCAGAGAAATATACTATTGTGCATATGAGAGCATGGGGCAACATGAAGAGTGAAGAGCACATAGTTTCACATGCTTTATGATGGGTTAAAACTTACTCTGTTTTGTACTTTTCTCACAAGCCTTAGTTAGCACATTCTTGTATAATTTTCATTCAAGACAATTGTGTTACATGTCACATAAATATATAGTACTAGGAAATTGCCTGTCAAAAATGACAGGGACATTTTTTTTAAGGCTGGCAATGCTGTTTGCCATACAGTGTGAGGCTTTTGCTCCTCTGAGCACCTGCGTTGGTTTTATTTTCAAAGTCCCGCGTGCCTGACGTTGTTTGTGTGTGTTACTGTCTTCGGTGTTGTGTTTTTTTTAAGTTCTGCGTGCATGGCGTTGCAGAGCCTCGTTTTCATCCTGTTTCAGAATTTGTACGTTTTTCGTCCGCCATTTTTTCCCTCGTTCAGCCAATTTTCGTTCCACGAAAAACGCAAAATATGGTTTCAATTAGTTTGCAACCTCACTCCCAGGCTTCCTGGCTCTCCCCATGTGCTGTGTGTGAGTGTTATTATTTTTTTTTTGTGTGTTTTCCAGTTACGCTTTTGAACCAACTGCGGCCCTCAAATTGTTGAAATTATTGGACCATTAAAAATAGCTATACAATGTGCCAATATTTTTTTACTAAAATACTGAGATATGTATTCTATTGTCTGTGTGGCACGGTATGTCTGTAAGAGGCTAAATAGTGGCTCAGTTTGCTTGGTTAGTGTAGGAAAGGAAGGTATTAGGCACCATTGAAAACTATATTACATGGATTTTTTGTTTAGAGAAATGTTGAGTACCAACAATTCACAATCTAGAACTACTTTTAAGGCTCTTTTAAAAGGAAGAATTATATTGAACATGACAAAACCATCTCAAATTTTACCTCAATGGTTACTGGACTTTGAGCAGTTGTGTTTACTGCTCAGACTCAAGGGAATCATCTGGAGGAGCTTCTCTTTTGTACTGGTACTTTTATACAGTCAGCAAATAAACAGCATGTATGCTTTTAAAAGACCCAAACAAATGTATTAAAAATATTTTTTTAACCATTGTCTAAACTGAATGGTAGTGGAGCATCCCACTTCTCTATGAGGAATGATCAGGTGGTCTATAAAACCCAAACCCAAACCTATTACCCTTCCAAGATTATGGCCAAGTACAGCACCAAAAATCTATTTTCCCAATTACTATATATTTCTATTTTATTGTAAAAAATATATAATATGGCATGAAAGAAAAATATTAATTACAAATAAATACAAAGAATAAAGTAAGAGTATACCAAGAAGCACACAGACCAAAACAACTATCCACATCACATATGATAATACTTTATTATTGATATAATAGCTTCATATCTGCCCTTGTGTTTTATATACAGATTCCAAACAGACTACTTTTCTAGGTGAAAAAAGAAATAATTTGAACATAAAAAAAAAATATTACACCAGGGTAGATTGTGCCATATGTGGCATAGATAAATAAAAAAAGTGGGGAAATGATCACTCTCCATTTTTCTTAGAAATAATAACACCAAACAAAGTATAATATTTATCTTACAATAGGATGAAGAAAACATGCCTCTTTTTATTTGACAACTCATTAATTAAATTACCTATCCATCTGATAGCAGTAACTTTACTATATAATTACTTTACAAAATGATAACTTACCAACACAAGAAAATATCATTGTTATGCGTTTTATTAAAATTTCTTATTTTTGTTGGTATTAAAAATGAAAAATAATAAAATCAATCAAAAAAATTAACATTGTACGGCATTTCTAACAAAACACATATCCTTATCCGGGAATATATAGGGGTTGAATGCATGAACAGAGTGATTCTACACTGATAGGAATATTTTACAAAAATAGATATATTTTTAAACTGTAAATATTTTTTTGACTACACCCACTTTTTCACAAGGAATTATTTTACTATAGTGCTTATATGGTTAAATTTGTTCCACTAAATATTTCTTTACATTGCTTTGATACAAATGTACAGGCATATAGATTTATTGTTTTATCACTGATGACTGTATGAAAACCATAATACTATAAATAGAGAAAACGCATTTTTTTAGAATGTTCCTCTGGTTGGGAAAAATTATTTGTGAAGGTGTTGTTACAAAGAAAGAAGAAAGTATAAGAAGTTTATTACTGGGTTTTCCTTTCTGAATTCTGTATGTCAAAATGTAGTATAGATTTAGTAACCACAAATTCAAGGGCATTGTGCCATGAGCAAAGATAAAAAAGAAATCTGTAATGCAAACAGCAAATACAAGATTGGATCACAAGAAGAGCACAAAATCTAGGTAATAGAAACCATAAGAGATGTCAAATAAGAGTCCATGTTTTGTAGGAGTAAATATATTTATACAGATCATTATTTTGATAATTGGAGTTCAACACTTTTAACAGAAGAACTGACATTCTCAATGAAACCTTCTCAATTAAACCTATAGCAATTTAACGGTTTCCTTGGCAGGACATTTGTGTAAGTACAGATACAACATTGATTACCCGGTATCATCCGTTTCAAAGCTTTTCAGAATTAAATGGTCTATAGAGACATGGGTCTCTGCCTTCTCTACCACAGATAAATTTTTGCAAACTGCATCTCATAAAGAAACTTATTTTAAGATCATAAATAGGTGGTATTATGTACCGCTAAGAGTTTTCCAGATTAATAAAAATAATGAAGCCAAATTTTGTTGGTGGGATATGGTGGGATTGCCCAATACTACAAAATTGGTGGTCAGAATGCTTTTTTCAAATAAAATTAACCTTCAGGATAGATCTTCCCTTTAAGGTGGAAATACCTTTATTTCACATCTTCCCCAAGGAAGTTACGTTGGAAATAAAAGCTCTTTTGATACAGATTTTCATGGGAGCTAAAAATTCCATTGCCTCATATTGGAAACAAGAAAAAGTTCCCAGTTGGTCGGAAATCCTGATAAAAATTAGTAAAACGCGTATATTAGAAAGAAATATTGAGGAAATCGGAATGTCCCGACTCCCTCTTAAAGAGTGGACAGTATGGGACGAGAAGTATAATCAATAGGGGTAATTCTTTTTCCGGATTGTCTAATTATAGTTCCCCCCCCTCCCCCATTTCTCCTTCTCTCCCACTCCTTTTCTGGACAGTAATTTTTTACTTTTCTTTTTTATTCTTTTTCTCTTCTCTCTATTTTTCTTCTTTGACTACTTTCATTGGAGTCTGTTATATAAAGCGTTAATGAATAGTCCAAAGACCTTGTCGACTTATAACAGCAATAGGACCCCTAAATGGGTAAAATATCTAAACGCAAGGTCCAATAAGGAATAATGAATAATATGGTTTATATCTGTACCCACGAGTCGGCTGAGAAATAAATTTATTTTATTAGTTTACAGCAAATAATTTTTAATAATCTCATTGGTCATTGGAATCATGAGTGTTTGGATAATTGTATCCAATATATACCAGAATTGGATTCTCTAATCAAGTGTTTCATGTGATTTATGAATGTATTCATGTATTGTTGATTTTTGTATTGTCTGAAAACTTTTGAAAAAAAAAAAAAAAGCTTTTTCAAATTAGTGATTTTGCTAGACCAGAAGTGGTTTAACTTTTTAAACAAAAAAATGGAGTTATGTATTTATGTAAGGGAGTGCTAATGATGATAATTAAGTTAACTCAATCACAAAGTGTTCCTTTGAACCAGTGCTTTCAGTATGTTTAATGAAAGCCTCATCTATTTACAAAACTGGCCTTTTTTTGAGAAAGCAATGAAACAAAATAATTTGTGCTAATTTAAATATGTCTAGATTAAAAAAGATGACGGATTATGCGATGCCAGACAATCGGTGTCTGACTTGTAATAGTTCTGTGTTCCAATGGATACCCAATACTACCATGTGGTTACTGAATAAACCTAGACTCAATATGTAACGTGTACATATGCAGTAAAAATTATATGACAGTAACGCACTTTTTAATAAATTATTTTGTTAATAAAGCATTCATTTTTTTAATATTTTGTGGTCTATACAGCTTTGTAGAATCGAGTATTTCAGCCCATATGTACTATGTACGCTCTGTTAAAAAAAATTTAGTGCAGAGTTGCCTTTAGGTAAAATTCAGCTTCAGGCCACAACCGGGCCTTTGATGTCAGTGCTGTATATGGCTGATCCTGCTAATTAGATGTTTTGAAGTCTGTTCTTCCCACTGCGGCTAAGAGCCATCACCTGTGGAGTTTGGCACAGAATTCTGTACTGTACTGTATGTGTGGAAATACATGGTACCATTTAGGACCACAGGGAAAAAATGGAGGTAATAGATTTAATAAAGCACGTGAAACAGATGTAAACCATGTTTACAAATATACGCCGAAGGAGCCCGTTGGCTTGGCGTCAACTGGGCTGAAGTCAGGGCACATAAACATACAACACTAACACTCTCTAAGCAGAAACATTTCTATACACAGTTTCAAAGAAAATCTATACTGAAAAAGTACACAATAATCACAATAAACAACAATTTATTTATTTTCTATGTCCGATACTTTGTATCCTAAGGCATTTTAGTTAAATACAGATAATTTTTTTACAGTGTTTGTAATGGCTTGTAACTTATAGTTTATTTTCCTACAGTTTTATAAGGATGTCTTCATTCCTTTGGTCCACATTACACTATCTGATGCTGTATCAGGTTATCTGTGGTATTTACCCTGCAGCATCATTTTTGTGGGTGTATGGGAGCTTTGAATATGTTGATGTTTTGCTGAGACAATGGTGTTTAACCGTACACATGCCCCACATGCTATTAGTGATATCGGTATGCCCAGTAACTGTATAGTAAACCCATTCTGCTGTTGCCTCCTGATTGTCTTCAGCAAAAGTGTAAAGCTTCAAAAAAGCTATTTGTTAGGATTACTCTCCATCATACAATATAATTAAAATGTTAGGATTTGGGGACAATGATGTGATCCTTAAACGCACTGTGCCAAATCATTGGAATGCAGTAAGATATAAAAATATAAACTCGGATAGCCAAACCTACCTATTAATAAGCCAGAACAAGAAAAACACTTAATTTAACCAAAAAGGTTGCCCCATGTTGCATAGGTTTTGTCATTGTATTCATAAAAGTTCCTTACAAGACAAGACATGTGGATAAATGTGATTACATTTACCATTTCCACTTATCTAAATGCATATTTTGTTTGTCACTCAACAGCGCACAAGAGATACGTAAGTGCCATCATTTTCTATGTGAGAACCATAGTCAAACATGTAATGCCACTAATAGTAGCTGAGAACTCGGACATACAAAAGAATATAATCATATTGTTGCACTGCATCATAAGTCAATACATCAGAAAATGTAGTAAGTATAAAAACTAAAATTAATAATGACAACTTTAGACTTGTGAGTTTGTAGTATTTTACTGTATCTATTACCGATTTAATTAACTGTATTACACTAAGGGAGGTGTTTGTGTTCTCTATTTAAGTGTCCTTGTATCCAGGTCTGGATAAAAATGTACAATAGTTAGGAGTCAGGTACATTTTCTAGGAGCCAGATTGAATGAGAGGAATAGGGAAGAGCCCCTCCATAGAGATACATTATACTTCTGAAAAATGTTTTGGAACCAGTTGTAAAAATTCTGCTTCAAGATCCCAAAAATTTGAGTAATTGAAAGATACAAGAAATATCCACATTCTCTATTGAAGCCAATTTCTTTCAGCTCTGTTCTCTTAAATAGGGAATAAGATCAACTGGTTGCATCCAAGAATACTAACCGATCCTCTGAGTTTTGGGTTGTATCTCTTGTGCATTCACAGATCAGCTAAACATAAGCTCGGGGCCAGCAGTTGACGCCCTCTGTGGCAGCCGCGTATGTATTTGGATCATTTAAACAAAATATTTTAAAGACACTTTGGAAATGTGATTCTGCCAGAAAGTTCTCTAGTACCCTGGGTGGTCTTGAAATCTCCAAGTTTCTTCCATTGCTTGCGTGCAGTTATATCTCTACAATAAACACAAGACTTTAAACCAAAAGATTCAATTCCCCATCTCATTCCTCACATATATACATGTGCCATTCAGCATTTATAGGGCTATAGAACAGTGATAAATAGATGACATCATAAGTACTCTCCCTACTAACCTGAACACTGTATATGTGTAAGATAATTACTATTTACAGTATCTAATGATGGATTGTATTTACAAGCAGAAATTACTGTAGATTGCTGTTTGATAACAAATATTGGAAATTACAAATGTACAATGTAAGCTCTCACTAGCAGAACCGTCAGCTCCATCTGTTTCAGCAAACACCATTATAGGGACACAACAGAGGGTCTGAATTTGGTATAACTCAAAACTATATGGAAGGGAAAATACTTTATCGATTTAAATGGCTATTTACCTCACTCACCTCTACTGCTTTTTTTTTTAATTACACTAATAACAGCTACAAATCTGTGTACCAACATACGCCTGACTGTTCCATGATTAACAACAGCTGCCAACACCGGACTGTGAAAACAAGATTTATTGCTTTTCTCTGCATTCAGGAATGTAATTAGCTATCAGTTAGCCCACAATTAACATATTTAGGAGTTTACAGCAGTCAGTTCCCTGTACAGCTTAATTAGGGAAGGGTTGACCCTTTTTCTGCTTCGGCTGTCTGCATGCAGCTCTTGCTGTCAGTCTGCCTGTGGGATCTACCAGAGACTCATGTAAACAGACACTTCATTTATGATTTTTTCTGCGAAAAGGGCACCTATTTCAAAAACTAAAAAAGTATTTCAACATGTCTTTAGGAGTACTTTACAGTGGTGTGCTCTACGTTGTACTGAAGTAACTGGCCCTTTAATGTTATTTAAAAAAATACAGTAAACTAACAATGAAGTTCACCATTCTGAACCGTCAGTCGGCCTTTCTCATCCACTGTCAAAAATATATTCTATTTTTGTCCCCCTAGGGAACTGGTTCCCTTGTCTCCTGTGCAGTCACCTGCACGGATGAACACTAGATATGCTCAGTGTGCAGACAACTACATGGAAGACAATATACCCAAAGTCTCAGGAGCTTTTCAGGAATGCCAATGATCTCTCATTAACAAAAGATTAGAATTTAATTTTGGGAATGAAACAGAAGGTTGACTGACAGCTCAAAATGGTAAACATCAATATTAGTGTACACAAGGAAAATACAATTGTATTAATAACATTCTACTGATACTGATTATTACCTATAGTTTTAAATTATACCATATTTGGAACCTCCACTGTATCACTTTAGAAACTGCTACTTTTGAGTCTCATGCAATTTTCCCTTTCAGTTCCTAGGTTTAGAGGTTGTGCAAAATAAAGTCTGAAAGTAGAGTAGAGCTATGTACTCCATATTTGCTTATTATAGTTTTAGTATACTAATAAAACTTCAATAACATGAGGAACACATTGCAACAGATTTTTCGTACATATCCTCGCTGTCACAATCATACCCTACCCATGAGATCTGTTCTATTATCCAACTTTAAAATGTGTGGCATGCTGGTTGTAAGCTTAGTCAAATCTATTAATTTTAATTCTCATTATTGCAGGAAGTGAACATCTCTATTGTGAATTACTCTGTATTGAAGGTATATGAAAGTGAGCTGGATTATTAATGCATCTGATAGAGGAGAATTTATAGTGTCTGAAAAAAATTGTTTGCATGAAAAAATTCCAAAGTAAACAGTTAAACCGTTAGCCTGAAGTTTGCTGAATGTCTTGCTTTTGCAAACTATTTTCTCTCAATGTTGACACCCCCTGAAATTCCCAGGGATTATTAGCATAATTTATACAATGTTTCTTTTTGGCCTGGGGATTGTGCAGACATGCTCAGTTATCACCTGAAGTCTGCCCTACTGTGGGAAGTCACATGATTTCAGACACTTTCCTTTCCTTTAGCCAATCAGCATGTGCATGTGCTGCATATTGGATATCACATTAAAAATGAGATATCCAATATGCAAATCTCAGTTGCTGGGGGTGTCTACATCACCCCCAGCACATTTTTTTCTTTTCTGCAAAATATGTTTGCATTTTTTCATGCAAACATTTTTTGCTAGGTGGGTTATGATGCATTCTACAGGATACATTCATAACCCACCTCACTTTTATATACCTTTAAACCTTTTAATATTGTTGTTGCATTTACAATAAAACATGTGGGGGTGAACCAAACCTAGAGCAGAATAGGCAGAACCCAAACATGGAGTAAGCCTGTTGTGCTAATGGTGTTCTGATACAACAAGTTGTCTGTGAATTCAAATCAGTGCCAGTTAGAGTTCTGGGCAACTCACATCAATCTGTCTGTTCTAAATACTGACATTTTGAAGGTAAAAAGGGAAAAATTGACAAAATCCAGAATAAAAAAAAACTGACAATTAACCACAATTCCTACTTAACAAATGTTTCTCATATTTTATGTTAAATATATATTGTTCTTCTTCTGAATATATTTATACATATTTTAACAAGAATAAACTGTATCTTACGCCTGAACAAACCAATCTCACAGCTCTAGTTACTTCTCTACATAAAGGATGCAGGTCCTGCTTTACTGTTTGTGTGTGGTTATGGAGGCCATATTTGTTTCTCGCCCAAGCTTCAACTAGACATCACCACAGTACCAGTGATTTTAATACAAGTTGATAAGGTAATTAATGTAGATACTTTTGTATGGTGTCCACAAAATTAAGGACATTCAATTAATGTAATGTTTTGAAATCTGCACAACATTTGATGGTTTTTACTATCTGTGGTCCATTAACATTCATTTTATTCATATATTAGAGCACTCTTAGACTGTCTTGCCTTTCATATTGCAATGCATCTGTTATACTAATATTAAAGACGTAACTTAGCATTGTTCTGTGTTTTTAGCCATTGTTCTGTGTTGATCTCTTTCTAAGAAGTATTACATAGTGTTTATTACAATGAAGACCCCTGGTTTCAGTTGTAGCTTGCATGGATTTTTACAGCTGTTTACATATCATTTAGTAACAACAATGTGTATCCCTTGTAAAGCTTTGCTGGCAACGCTTGTGCTGAAGGAGATGACAGATCAGAGACAGACATTTTCCTGATAAAGTGACATTTATGCAAAGACTTGAACTTTAAATCTTCAGGACAGAATTATGATGTTTTCATTGTACAGTCCATTAGCCGTCTGGTGGTTTTGAAATGTTATGATTCCTTGTATGCATCAATAAAAGGATGCTGCCTTTCTCATCTTAAGTAGCATGCAAGGCCCAAGACTTTCATTTAGCTTTTGTGTTGATTAATCTTAATTTGGGAAAAATTAAGGTTAGTCCCTTTTGCAAACACAAGTTTAGTTTTATAGAAAATGCTGATCTTGAGTTATTTGATTAAGTATTTATAGTATCAGGATCAGGCATATACAAGATTGGGGTCCTGTTATGATTGTATTTAAAACTCTTAACAGGAAGTTACAAGTTTCTTCATCACTATATTATTATTATTATCTTTATTTATATCGCGCCAACATATTCCATAGCGCTGTACAGGGGCTGAGTACATGGCAAAAAACAAACTTCAAATGCACATCGTGCTTGTTTCCAAGGCACTGACACACTGTTGAAAACTCGCAAACTTACAATCTAAGGGTTTAGGTGTGATACAAGAGGGTGACAAATGCAAGATGGCAACGTGAAAGCAATTTGTTTAGTCAATTGGAGGGGTCTGTGTGTAGTACTGTAGATTGTGGGTGTAGGTGTTATTAAGCTGTGGAGTGTGCAGTTGTACATGTTAAGGCTGAAGGTGATAAGATTTTTTTAAACAGGTGTGTATTTAGTAATTTTTTTAAAGATTTCAAGGCAGGAAGATAATCTAATGGAGCGGGAAAGGAGTTACAGAGAGTAGGGGCAGCGCAAGAAAAGTCTTGAAGACGGGAGTGAGAGGAGGTGATGAGAGAGGAGGAAAGAAGAAGGTCGTTAGCAGAACGAAGGGGGCGGTTGGGAGAGTATTTTGAAGCAAGAGCAGAAAGAACAGGTCACACTATTTATTTCAAATTTCTAGATCGGTGGTTCACAACAGCCGGCCTAGGACAGGGCAGGCCCGTAAAACTTAATCAGTTTATCTGAGAATGAAGAAGGCCTAACACTTTAAACATGATACTCTTTAACTTAATATATCATCTGCCTTTAAAATGCATTATATTCAAATCTGTGCTAAATGAAATAAAAATGCAGTGTGCCACATGTAGTATCGCTCTAGATTACTGGGCCAATAAGAGATTCCATCAGGCCAAATGTGCTTCACTTGGGAATCAGCGGGATCTTATGAACATCAGATGGTAAAAAGGGAGAGGGGGTGGATTTGAAAAATGTTTGGATCAATTAGAATTTGACACACTTGTCTAGAAGCATGCAGCTTGCCTCAATAAATGCAAGCTGTTCTCTGCAGAAATGTAAATACCTCTCTGATAAAATCAACGGTCACCAAATTATCATGGATGCCTCCTGTGCTACCAGAGACATCAACATTTTTTTTTTCTAATTACGACCTAGCTTTATGACCTTTTCCATTCCTAATATTTCATTTAGACACAGCGTTTTTATATTTTTTCCAAAGTGGTCCTTTACAGAACCTCTAGGTTTTAATAAGCCACTGATCATATTAAATAAAAAAAACAATATTTAACATTAAACTTACGTTCAATGTACAGACTCAGCTGCTGCTGGCATCTGCCCACTATAAGGTAAAAATGGTGGTTTTGTCTAGCTTACATTAGTACATTTCCAGGCACAATAATATATCAACACAGGGGTCTCTACTGGCATCACACTTTTGCTGGGGGATCTACCTATGGACAATTGTTCAGACGCTTATCTAATCAGCTTCTTCTTGTTATAGTCTTACAAGGCTTTTTAGACAAATTACTGAATTCTATTAGTGTGTACAGGATAGTAAAAAAAAGATTTGTTGTTTCACTTTGTTTCTTAAGACCCCTAATTAGCTGAAATCTAAAGAAGTATTATAATAAGCTTCTGGTGCTGAAATAGCAACTTTTTTATTAGATTATAAGTAACCTTTATCTAGTTTAACTTCTCTGCAATCTGAATTTAGATAACTTGGGTGAAACCATGAATAGGAAATATTTTGCAGTTAAATTAATTAATTTCTCACAGTTCTGTTTTGCTAATTACTTTTACATCCTTACACTTTAATTTTATTGCTATTACTAGGTTCCTTGGGTTACTTCTCAAATGTGTGCTGTGGCTCACTGCCGATCCACTCCAGTATATCTGCCATGAATACAAAGTGGATCAGAATGGTGTGTTGCGGTCCATGAGGTCATGGAAAGTCAAACACAACACAACAAAATACAAAAATGTTCCTTACTTTTTCATTTACAAAGAATAAACAGTTTATATTGTAAGCTTAAACAAAAAAATAAAAAATATATAATTTTTGGGCAATGTAGAATATCTGAAAATTAAGAGGACTGATGTATTTACCGTATATACTCGAGTATAAGCCGACCCGAGTATAAGCGAGGCACCTATTTTACCACAAAATACTGGGTAAAATGAGTGACTCGAGTATAAGCAGAGGGTGGGAAATGTGCTGCCCCCTGTGTCCCTCTTGTGCCCTCTGTGTCCCCCCTCTCTCTCCCGTGTCTCTTCTCCCCTCTCCCTTCCCTGTGTCTCTTCCCCCCTCCCTGATCACCCTCCTCATTCTCAACCTCCCTCCTCAGCCCCCTCATCCTCAACCCCCCCATCCTCAACCTCCTCCGCCTCAACCTCAACCCCCCTCCTCATCCTCAACCTCCCTCCTCATCCTCAACCTCCCTCCTCAAGCCCCATCCTCAACCCCCATCCTCAACCCCTCCATCCTCAACCCCCCCCATCCTCAACCTCAACCCCCCTCCTCATCCTCAACCTCCCTCCTCATCCTCAACCTCCATCCTCAACTCCCCCATCCTCAACCTCTCTCCTCAACCCCCCATCCTCATCCTCAACCCCATCCTCAACCTCCCTCCTCAACCTAAACCCCCCTCCTCATCCTCAACCCTCCTCCTCATCCTCAACCCCCTCCTCATCCTCAACCCCCTCCTCAACCGCAACCTCCCTCCTCAACCTCAACCGCATCCTCCCTCCTCAACCTCAACCTCCCTCCTCAACCCCCCTAAATACCTCCCCCTCTCCCTTTCCCCACACTTACCTGCTTCTGCTCCGGCCCCTGCTCCTTCTTCACCCGGCGTGCATGTGACGTCACATGCGCGCCACATCATTATCATATACCGGGTGCCGGCACCCGGTATATGCTAATGACGTGGCGCGCATGTGACGTCACGTCATTAGCATATACCGGGTGCCGGCACCCGGTATATGCTAATGACGTGGCGCGCATGTGACGTCACATGCGCGCCGGGTCAAGAAGGAGCGGAGGCCGGAGCAGAAGCAGGTAAGTGGGGGGAAAGGCAGAGGGGGAGGTATTTAGGGGGGTTTAGAATGAGGAGGAGGGTTTAGGTTGAGGAGGGAGGTTGAGGAGGGGGGTTTAGAATGAGGAGGGGGGGTTGAGGATGAGGAGGGGGGAGGGAAAGAGACATGGGGGGGGGGTCAGAGAGACACGGGGGGTAGAGAGACACGAGGGGGGGGGGAGTGACTCGAATATAAGCCCAGGGGTCCTTTTTTAGCCTTAAAAATAGGGCGGAAAAACTAGGCTTATACTCGAGTATATACGGTAATCCTATATTTACAGTAATTTCACATGTATCAATACGAATAAGAGCAGCACATATAAAACATGCATATGTACAGCTCAATTGTCCCATTTATTGCAGAAATGAAACACACACATACAAATTAATATAATTTCAGCTGGCTGTTATTAAAACTTTTAGTGGGTGTGTTTAAATTAAGTCCTTAAAGATACTTTGTTTTCTAGACAAATTATGGAGTACTACAGCATGTTCATAAAAGAAAAAAAAAGATGTAATTTTTATATAAAACCAAAAGAAAATGTTTTATTTAACTTCTGGTAATTAAACAGCAACTCATCCTATTAGAGTATCATTGACCTCTATCTAATTTAACATCACTGCAAGCTGAGCTAAAAGAGCGTTGTGAAAGGTGGAGTACATATGGCAATTTTCAACAGTGTTCTTTTGCTTTTTACTATTATATGTATTGACATTTGATTTTATTGCGATCACTGGACCATTTAATACTTTATACTTACAATGTAAACTATTTATTCTCCATAAATGTTAACAATTTAGAAATAGATTTTTTTTTATTGTTGTCAATGTAGAGGAATTGCATAGGATTAGTGTCCCCTAATCACATATTCCTCCGATATCAGCAGATTCCCATTGGAATATTATATTTGGGGATGGATTACAAGGCATATCACGTCTTTGCGGATGGATATAAACACAAATTAGTTTAGCTCATGGTGGGAAAATAACTATTAAAGACTTTCCACTTGTGTGTACGTTTGTATGACTGAAACAAGTTAGAAAACATGTTTCTAGCTCAAATCCCCAAGAGATGCAGTGCTCCCACTGCATTCTGAGACACTGGGTGGGGTCATGCAAATGAGCTCACAATATATTTTAGTCTTAAATTCAAAACCATTTAAATTTGGCCTTTTCATACCATATATCTGCCATTATAAGCTTTTGAGCATAGCACACAATGTATATATGTACAAGCTAGATGATGGATAAATAAATATGCAGTTCGCAGACACTTCCAATGAAACCCCAAGCCTGTTTTAGATTTGAAGAGCATCTACTTCTTCAACAATACACGGTCCATTTTATATCTTCATAACTAGCAAAGCACTCCAAAGCACAATTCCTCATAATCTATACCACTATTACCAATGGCTCCACCTCTCCTACAGTAATTTTACCATTATTGCTAAAAGTAAAACAAAAAGGCTAAAATCTATTGTGTGGTCCTTTTAAGAACTAGAGGGCCATATATATTTGGGCATTAGGTGAAACAGATTGTCTATCCTTACCATATATTAACTAAGCTTCCCAGAGGTTGTGAGGGGCTTTTTTAAAGGCACTTCATATAGAGGAAATAGCTTCCGTTAAAAACTCTCCGCAACCACTGTAAAGCTTAGTGAATCCAGAAAATAGCATGTTATTGATTTAATAGGGTGTTATTGATTTACTAGCGTGTTATTGATTTAATAGCGTGTTATTGATCTGGATGGCAGTAGTTTAAACAAATTTGAAATACCTAAGTGGGTTATGCAGGCCTGTTGAATATTTGCTGATGATGTTAATTATTTTAAAAGTGTTTTTTAACATCTTGTAAAAAACACTCTCTACCTTTTATTTTTCTAGAAGGCTAAATAATCCCTTTAAGTTTTTTGGAGTGAAAATAAAAATAAATGAGAAGGCTTTCCTCTCACACACAAGCCCAGATTTACAGTAACTCAGCACATACCTGAAAGCACCCATTAAATCGAAACTTCTAAAATTTGAGCAGTTGCAGAACGCCTCTCAAATCTACCCTTAAAGAGCTCAGAAATGATAATGTGAAGTGGTAGCTACTTGAATCAGCTAAAATGTGCTCACACTGTTACGTTCTGAAAATGAGTTGAGGTTGGCATGTTTTTCTTGGAAGCTAGAATGTCAATGGTAATATTATTTCTTGCCTGACAAACACAACTTATACAAACCAGGCATGTAGTCCAATATAAACTGGTTTCTTAGACTGGAGGTAAAACAAAAAGGGAAAGCTTGGAAATATTAGCACACTAACAAAATTTATTGTGCAAAAATAGAAAAGTATTTGGTGGACTAAAACAAGCTTCCTCATTAATTGCTGGCACACACAGCTCCGTGTGGCGAGAATTTGATCATTCAGTAATGGGTCTGACAGACACAGAATTGGTAATGTCCCGACCGCATCATAAATTTACTTTTTCAACAGGGGATAAGTAAAAATTCTTGGTTGTATCTTGTACTGTGCAGGAGCCAAGTGAAACAATGGTCTAAACTTTTGGTATTCATTGATGAGGTCACACATATATAACACAATAAAAGTGAAGCTATGTAACAGTAAGACTCAAAGGTTTATTTGCTGTACTCTGTAATTGTTATCTTTCACAATTTATGACAGCCAAATATGTGAAATCACTTAGAGGTTGTGAGTGCTCATGCACCTACCCTTGCACGCTATGCCAATCTGGTATGGTGTCATTACAAGTGAGAGTGTCTGCAATTGAAAGTTATCAATTCTGGAGGGAATGCCAACACTATAAAATGGCATCAATTCAGCTACAGTCAGGTCCATAAATATTGGGACATCGACATAATTCTAATCTTTTTGGCTCTATACACCACCACAATGGATTTGAAATTAAACTAACAACATGTGCTTTAACTGCAGACGTTCAGCTTTAATTTGAGGCTATTTACATCCAAATCAGGTGAACGGTGTAGGAATTACAACAGTTTGTATATGTGCCTCACACTTTTTAAGGGACCAAAAGTAATGGGACAGATTAACAGTCATAAAACAAACTTTCACTTTTTAATACTTGGTTGCAAATCCTTTGCACTCAATTACAGCCCGAGGTCTGGAACGCATAGACATCACCAGACGCTGGGTTTCATCCCTGGTGATGCTCTGCCAGACCTCTATTGCAACTGTCTTCAGTTCCTGCTTGTTCTTGGGGCATTTTCCCTTCAGTTTTGTCTTCAGCAAGTGAAATGCATGCTCTATTGGATTCAGATCAGGTGATTGACTTGGCCATTGCATAACATTCCACTTCTTTCCCTTAAAAAACTCTTTGGTTGCTTTTGCAGTATGCTTCGGGTCATTGTCCATCTGCACGGTGAAGCGCCGTCCAATGAGTTCTGAAGCATTTGGCTGAATATGAGCAGATAATATTGCCCGAAACACTTCAGAATTCATCCTGCTGCTTTTGTCAGCAGTCACATCATCAATAAATACAAGAGAACCAGTTCCATTGGCAGCCATACACCATGACACTACCACCACCATGCTTCACTGATGAGGTGGTATGCTTTGGATCATGAGCAGTTCCTTTCCGTCTCCATACTCTTCTCTTCCCATCACTCTGGTACAAGTTGATCTTAGTCTCATCTGTCCATAGGATGTTGTTCCAGAACTGTGAAGGCTTTTTTAGGTGTTTGGAAAACTCTAATCTGGCCTTCCTGTTTTTGAGGCTCACCAATGGTTTACATCTTGTGGTTAACCCTCTGTATTTACTCTGGTGAAGTCTTCTCTTGATTGTTGACTTTGACACACATACACCTACCTCCTGGAGAGTGTTCTTGATCTGGCCAACTGTTGTGAAGGGTGTTTTCTTCACCAGGGAAATCATTCTTCGGTCATCCACCACAGTTGTTTTCCGTGGTCTTCCGGGTCTTTTGGTGTTGCTGAGCTCACTGGTGCGTTCTTTCTTTTTAAGTATGTTCCAAACAGTTGATTTGGCCACACCTAATGTTTTTGCTATCTCTCTGATGGGTTTGTTTTGTTTTTTCAGCCTAATGATGGCTTGCTTTACTGATAGTGACAGCTCTTTGGATCTCATATTGAGAGTTAACAGCAACAAATGCAAATAGCACACTTGAAATAAACACTGGAGCTTGTATCTGCTCTTTGTAAATGGGATAATGAGGGAATAACACACACCTGGCCATGGAACAGCTGAGCAGCTAATTGTCCCATTACTTTTGGTCCCTTAAAAAGTGTGAGGCACATATTAAAGCTGAAAGTCTGCAGTTAAAGCACATCTTGCTCATCTCTCTACCTTCTCTCTGCCATGACCATCTTCCTGTTCCTGGATAATCTCTTTCCTGTTGCCAGCCTTGAGCATTTACCGGTCTCTGGATACTTTCTCACCCGTCACCAGCACTGAAAATTTTGTTGTACCTGGATACTCCCTTGCCTGTCACTAGCCTCGATTATTTTACAGTCCCTGGATACTCTGTTGCTTTTCGCCAGCTCTGACCATTAACTTGTCCCTGAATACTCTTTTGCCTGTTGCCAGCCCTGACCATTTTCCTGACACTAATACTCTCTTGCTTGTCGCCAGCCCTGACCATTAACTTGTCCCTGGATACTCTCTTGCCTGTTGCCAGTCCTGACCATTTTCCTGACCCCAATACTCTCTTGCTTGTCGCCAGCCCTGACCATTAACTTGTCCCTGGATACTCTCTTGCCTGTTGCCAGTCCTGACCATTTTCCTGACCCCAATACTCTCTTGCTTGTTGCCAGCCCTGACCATTAACTTGTCCCTCGATACTCACTTGCCTGTTGCCAGCCCTGATTATTTTCATGTCGCTTGAGACTTTTCTGCCTGTTGCCAGCCCTGCCCATTTGCCTATTACTAGATATTCTCTTGCTCGTTGCAAGTACTGACCATTTCACTGTCCCTGGGTATTGACTTGCCTATCGCCAACCGTGACCATTTGCCTGCCCCTTGATATTCTCTTGCTTGCTGCAAGCAAAATGCAAGATGTCAAGAAAAGGCAATTGGAATACAATAGTTAAAAAAGTAAATTCTGTTTTGTTTATTTTAAACTTTTTAAAACATTTTGCAATTTATTACGTCCGGTTCTTCATAAGAGTATTCAATCACTAAACAGGATATTCCCCCAAATATGCTTAGTTTAATCGATGAAAGAAGAGGGTCAGACACCTTCATCTTAAAACTCCATTGTGGTTCAAGAAAAAAATGCACTTAATTGTGAAGTACGTGAGAAACTAAAAATATTAGCAGCTGTGTAAGCCATAAACATAAAAACATTTTTACAGAAAATCATAATTTTTGAAAGCTGTGTTTATGAAAGAGGAATCAAGTTTGTATTTCTAACATCACATCTTAAGAGCTTGATTATAAGGGTGTGCTTCTTTTCCCAGTGGATCGGAGATGGGGGAAGGGAGCATGGAGAGTTCAAGAAGCTTCATTAGATAACTGGACCTCATTGAAATTTACACTACACCCCTTCTGCCTCACAGGTCCAGAAGCAAGTTTGCTGTATGTGCCGTTAATGCTAGTTTCTAACTTTTTAAAACAACTTTTGTGAGGTTTAGAGCTTGCTCTCTTAAAGCATGATCATTTTGGACTCTGGTACCAGTTTAACTGTTGATTCAATCCATAACACTTTAAACACATCTCCAGGTCATGAACCGGACTACCCATCTTATATATTGTACCCATAGTAGCCAGTAGCCACAAAATTAGTGAATATAACATTTTCCTAATTATGATGCATAAACTGATAAAACTGTCCAGTGAGGGTCTTGATCGTAAAATCCAACTGTTAATGCCAGGGGTGCTTCTAAAAATTTCTTTGCATGATTAACAATTTCCAAATTCTAATCATTCGGCAGGAAAGGAAATATTTACATTGGAATATGAAAGTCATTATATGCAGCTCATGGAGCATAAAAAAGCCGCCAAGGCCCAAAATGGGTATGATTTGGAGCAATGCTTTCGGGCCAAAAAGATGAATTTATGACGAATATATTCAGATATGAAAAGGCGAGACTGCATTGCAGTGTCTAGGGGCAATGATGTGGGATAAGACTTTCCAATCCATAGGGCTTAGCATGTCTGGTGTGAGCTTGATCACTTATTCCACTCCTAGCACAAACACTAGACCTTCACAGGTCACAGACCAACGCATGAGCTTTAACACTGACACAGGAAATGGTTGCAATTTATATTTCTGTATTAAATTGCAAGTATCTGGATATTCATTACAAAAATTCCAATGTATCACATTTCTTAGATTAAATGAAATTCGTTATTATTTTAAAAAAATAATGGAAACTTATAATAATATTTAAAAAGACTGTTTTGTTATATTGAAGTACATGTCAGTACTAATAAAATAAAACACATCAGAGCTGTAGAGAAAACCATACATTAATTAAAGGGCCATTTAATATTAAAGGACCGCTGTACAATGAAATGTAAAAGATTAAAAATGTTGAGTCTAAAAGTATAAATAGTATAAATATACAGCCTTATTAAATTGCAATTCGGCATATTCTAAAGGGCTCTATATAATCGCAGAGCATATTTTTTACAGAAGTTTTTTAGTTCGTGAAGACCTTGCTTTTGGATAGAAGTTCACTAACTAAAAACCTCTGTAAAAAAAATATGCTCTGTGCTTATATAGAGCCCTTTAGAATTTGCCGAATTGCAATTTAATAAGGTTGATAGTATTTAATTAGAAAAAATAATACATTTTGATGCATCTGCTGGCACTTGGAGACATACTTTAGTCAGACTGTATATGTGTGAGAGGCAATTACATTTCTGGAGAGCAGATCTTGTATTTATTGATGCATGCTGCATTCTTCTGGTCATGTGCAGGGGAAAGGAGTAGATGTGAAATTCAATGAGATCCAATATTATTACAAATCCCCTTTCCTCTCACTTATGACTCATCTCTCCACTGATCAGGATGTGAAAAAATATGAAAATGTAAATGTTTATTGCTTGCACAGCTGCTAATGTTGGTGGTTTATTACATACTGTACAAACGTGTAGTTTTTCTTGAACTACAGTGGTCCTTTAACTTCAAAGGACAATAGAGGGACACTATTCACAAATCATAGTCAAAAATGTGAATTTCCATGAAAACTTTTATCTAAGACATAAAATTAATTACTGTTCCATATTGCATTTTTGATGCGCTACGACAGCCCTGTTTTCTGTGAGGCCATTGATTTACTATTATTATGTTGATACTGAAAATTCCTTATGGCATTATTAAATTGATTTGTTTTATATTTATTTAAACCTTGATAGTAAATGTATCACTATCATAGTTGTTTGCTTTGCATCCAGTAGTATTTTCCTTTTTTGTTATTTCTTTGTTTAATTTTAATATTTTTTTCAGAAGTAGCATCTAAGGTGTCTGGATTTTATCTTGAATAATAATTTCTTTATTAAATGGACACTGTCATCCTAACAACATATTTCTTTCTTCTTAAAGAGGATTAAAACGGGATGTACATTGTACTAGCCTTTTATCTCTATAGTGAATAATTCCTGAGATATTCAATAGATGTAGTGTTGCATTATTATTGAAATGTGTAGCTCAATTTGCTAATCTCACTGTGCTTGATAAGTGTGGATGGGGGATCTAACAGCATGACACTGGGGATAGGTTATACTTGTTTATTTTCGTATTTTCAAATACACAATGTCACTAATTAGCACATCAAAGCCACTAATTAGAATTTGTGAGCCATATATCTGCATAAAAAATGTAGAACAAACAATGTTTGCTCCATCCTATCTGGCATGCATAATTAATTCAATCTGAGTTGATTGTGTGCATACTGTTGTGCTAATGACATCAAGGGAGGCAACTGCCATGATTGATATGAACTATGGTTGAAACTTTTCTTGTTAACCCCTTTCTTTACTGCTGATTGCACATGTTTTATTTTTTTTTGTTAATTAATAGTTAAATAAAAAAAATAGATTTAAGATAAAATCTTACCTCAAAACTGATTTGTGTTTATAGAGCGCCTCTAAAGTAACTATACATTAACATGTATAACATAACTTATTAATGTATACAGTAGATAGAAGAGTTTCTGAATATACTGCTGTAAATTAGTTTTTCACCAATTGCAAATTAGGTCCTAGTGTATTAACTAGAGATATAGCCAATTCTGCAACAAAACAAAAGTTTGTTTTTCCTTTAACTTACGATGTAGTTTAGACTAAAGGATGTAATGCAGACAGATATATCACCAATTTGCTACCTTTTCCTCTAGTTAACAACAGAAAGTACAGCAGTAGTCTGCACCTGCATGCTAAGGAAGTCCTTGTCTATTTAGCATGGGGTATTATCGTTTGTGTTAAGTCACACAGCCTGCTCTACATTCCTTAAGTGCTCTGCACATTTACTGGGACTATAAAATGCCATGCTTAGGACTCCAACAAAAGTAACATTACTTCCTGGTGAAACAAGGAATGAAATAAATAGGTATGTAGAAGAGAAGCAATGCATTAAAAGAAACGTGTAATGTGTTCCCTGCAACTGAATCAACAAAAGAATCAACAAATAGAGGAACAAGTGCCCAAAAAAGCAGAAGCATGTTTTAAAGAGGTTGTCAAGCAAGTAGCAAAAGTTCAAAAGCTTAATTTATAGTGAGGGTTTATTAAGTTAAGAATTTAAATAGATAGAATAGGCAGACTAAATGGGCCCTTTGGTTCTAATCTGTTGTCAGTTATATATTTAGATATTTTTTTCTCATGGAATAAGCCTACAAAATATATAAAAAGCAGGAACCAATGGGCTAAAGCCAAAGAAGGACTCTTTAAACCAACCCAGAAATTACCCCACAATGAAGCCAGGAGCATCTCCTGTTAACACTAATTTTCAATGAGGGCCTCATTCAATTGTAATTTGGCCAATTGAATAAGGCTCTATATAAGCACAGAGCATATTTTTTTACAGAAGTTTTTAGTTAGTGAACTTTTATTGAAAAGCAAGGTTTTTAATAACTAAAAACGTCTGTAAAAAAATGCTATGTGCTTATATAGAGCCCTTTTCAATTGGCCAAATCACAATTGAATGAGGCCCCCTGAGTACAGACAATTGAGATATGTTCCTGAGAACTTCCTTAGGTCAGATTTTCATGTAACTCAGATTCTTGATGAATAATAATAATAATAATAATAATAATAATAATAACAATACTATAATGGCTCATATGTGGTAATAATAACACAGTATAATAATAATAATAATAATAATAATACTCCTGTACTGTAATAATAAGTTATATAAACTATTGTGTTATTTCTTTTAATTCAAACAATCAGAACATAAACATACAAGAAAGATTTGGGGGCCAGTTCTTAAGTATGGGTCGTCTGTAAGTCGGTGACCTCCTGTATAGGTTTATGCTTATCCCAAGGCATTTAGGGATTCCTTTACTGTATATGCCTTTTTTCCCTAGGAACACATTGCTCCTAAATCTTGCACTCTCCAACACCAACCTCTTGTGCTTGCATTCCTTTTTGTCTGGAAGCTACTGACCTCTTTAATAAAACCTCAAAAAGATTTGAAGGTTTCTGTCCAATCACCCCTCTTCCTCCCTTCCCATAAACTGCACATATTAGTCTATAAACCATTTTAGTCATCCTACATTGAATTGTTACTAATTTATTGACATCCTCTTGAGGATATGGTCTTCAAAGGGAGACAGTATTCTAAGTGAGATCTGATTAGGAAACTATAGAGTGACTTAAGTACCTCTTTTCCTGCTAATTCCCATACCAAAAAACAAAGGTGTCTTTTACATTGTATATCAATATAATCCAAATCCAGTTTTACTATTGTTGGTGTCATCAAATTATCATTCAAGTTCAATTAATGAGGTAGAGAACAGAAACTTTTTAAATCAATTCATGAAAACACCTTCTCAAACACTACTTTTAGCTATTTATATCAAATAACATTATATTAGATGTGCAAAAACAGCATAAAATATCTAATTCAATTTTATGTGGTCCACAAAAAGTGTCTTCTGGGCTTCTGAATTCTGTAACCTAATAGACTTTCACATTCCTTGGTGTCTAGAGGTCTCTGAAGCATATTCCGATAATCTAAACAAGAATGTGTATTTTTAAAAGTATATTTTCAGTTTAGTTCATCTGCAGTTTTGCTGAATTAATTTTAATCTTAAATTTAACACTGCAATAATTGTATTTATTGATATATTGGTCATTTCACTGTTGTCAGTAGCATAAGAGTGACAACTGTACTTATTAAGATATCTACAGAATATGTACCTCAATGCTTAATAATACATTCATCCCAATAGAAAAATTAACAAAGTGAGGAATTTATAATGATTTTTATTATTTCCGTGACAAAAAACATACACCAACATTTAAAAAAATAATAATAATTACAAGCCAAGACCTTGATGGATAGCTGGGCTTAACTTGAATATCTTATACAAAATGTCATAATTTAGTAAAATACACAGTTTTATGCAGAGAATATTTTGGTGGGAAGTTGACATGGGAATATATATTGGAATAAATCCTACTTTATTAATATTGTATAAAGTATATAATTCCTTAAACAAATCTACCAATATGATGTATATATTATTCTTTCTCATAGATTCCAAATCTTCACATCTCAAACTCCATATCCTCCCACTAGATCTTTATATATATTTATTTGCACCTACACATACTGAGGATAAATATGGGGGGGATAAATCCCTCCAAATTAAACGAATAGGGAACACAAAAAAATAGCAAATTAAAATTAATCATGCATTACTAGATTTGACCACTATGGAGCAGTATTTCCCATGAAAGCTTTGCCCATAACTTATATACATATAATTTTTAATTATATTAGGGGGGACCAGGTCATTGAGAATTTAAGCAAAGAAATTAAATAGCAGCAAAGGGGCCCCATCCGGCAGTAGATCCACCCCTGCTACCTGTCCTGGGAGCACAGTTGAATTATGCCCCCCATATTTTATTGGCCTCCTACGCCCATGAAATGCATATCTATTTTAATTCTGTTTCACTACTGGCATATAACAGTATAATACTGAACTTAACTTGTTTACTTTCATATGAGACTAGTATACAAATCTCAGCTTTTGCAATTGTCTAGATGCAAGTATACTTGAACTCTGCCTTGTACTGTTTTATATGTTAAGCTAATTGAATAGACTTGTTTTTTTTATAAATCCCAGCTTTTGCAATTGTCTAGCTGCAAAGCTTTGGAAATCAGCTTGTTTTTTTCATGAAAGGGAGTACTATTAATGTCGGTTACCAATAACAGACTGATCTGCTTTAAGGAGACTTACATGTTATGGCTGCTGAATGACTTATTCTGTCATAAATGCAGTACTGTGCATGCCACTTATAACTGTGTAATCCACCAAGTTAGTGCAGTGCTATAGAGTTCCTAATAAACTAATTTAATATTTTTTTATTTATTTAGCGTATGTTTTATGTCACAGAAATAATAAAGATCATTATAAATTCCTCACTCTTTTTTTTTAATTAAAACAATTGTACTTAGTTCCTTCACATTTAAATAAAATTAATTTCCAATCCAAAGACACACATTGGCCAAATCGTAGGAATAACATACTACAGATGACGTTTGGTTGAAATGTTAAAAGATTAAACATTCTGGATACAATGCTGTAATACTGTAGTGGCATTGGAAATTGTTCCAAAGACATCATTATTTCATTTATTCCCCATATTTAATATACATGGGCGTAGTAACTGGGAGGGACACAAAAAATAGCTAAATTAAATGTAATCATGCATTACTAGATTTGGCCACTACATTGAGTATGTCTTTCCCATGAAAGCTTTGACTCATCATTTATCATATATATACATAATAAGTTGCCATATAGACATACATTATATATATATATATATATATATATATATATATATATATATATTATATATATATATATATATAATGTTTTATTATATTGGGGAAGCAGGGGCATTGGGAATTTAAACAAGGGAAATTAAAAAATAAAGGTTTTGAGGCAAACTGCAGTAATGGGGCCCCGCAGAACAGGGCATCGCACCGGCTGTAGATCTGTCCCTGCTTCCTGTCCTGGGAGTAGAGTTTAATTATCCACCCACATTTTATTGGGCCTCCTATGCCCATGTTAATATACTACATGTTATTGGTTACTAAATGGAGTATCAATTACAGTACTAACTTAAGAGCTAATCAAAAGAAAAAGGAACTGGAATTTTTTTTTAGAAAATAAATATTTTTTATTTGTAGTTTGATGTTTCTTTTAAACTCTTTAATTCTGGAAATATATTTGTTTTGAATATGTCCTGTCTTTTTCATTGAACTGCTGGATGTATGCAGTTTGCTACTGAGATCTACATGTAAATTTGCCTTTTTATATAAATAACAATATAGTGGAAATTCTCTCGTACCTGTAGGGGTGCTGCTGCGAAATGATGAAGATGGAGTGATCGGGGGAGTGACTGGGGGTGTGAGGCTGCCGCTGCCATGACGAGGCGGTGTAGAGACATTCCCCCGGGACACGGAACTTGACAATGTCAATGAGAGCTTGGGTTGGATTTTCTTCTTCAAGGTTTCTTGTTCACGCCGAGCTGCATCAGTCATAAATCTAGAACAGAAATAATAAGAAATGTATTCTTTCCTTTTGGGAAGCACATTAAAGCCCTGTGTACACAGCACTAATATAAGCAATGTTTTTATTTTAATTTTAATATGGATCAATCCTCTGGTTCCTTAGACAACCACTGTGGTCATATTAAGATGTATTATAAACAACAAGGGCCTCATTCAATTGCGATTTGGCCAATTGAATAGGGCTCTAAATAAGCACATAGCATATTTTTTTACAGAGGTTTTTAGTTAGTGAAGACCTTGCTGTTGGATAGATGTTCACTAACTAAAAACTTCTTTAAAAAAATATGCTATGTGCTTATTTAGAGCCCTATTCAATTGGCCAAACTGCAATTGAATGAGGCCCCAAGTGTTTAGAATGTAAAGAAAAATAATATAATCTCTAATGCCTTTTATATTACGTTCTTATAAAATCTACCATTTTGGTTCCAGCAAATCAGCAACCGGAGGTAAGAGGGAACATTGTATGCACAGGAGGTGTATGTCTGCACTATGGGAATATGAAATATGCAACTGCCAGTGATCTCAGCAGCACTAAAGGGAGTCTTCTTGATTTATAAGAACATAACCCTTCAGAGAAAGTAACAGGCAGCAGAGAAGGAACCAAAATGGATCCCTGCAATAAATAATAGCTGTATATAAAAGTTGCAAAATGTAAAGGTTGTGCAAACCATGAACATAAAACAACTTTCAGAGAAAATATGAATTAGTAACTGTTTATGTATAGAAAGTTCCACCTTGTCTCACTTGACTGCTTCCTACTAGCATGAAGGCATTTTCTTTTATACTAAACAGTGAATTGAATGGTAACGGAGAATGGAAAGTATAGGAGGATTTGTTATTATAATTGTATTATAATTACAACTGTATCCTTTGGTATTTCACATCTACCCCTTTCCCCTTCAAACACTTAGAAAACTTGCAAGTATATTTGCAGAAATGTACATGCCTTTTTCACACATACAACCATCAACAAAGTATCTTGGATGCCTCCAAAGATCAGCATAGGCATCATTTATTTGTCCTTATTACCTATACTGTTACTCATACTCCAATGATTGAAATATACATATATTTGTTCATCCTAGAATGATTATTTAATGGGGATTCATGGTGGGCAATGGGCTGTTTCACAAGCATTCAAGCACTCTGTGGGCCTCTTTCAATTGTGATTTGGCCAATTGAATAGGGCTCTATATAAGAACATAGCATATTTTTTTACAGCAGTTGTTAATTAGTAAAGACCTTGCTTTTGGATAGAAGTTCACTAACTAAAAACTTCTGTAAAAAAATATGCTCTGTGCTTATATAGAGCCCCATTCAATTGTCCAAATCACAATTAAATGAGGCCCTAGCTATGCAGGGGTTGTGAGAGGACAGCTTGCAGAAATGGCTTCTGTCACTCATTCATCACTATGCTTAAAATAGGCTAGTACGTATTGCAAAGCAGGTGCATACGGGGAAGATTCCCTCAAACCCGTCCAGACAGACTCATTGTTTTTATTTTAGTGGCTGGCTCCCCCCTGTCCTTGCACTAATTAATTAACAGTAATTTGAAGCTTTTGTTTACATTCACTACTATCCCTGGAGAAAAATTAATTACTCATATAAATATAATTTAAATTAAACGATTTTGCTTGGAGGAAATATTGCATTTTGTAAACTACAGCTGTGGGCTTTTAATTTTAATCTGTACTCATAGTCTTGTTTTGTTTTTTTAAATGACAAATTGGATTATAATTATGTTGCCTTGAAGTAGATCCCTTTTTACATTAAACTAGATAACACACTTGTGTGTACATTTGCCCATATGTTAAATGGGTCAGAAACTTTGGTTCTCATTCAAAAGTGATTTGGCCATTCGAATAGGGCTCAAAATAAGCACATAGCATATATTTTTTTAAGACGTTTTTAGTTAGTGAGCATTTATCCAAAAGCAAGGTTTTCACTAACTAAAAACGTCTTAAAAAAATATATGCTATGTGCTTATATAGAGCCCTATTCAATTGGCCAAATCGCAATTGAATGAGGCCCTAAGTTACCATTTGTTTAAATAAGTCATTACATTTTGGAGTGTGTCCTGTTAAAGATGAGTGTCATTAGTGGGTAACTTGGTCCTACAGGGGCCTTCAGCCATCCAGGATTTCAGTATCTCTCTAACTGACCAAAAGTTGGATCTATCAGAATGAATGCAACCGAGCAACTTGTGCGCTAAAGCAGAGAGTACCTGAATACACACACAGAGATCCTGGACCATTTGGACTGATTTGCCCACCACAGGATAACCTTGCCCACAAGGCACACCCGCAAGCCAGATTGTGTGGATATTCCTGCTTGAGTACAGGTGGCTCTGTTTGAGCCACCTGTGCCCAGGCACTGATATAATCACATACTACCCTGCTCGTGTTCTCAAGTATCAGGCTTGGGATATAAGGTATTATCAATGATGTCTTAAGTAAAATAATTATTTTATAAATACACAGTATTTTTTGCAAATAAGATCTGGGGTACTAAAGTGAGAAGTACTGAAGCCTTGTGTCGAATGTTAATACATTTGTCCCATAAGATCTCCAAGATCTCTCCAAACACGTCATTCTTCAGTACATCTGCCCCTGAAATTGAAGCTTATAGAAATACTTTATCAAGTCGAGTGTCTACTAGACGATAAGTATAAGTAATACAGACAGAGCACTAATTGATATTATTCCTATTTTATACATAGCAACATTTGCAATGGAATTAAACTGACACAGTTGAAGTTCCAAATATGATATAATTTAAAACTATATATAACTAGAACTATGTGTCTCTTTCCCCCCTCCTCTCCCTCCCCTGTGTCTCTTCCCCACCTCTCCCCCCGTGTCTCTTTCCACCTCCCCTGTGTCTCTTTCCCCCTCTCCCACCTGTGTCTCTTCCCCCCTCTCCCCCCCTGTATCTTTCCCCCTTCTCCCCGTGTCTCTTCCCCCTCCGTGTCTCTTTCCCCCCTCTCCCTCTGTGTCTCTTTCCCCCCTCTCCCCATGTCTCTTTCCCTCCTCTCCCTGTGTCTCTTTCCCCTCCTCTCCCTCTGTGTCTCTTCCCCCCCTCTCTCTGTGTCTATCAATCTTTCTAATCCAAACAGTTTTTTATCATTATTTTAAAGCTACCTATGTGATGTGATGTAGCACAATTATATTTTCTTATATAAAAATATCATATTATAATCTGCAAAGTGGTTCTTATCTCTCTGTTTAGAGATAGTAGCAGTTATTTACCATGTAAAGCTAAAATTTGGGCAAAATAAGATTACCCAGTTTAGGGTTATTGAACTAAACCCTCCTTTTTTGTTAATTGCTATGATATGAAACATCTTTTGTGCTTTAAATTCATTTTGAAATTCATCTTTGAAATTGTAATATTATATATAACTTACAATAAACCCTTGATAGGACATGTAATGGCAAGCATGATATAATGACATTCAGTTCTTTATACTAACTGTTTCTTCCCATCTGGCAATGCATTGGAAACCGCCACTAATCACTACTAATTGTGTCTAATTGATTATTGCTTAAAGGTATGCTGACACATTTGGCACAAAGACTAGAATGCCATTAGGGAATAAGTGTGAGACAAGTACTAGTGCTTCCCATCTCTAAGAGGAAAACAATGCCAGTGCTAGGTAGGGGTGCTGGTGTAGTTCTCTAAAAGAGTATATTTTATATTTTACATATATAGGACTACAGTGGTCTTTTGAAATGACACAACAAAGGTTTCAGTTACTGCACACATAATAAGTACATATATAAATGTAATCGGTTGTTACTAAATATTTTTAATTGAAGTATTAGAAAACTGAGCTTAAAAATTGGGTATTTAAAAGGACCACTGTGGTCATTTGAACTTCACTTGTTTAGAATGCAAATAAAAATAATACACATTTAATATATTACTTTTTATATATTATTAACCCGTTATTCACCTGCTGTTTTTTTCCTCAACCAATAGGAGAACAGTGATTCAGCTCCCAAGTCACTGCTGGGTTATGACTCCCTGCTGCTTCCTGTCTGTGTTGTGCTGCTGCCATAGCACTTAACATAGTGCCACACTACATACCCCAGGCTGCTTTGCATCACAAACAGGAACCCCAGAGTTTAAAACAAATGTTTCAGCTCACCTAATTGGCCAAAACAAATTATGAAATTAATGATAATTTAGCCTGGTTTGGAGGGGATGTTAACCCTAATTTTCAACTGTCAGAAATTACAAGACATTTTGCTAGCTTCATGATAAGTGTTAAAATGCTTATTTTGGTATTTTGTCAGCAAATTTTCTTTTTCATACACTATTAATTCTCCCCTATCAGATGTACTCATAATCCAGGAAATGTAGATATGCCTTTAAGTACAATGCAAAAACAAAATGAACACATTGCAAAGAAAGGAGGGCCCTGTTTTTGAGCTTAAAATCAAACATACATAGGGCCCTATTCTATTGCCCAAATCGTAAATTTATACACACTTAAAATCACTCTTACTATTGCTACATATTCGGCAAATATTACTTATTGGCACTAATGAATTCTTAAGTCAATAGAATGCATATAAACATTTATAAAAAAAAAAACACCCAAAGCCAAATTTATGAGTTCAAGGCATTTGCAAGTAGCTAATAGAATATGTCCCATACTGTTTGTATCCAAAGTACCGACACAAAACTCGCAAACTTACCAGCTAAAGGATAAAGAAGACTTTGGAGAATAAGGACTTTGGGTGGGACTTTACTACTTGTCTGTATTTTGTAGGTAAGTTCACAATCTCTGCACAATGCACTTTATTTTTATATTGTTAGAAAGTCTTGTAGGTTTTACGCTAGTTTAAAAAAATAAAAAAAATAAATTCTCACGACTTCACCTTTCAGGGTATTGTTAAGCAGAGAGAGAACCACGTATTCACAAAACAGAGAAAGGCCATACTATAGTAATGTTTGAGTTATTGTGTATAGAGACATGTTAGGGAGCTCACAAATAGTTTTGGTTACTAAAATGTATAAAATTCTTTGGGACATGGATGTTGCAGTTATTTATCAATACAGAACTACAGATTAGTCTTGGTCAGTTGAAGATAACTGTGACATTACATGGAATGCATATATACTAAGGAAATGGTGTATAAAGAGATGTTCATGGGTCATGGAATATTCCTAGATTTTAATATTAAAATAAAACACTTAAGGGTTTATGTACATATATATATATATATATATATATATATATATATATATATATATAAACATCATTGTTTTAATAAGTGCTTAAAACCACTGTTTTTTCTCACTGAAACCTTCCAAACAATTTCTGAATTTCTGCAAAGGTCCGCCCCCTGTAGCTCATGCACACAGTGTTTCTATACTACTAGCCAATGAAAGACTGTGTTGCTTCCGTTGAATTGCTGCTTAGGTAGTTTAAGTAAAATTACAAACAGAGAGCCTTCCATGCCCCTTTTAAGATACAACAATGGCTTTATAAACAATGGGTTTAAGAATATTGCCAATTTATAGTATGGGGCATGTATCAGTAGCCACCAAAAAAAGGTAGATGACATGTTTCATATAGACTACCTACCTTGTCATTTATACTGCAAGCATAAGAAATATGGCAACATTAGATTCTACACGGGATAAATTATAGTTTTGTTAATGAAAACAGTATGTGTGTGTGTGCGTCACTCAGTCGTGTCTTACTCTCTGTGACCTCAAAATTGCAACGCACCATGCTGATCCACTTTGGTGTTCATGGCAGATATTGGATTGGGTTGCCAATTACTTATCCAGTGGGCCAAAGCATTCATCTTTTGGTATTCTTAGGTGGTCTCCTATCCAAGTACTGACCAGGCCCAACCCTGCTTAGCTTCAGCGTGGTGTGACATCTTGGTTCCATGACCGGAATCGAATCCAGGTCTTAGTGGTGAAAGCACCGACTCCTGACCACTGGACCATTAAAATAAGTATTTACAATATACTGAAATAGTTTTCAATTTAAAATATAATATAAGCATTATAATATTTATTGATGAATAGTGGAAATAATGTTATCTTGTAATTAAAATAAATAATTTACCACTGCTAGTGGTAGGATTGGTGTGATTGAGCATGGAAGCCCTCAGAACTCTAGTAATACGGCCTTCTCTCTCATCGCACTTTTCCCACAATGCCACTTTTTCATTAGGCAAGGCGCACCAAATAATATGCGGCTTGCTTTTATAAGCCAGATTGCTAATGCACTGAAAACACACCAAGTAATACAGTGAGACTTAAGACATGGAAAAATCAATGCGAGGCAATCTTTAATAATACTCTAATGGAGAACACAGCGACAGCAATACTGGAAAATACTGTATCACTCACTTAGCACTAATTGGAGCTGGGTACACACACAAAAATGTAGCTTTTTGTTTTTAGGGGATGTCAACATTTCAACAATGCATTTGTTCTTTAATGAATGACTCAACCGCATTAGTTAATTAAAGCAATATAATAACATTACAATATGGCTGTTTCAGTTTAACAATTAAATGCCTATTTCTGCAGGCTGCGGCTCCACAACTATTACCATCTGACAGCTGTACGGAGTCATATGATTTCATACTTGGTGCAGGGCCCACAGAATGGACACTGCCCACAATTTCTAGGCTGTTTACCAGACTTAGGCTAGACTGTTAGAGGGATTATGCTGTGGTCCTGTCCCTTCCCCCTACACATAATGCGCACCTATGGCTCCTATGGTACAACAGCACCCTCTGCAGGGGCCTTGGTGAACTTACCATGTAAGAGTCGTTAATACAGTGTATATGTGCATATTACACACTAATACCTTGTGTAAAAACATACAATAACATGTACCAAATACTTTTTTTTCCTTCCAAATGAGAGCCAGCTTTTAAAATAACACATAAAAGGTCCCAATCATTATGGAAATAAAAAGTATGCATACAAATAAATATAACGGCAACTAGGAAATTGCCCGTCAAAAATGACGGGAATGAAATTGTAAGGCTCGCAATGCTGGCTGGCATACAACGTGAGGCTTTTGGTCCTCGTTTTTATTTTCAAATACCTACATGTCTGGGTTGTTAGTGTGTTACTGTTTTCGCCGTTGTTTATTTTTTAAGTCCCGCATGCCTGGCGTTGCAGAGACTCGTTTTCATTCTGTTTCAGAATTTTTATGTTTTTCGTCCACCATTTTTTCCCTCGCTTGTCCGATTTTCGAGCGGCGGAAAACTTCAAATGTGGCTCCAATTCGTTTGCAACTTCATTTCTAGGCTTCCTGGCTCTCCCCCTGTGCTGTGTTTGAGGCTCGCAGTGAAATGAGCGCCTTTGGCGCTTATTGCAGCCTAAGTCCTGCGTGCCTTAACTGCTCGCCTCACTTTGCGAGGCTTGCAGTGCAATGAGCGCCTTCAGAACTCATTGCGGCCTAAGTCCTATGTGCGTCAACGGCTCGCCTTGCTTCGATGTGCGAGGGTCGCAAAAGCGCTACCAACATCGTAGACGTTACGGAAACTGACAACTATATATCTGATTGGTTGTAATTAAAACAAGTAAAAGTGTTTTAGGTTATATGCCTGCCACAAGCGCACCACCTGCTGGGCTCTGCATGCTCCACTGCTGTACTACGTTATCTGCTGCTACCCTAACCTCAAACCCTAATCCCAAATCATAAACCCAAACCCTAAACCCAAACTCTAACCCTAAACCATAACCCCAAACACTAACCCTAACCCCAATATTTAACCCTAAACCATATCCCCAAACTCTAACCCTAAACTCTTAACCCCAAATCATAACCCTAACTCTAACCCTAAACCCTAACCCAAAATCCTAAACCAAACTCTAACTTCAAACCCTAACCCAATTGTATCCCTAAACCCTAAAAACACCCTAAAAACAGTGAACAAAGTGGCTGTGGGTACATCGGCACAGGAGCAGCAGCAGCCTTGCGGGCATATAACAGGAAAGGTCAATGTTTTAAAATTGATGTAGAAGTTAGTGTTATTTTATATTTACGATCCACTCTCTGAGGACTATGTAACAAACACCCTGCTTGATTTCAAAAATGTATTTCTCTCCTCAAAATAATTATGGCTGCTCCTTCAATTTGTTAATTAAAGGACCACTGTACACAGGGGAAAAAAAGTATGTCTTAAAACCCTGAGACTGACTATTTATGCAAGTCATAAAATTGTTTTTTAATTAGAGAAAAACAATGGATGGCTCTTCTAGTCCCTGGAGGTATCCACAAAGCTTTGGTTAAGGTTGAGTGTGTAAAATGGGCATTTACATTTCTTGGGAGCAATGCTTTCTGCTTTTGGGCCCATGAAGGGGAAGGGGTATGGTGTCAAGTTTAAACACATTCAATTATTTAACAAAGCCTTCTGATCTTTCCCTGCTCATTTCTTCCTTACCACCCATCCACTGATAGATATATAACACACCCCTGTGAACCAGTCAGATTTCTGGGCATTTTGCAGATTATGTCCATGGCTTACACAGCTGCTAATGTTGTTAGTTTGTTACATACATCACCAACAAGTGTGTTTTGTCTTCAGTTACAGTGGTCCTCTGAAAGGGATTAGTGTTAAAGGCATACCTAAGTTTCCTGGATTGTGACTGCATCTGATAGAGAAGAATCAGTAGTGTATGAAAACATTTTTTTTGCATGAAAAAATACCAAAATAAACATTTAAAGACTTACCTTGAAGTTAGCAAAAATGTATTGTAATTTCTACCAGTTGAAAATAAGAGTAAACACCCCCTTCAAACCCTGGCTAATTTAGCATAAAATTAATAAATTGTTTTGGCTAATCAGGAGCAAGCAGAGGCAGCTGAAACATTTGTATCAAACTCTGGTGTCCCTGTCCATGTTGCAAAGCAGCCTGGGATATGTAGTCTGGCACATATTCATGCTAGAAGGTGAGTCTCTCTATGCAGCACATCCACACTTGGTTACCACTTCTGCAGACTTCAATAACTACTGCTGTGACCAAGATTTTAGTGAATTTCTTGTTAGTGTAAAGCTTTTCATCTGCCAGTACCTGAACCCCAAACCCTAACCCTAAGCCCAGACCTATCCTCTTATGGTAGCGCAGCACAAGGTAGCAGCAGTGGCGGTGAGCATCTGCTAGATATTCCGGTGCCATATCTTAGAGTCAAGGCTTAGGTAAACTGTTAGGGTTAGTTCAAGGGTTTTGCTAACATTATAAGCTTAGAACTTCTCTCACATATCGGCAGCGACATCTAGCCGTTGGAAGCCGCACTGCAGTGGCGGACATGTCCCGACACCATAACAGGATAGATTCCTAACCTCAAACCCTAACACTAGGAAATTCAGTAAAAACTGTGTGTGGTCAGCAATTAGGAAAGGTCCAATGCTGCAGCTACACATCCTTTTGGAGAGTAATGAAAATTTTAAAATCCGTATCTGGATGCTCTCCTGCTAAGTCCTTTGTTATTTAACCTCCCTGGGGGTGTGCAAATCAGGATTTCAGTCAGCTGCACTTAAATCTGTAAGTACACTGAACTCTTCAATAAAATACATATTTTTATGATATTCAGTAGCTGTTTGTTAGGGAACATTTAAAACCCATGAATCTTCTATATACCTTTAATATTGTGCTTTGGTCCTACAGGATAACTCACAGAAGACATTGGGAACACATGTTGGGTATTCATAGAGATGATAAGCTATGATGAGCCATCCGATAATTGGCAACACAATATATATATATATATATATATATATATATATATATATATATATATATATATGTGTGTGTATTTATTTATTTTTTCTGCATGAAAAATGAGTGCTGCAAGATAAAATGTTCCTTTACAAACTGAATTTGAAAATAAATCAAAACCTACTAATTTTTTTACCTGTATCAGGTACAGCCATTAGAGGGAGAAACTGTTTTTTCCATACAACTCCACAACCCAAATGGTACAATGCAGGGACACCACTGTAGTGCTCTAACAAAATCAGTTACATGCACTGATAATCAGTACAATTAATATTCACTAATTTAAAAAAGCAACATTAAAATTTAAAGTTCAGACTCAGCTGCTGGCTGGTATCCACTATAAGGCCAATGGGAGAGGTAGCTTTGGCTAGCAGGCAGCTGCTAAATTTTTAGACACAGTGTATACAATGCTCTCCCATTGGCTGGAAACTTGTTGTACTACAGAGGTTTCTCTTGACAGTAAGCTTTTGTTGTCGTGTTGTCAATCATTGTCTATTCTCTTATCAAATGTAATTGTTCTTAAAACCCTTTAGACCTATCTCTCATATAACCCCCATCCTCTCTTAATGACCTTATCAGGGTGGAGACAAAACTGCTGGTGGCTGATATTCTAACCTATGTAAATTAATTTAATGTTGAATATTACTATTATTACATAGGAATTGTAATTATGATCAATGAATGCATAATTATAATAAATATCTCACCATGCTATTGCATTCCAATGATACTTTAAGGTCCTTACCATATCCTAGCAGCAGTTTAGACAGGGAGTAAAAGAATATTTATCATCCTTGCAGCACTCAGTTTACATGCAAATAAACCATGTTTCTTATGCTTGAACACAGCTCTTTTAATTACATTTGTTACTCCAGCTAGTCCTCATGTAACATCAGACAAGTCATGCATTATGGTTAACCATGTCTGTATACCACTGTGGTACTCTATTTTGAAGCTCAAGCACTTTTACCAACTGACCTGCATCAATGTCTTTATATCCTGGCCAAACCCTGAGGAAGTTTTATCATGAAACGCATAGGTTATAAGAGGGTCCATAGCTATTATAAAAACTTTTACCTAAATTCCATGTTTTATAACCATAGTAGATTAAGAAAAATGTGTTTATAGCTTGAGATCAACTTTAGGACCCAAAAGATATATATATACTTTTTTTTTATGTTTGTCTTATACACTTTTATCTATAATAATTTTGGCATACACTCTCAATAGCTAAGTTAGCACTGTCTTGCTTTTTTTTTTAATTCTATTTTTCCTGTGATTATGACCATTTGTTTTAATAAAGAAAGAGAAGATCCTTATTATATGGTTCTGTTAATATGAATATACCCAAAGAGAATCGCTATATACAATAATTTATTTGTGAGTATATGTTTAAATACTACACTATGTTCGGCTCTATGCGCTTTCCTTTTTTTCTACTATTACTTTATTAAGAGACAATCACATACTTCCATAATGGATCACTGTAGTCAGTATTTTTCCATATGGTATTTTGAATAACTGACCTTGAAAACGGCAAAATGTTTTTAGGAAACAAAAACAAAACAATTGCAACCTTTACAATTTTACATTTCTATGCAATTCTTCTTCATAGTGTGATTCCATTTTCCTTTATCAGCTGATCATATGTCCTTGCAAAATAGTGATTTTCTCATGAGTCCTGTTGAAAGCACTGGTAATTGTAGCTGCCATGTTCCCATTGTGTAGATAGGTCTACTCGAATATTAGGAAGTTAATCAACAGTAACCACAATGGTAAACGCCACTGCTCCTTATTTGCATACAAAAAAGTAATAAACTAGAGTCCATATTCTTTTTTTACATCCTAAAAATAGTTTTTTTTGCATAATTTCAAGTGTAGTTCATCAATTAATTATTTTGAATACAGTAAGTGCTATGCTTACACTGGTTCAACATACACTTTTTGCATTCCATGTAAATAATTCCAGACAAATACATCTATAAACCAGACTGAGAACAGCTAATACCATAAACATAGGCAAAGTCTGAGCATTAAATAACTGTATACTACTATAAGTACAGTGATTGTTTTCAGTTATGTGGTTATACATGATCTAAATACATTGCATTTAAGCATTATACAGCTTACACTGGCACCTTCAGAACCCATTAACAGTGTCAGTAGGAGACTTACTGTATATTGCTACATTGGCCCTTTAAGTATTTATGTAGTAAGGTGGGATACTGCAACAAAAACCCTTTTCCAGGGTGGGTCCAGAATGTGCCCAGCTTGTTGTGCATGGGCACTGAACACTGAGCCTCTTGTTCATGTAATGCCCTGCTGTGCACATTGCTACACAAAGTGCACTTTTATGTCGCAAGCTCCATGCAAGGTACCTCAGCTGCCCAATTATGTCCGCTCGTCTTTTCCAAAGCAGACAAATCCTTAAACATTACTCTCTTTCTTATTTCCCTTTTGCCCGTAGTTTCCCAACCAGTTTCAGGCAAGAAAAGTACATTCCTTCAAAGTGCCGCCTGGCTAGTCTAGTAATGTTTAGCTACAATGCCCAAACAGCACACCATCCCAAACTGCCAATGCACAAAACCAAAATATTCTCTGGGCAGCTATGTAAAGAGCCAGAGCCTCATTAAATCCAATTCTCCTGGAGGTTCACCAAATGGTCATTAGTCTGCGGACTGGCAGGAAACGGTAATATTTTACACTAGGAATGAAAAAGCTTAAAGTGGGTACATACTGAGAATGGGCACAGTTGTGTGACTCATAGTGTCAGAACCTATTAATTTCTCAGCAGGGCTGGACCATAATGCATGCAGGCTACTTGCAGAAACACTCAAAAAACGCTAACTTAGAAATGAAAAAATATATCTCGGTGGGCTGTGATTGAAATCTGGTGAGAAAGTTTAAGTTAACTTTAAAATAAAATCTAAAAATACAAATACAAATATTGCCTTGATGAACAGATATTGTGGTCAGGCTTTCTCTCAATTGATGGTAGCTTGAGGTGTGGCATATTTAGCTATATTCTATATTGTCATAGGTAAAATAGATGGCTACTCTTTCTACATTATCACTCCCTTTTGGGTAGCATTCATTTTATTTTGCAAATTCAGCAGCAGCTCTCTTTCAAGGATAGGAAATAGGCACAGCTAACAGATCTCCATATCATGGTTATACAATGCTGTACATTACTGTGAATATGTAACGTAAAGTGAGATGCTTCAAGGTTTTGCACATTCAAGAACTACACATCTTAGGGCAGCCAGTAAATAAAAAATTGAATAACCCTAAGTTATGCTTTTATTATTATTATTATTATTATTATTGACTTTGTGCTCTAGTGAAGAACTAGGCTTTATAATGGTCAAAAACTTTAGAAAATAACAAAAAGGCAGCTTTTAATTTATTGACTATAATATGCAGTTATATGTTGTGAATTATCTGCCTTGAAGAGGGGTTCATGGATCCTGATATGGTTTAGCTAGGTATATTAAGACCTTGCTTAATACAAGGTAGTGTCTGTATTTAAGATTTCCATTCCCATATGGAGGCTCCCATTATAGCATCAAAAGCTGCATCTATTTTATTTTTCCCCAAATTATGATATATTATATAGAATATCAGTCAGTGTTCATTAAACTTTTGTAGTTATAAATTAATAATCACTAAGTAACTTTCTACTCTTTTCTCAATTATATGCAAATCCCTTGTTGCTCTGTTTTTATTCCTTCACCTTTTTTCCTTAATCCCTTATGGCCTCATTTAAATGCGATTCGGCCAATTGAATAGGGCTCTATATAAGCACATAGCATATTTTTTTTACAGAAGTTTTTAGTTAGTGAACTTCTATCTAAAAGCAAGGTCTTCACTAACCTAAAAACTTCTGTAAAAAAAATATGCTATGTGCTTATATAGAGCCCTGTTCAATTGGCCAAATCACATTTGAATGAGGCCCTTAGCCTGCAAACATGGGGGCGCTCAGTCTTGCAATGCACTTGTATAAAAGTGCCATGTGTATGATTGTTTGCTCAATGGCAGGGTCGTCAACTCTTTTTGTATCAGTCTGTCAAATTATGTATTGTCATACATACATGTTTTAGTGTACCCCAGTGCTAAGGAATATGTTGGAGCTATATAAATATGTGATAATAATAATAATACTGCTTGGGAGAACTATACTTGAAAATAGGCAAATGTTTTTAAAACATAAAAAAAATCACACATTATCTAAATATTTACAGCCCTATTAAATTGTAAATCGGCCAATTGAATAGGGCTCTATATAAGCACATAGCATATTGTTTTTTACAGAAGCTTTTGGTTAGTGAACTTCGATCCAAAAGCAAGGTCTTCCCTAAATAAAAACTTCTGTAAAAAATATATGCTCTGTGCTTATATAGAGCCCTATTCAATTGACCGGATCGCAATTTAATAAGGCTGTTAATGTGAAAGATAAAATGTGAAGGTTGTGTTTATTTTTGTGCTATATAAAAACATGTTAATGACTAGCAAGTTTAATTATTTAAAATATCATATAGAAAATATTTGGCTACATTGGTCCTTTGATGATGAAAATACCATGGATTCCAGTGTGATCATTTTGCCTAAAGTTTATCACATGATTATTCCAGGACACCGAATTTTCGATCTTCTTTGTATATACTAAAATACACATCTAAAGTACAGTCTAGCAGAAAATTGTACATTCAGATAATGCATGTTACATAAAGTTTGTATATAGATTTTAACATATTTTAAGTGCCTGATAAGACAAGATTTTATGTAATGTTTGTGTTTCACAGGCATAATAGCTTCAGGCTGACCTAAGTGGGATTTGCTCCTGTGACCTGCAGATATGCACAGTGATCTTGGGGTCTCTGAGTAAGTATAGTAATGGATTCGGAGGAGTACATGGTATCCCTTTATGTTAAACAGAAAAGTCCAGTAAATGTATTTTAAACAAACATTGCAATCTGTACGAACATATGTAATTATATTACTAGTGAAATCACAGAAAAAAAACTTTTGGTGTTTTCTTGTATACATTAAAGGCATATTTAAGTTTCATGGATTATGAATGCATCTGATAGGAGAATCAGTAGTGTATGCAAACATTTTTTTTTGCATGACAAAAGACCAAAATAAACATTACTAAACTTACACTAAAGTTTGCTAAATATTTTGAGTTTGCAAGCAGTAGATTTTGAGAAATAACACCACTGGTAAAATTATCATAACATTCATAATTCGTTTTAGCCAATCAGAGGCAGCTGTGTTGCAGTTGGCTTGAAGGTTAGTAAAGGGTTAAAAACAGAATCCATATACAGTGTTTCTAATGGTAGGTACCAGGTGCCTATGTAATCAGCTCTGGAGGTGTGGAAACCTTTTTTTTTTTTTTTAGAAATAAGATAAATCTGTGTGTAGAAACTTGGGGCCTCATTCAATTGCGATTTAGCCAATTGAATAGGGCTCTTTACAGACATTTTTAGTTAGTGAACTTTTATCCAAAAGCAAGGTCTTCACTAACTAAAAACTTCTGTAAAAAAAATACGCAATGTGCTTATATAGAGCCCTATTCAATTGGCCGAATCGTAATTGAATGAGGCCCTTGGTGACTTACTTTCAAGTATAGTTCTCCCAAACAATATTATTATTACTAGCTACTTGCCTGTCAAAAATGATGGGAAAAATGCCTGTCAAAAATGACGAGATTAAAAAGTACTGCATTGTTGCTTCGCAAGGCTCGCATGTGTGACGGCACCGCTGGCTAGCCTCGCTATGCGAGACAAGGCAGTTGCGCCCTCGCTTCGCAAGGGACGCAAAGTGTGACCAACATCGTAAGCATTCCCAACACTGACAACTATAATAGTGATCATCACATATTTATATAGATCCAACATATTCTTTAGCACTGGGGTACAGCAATGCCTGTTTCTGATACAATCAGTATGTGGTATATTAGGAAACTTAGATATCCCTTTAAACAAACATATGTATTTAAAAGGAACGTGTGTAATTATATTGCTAAAACCCCCACTGAAACCCCCATTGTTCAGTTAGTTTTGTTTTATTTAATTCAAATAGTTGTTCCACAGAGCATTGACAGTTTTAACACATTCATTACATTATTAATTAGAATAATGCTCTCTGTCAAAAAGCACCAGCATTATACACAACATCATATACAAGTTTTCATATAATAAATAAATTAGTTCTAACATTACAGATATAAAGGCAGATCTCTGCTCATGGGGTAATACTGTTAAAGGGTCACAGAAACCTACATTTAAAACATAATGTTATTTAAAAAATATATATTTATTTAGGAGGTTATAACTTGGAATGTTATCATTCTATAATACTGGTAAATGTTATCATTGGTTGGGCGATCGCAAAGCTAGCACATGCTCATAGAGATTTAAGCCAATTCCATAAATCAGCATAAAAATGTACAAACACTGCAATCCTACACTGAGTGGTACTGCTTATCAGAAATAGATAACAGTCATAAATGAGTACGTTTTAACCTATACAAATATTTTTAATAACATGCAATGGTTCTTAAATGTAGTTTTCTGTAAATATAAACTTGTAACCTACCTGTGTCCCTTTAAGTCAAGAGCAGAGTGCAGATATATTTTTTGTATTTTTGTCACTCAACACTAGATGGAGATTAAAGGTACTTGGACATTTTCCTGTTTTTACCTTTCTCTAACACATGTTGCTTATATCAGAAATACCGATTACATTGAGTCATTCCAGGCAGATACAGATTTTATTTTAAAAAATGTTTTTCGCACCCCCAGAGCTACTTACATAGGCACAGTGAAACTACCAATAGAAACACTGTATTTCTGTATGTTTTTTAAACCTATACTAATATTCAAGCCAAAATATGCACAATGCAGAGATCCACATATCAATGCCTGAGCTCCTTCTAGCTTCCTTGTGGATGGAAAAAAAAGACAACACATCCCATGATGCTTTGCTGCCCAGATTGACTTCGCAGTCATTGAAGCAATGTTATAGCTGCCTGTGATTGGCCAAAATGAATTGTGAATTTTATTTTAATTTACATAAGGTTTTCAAGGGGCAAAGAAAGTTTATTTTTGGGGTAAGTTTATTTTGAGATATTTGCATGCAAACAAAATGTTTTCATATACCATTGACTCTCCTCTATCAGATGCATTCATATTCCATTAAACTTAAATGCAGACAATCAGGTAATGCAGACAATCAGTAGAAATGTAACCCTTTCATTGCAGCATGCTAATCAACTGCATATATAGTTGTTGGTTTGGGAAATGTTGGGGATATTTCCGATGTTGGTCATGGGGACATTTCCGATGTTGGTCATGCCCTTGCGGGGCCCTCGCAAAGGGATGCAGTTGTGGGGCTGCAATCCTCGCGATGAGCGCCCGTGGGACTTAGGCTGCAATGGGCGCCGAAGCATAGCATGGACATGAGCACAGAAGGCGCTCATGTAGATGGCTGCAATAGCAGGCAAAAAACATAGCACTTTGCTGAAGATTGTGAGGCACACTGTTTCCTAATTTAATGGCCGAAAATAATTCAAGCACATAACTCGAAAACCCCCAAAAAACACCAAACCAATAAAAAAAAATGATAATAACACACTCACATACAGCACAGGGGGAGAGCCAGAAAGCCTGGGAGTGAGGTTGCAAGCGAACTTGAGCCGAAAAAACATAAACATTCTGAAACAGGTTCAAAACGAGGCCAAACAACGTCAGGAACGCAGGACTTAGAAAATACACGACGACGAAGACAGTAACACACACGAACAACGCCAGGCACGCAGGACTTTGCAAATAAAACCAACAGCAGTGGGCGCGTGCCACGCAAACATTCAGCAGACACACAGAGGAGATCAACACAGGGAAGGGACAGGGGGAGATGGTTGAAAGAGACACATGGCATTCCCAAGCACAAAACTTCCAGGTTAACGAGGCCTGCAATGACATACAGTAGACGGGATGAGAGGCTTGCAATGAGTGCCGTAGGTGATCATTGCAAAGCACAAAAGTTGTGGGTTGACAAGGCTTGCAATGATCAGCGAAGGCGAAGGTGCTCAGCACGGGGTTCTCGATGAGCGCCGAAGGTACAGCATTCCCGGCCTTAAAATGTGATTCCCGGCATTTTTGACAAGCAAGTAGCGAGTATATATATATATATATATATATATATATATATATATATATATAAATAAGATATATTCCATATTATTACTCTATAATGCGGATTCGACTGTCAGTAGTATTTATGAAGCCTAATCCCACAAGGCTTGATGCAGACAAGGCTTGAAAATCCATTGTGCCACTCAATCTAGCCCATTGTTTACAAATGTTCGCAACCATGGGTGTAGGAACTGTTGGGACTGGGGGGGACAAATCCCCCCCAGATTTTTCTATTTTTGCATGTATGTATATATAAGCTTTTTTACAGCCTGTGTATACAATGAGCTGTATACCCCCAGAATTATTCTGGCTCCTACACCTGTTTGCAACCAATCATAATCTGGACAATTGTATTCAGTGCACTCTTGATAATATAATTGAAGAATACCCTTTCATAACAAAAGAAATAAAGCAAAAATCTGCTGCAGGATATAGTTAGATAGATTTCAAATGGCACCCTGTGATTCGCTCGCAGGTGAACAGTGCGCCGTCATCAGAGCGCAGTGCTCTGCGCTCTAGCCTGGTGCTGTGTGATCATGTCAGGATAGTGCCACATCAGACTCTAAGTATAAGAAGAGATTGGGGATTCACAGGTCAGATTTACTGGATATCTTATCTGGATAAATCTGACCTATGAATCCCTGATCTCTTCTTACCCTTTGAGTCTGATGTGGCACTATCCTGACACAGCACCAGGCTGGAGCGCAGAGCTTCATCAGAGCGCTATGCACCGGCGTGCAAAGGACGTACCACCCTTTAAATAGTTAATTAAGCAAAAACAAATATGTTTAAAACATGTCCTTTTAAATGCCGTGCTAGAAACCGTGGCAGTTGTGTGTCATTTAAAGAAGTGCTTTGACAGGAGCCATACTCGCAGATGGCTATTTCACAGTGGGTTTTAAGAGGAAGATTTTGTCTTTATAAATACATTTAGCTAATCCTGGCTTTTAAATAAATGATCCAATTTAAGCCCATGAAAAGAAATGATGTGTGCAAAAATGTGACTGTGCGACTAATGGCAGAGACAATGAGCGAGGATTGACGTGTTAGGATACCCTGTTGCACACTTGAGGCCTTGATAATTGCCTCGTTTTATGGCCAACGTCTTGTCTGTGCAAGGAGCGTTCCACACACAGATGTGTATAGCATGTGGGCTACCCGCTGAGACTTGGCATGCCTGCTAGACTTCTGCAGGGGCAAGATCTTGCAGTGGAACAAAAACATTCTTTTCAATTCTGACTATTTTTCTCCATGTGCAAAAAATCCAGAGAGTGTCGCACAAGCTCACGGCAGAGGGAATGATTGTGTGACACACTGCGGTTTCTTTATATATTTTAAATCTACATAATATTGTATGCATATGTAAAAAGAAAAATTCAATGGTATTTTCACCATAAAAGAATAAATGTTGTTGCATTTAAAGGCATATTTAAGTTTCTTGGATTATGAATGCATCTGATAGAGGAGAATCAGTAGTGTATGAAAACATCCCAAAATAAACACACTCTAAAGTTTGCTAAATCTCTTTAGTTTGCTAGCCGTTGATTTTTAGAGTTAACACCCCTGAAAATCCCTGCTAACATTAGCATACAATTCATAGTTTATTTTGGAAAATCAGAGGCAGGTACAACAGTCTATGCAGCAAAGCATTGTGGTATTTGTAGGTTTAGTTCCCAAAATCACACCCCACTCTTCCGTTGAATGATACAATTCACAAGTGCAGCTCTGAATTTCAGATTGAAGGTTAGTATAGGGTTAAAAATGTATTTGAATGCAGTGTTTCTGTTGGTTAGTACCAGGTGCCTATGTTGGCAGTTCTGGGGGTATGGAAACATTTTTTTTTTCAATAAAATAAATCTGTATGTGAATGACTCAATGTAATGTGTGTTTCTAAAAGTTGTGTGACTATATATAATATATAAATATTGAGATAGATAAATCTGTATGAAAAATCAGAACATGGATATCAGACTTGTTTTCTTACCTTTTGGAGATATTTTAATTTATATATATTCAGATTATATGTTCATTTCTAGAGAATATTTATTTTTAAATTGGTGAGATTCTGAAAATAATTACAAATAATTAAAAACGTTTCTGTCACCCGATAGGAAGTTGATTTAATTTTAAAGATGATTTAAAACAAGGTATACATTGTACTAGCGTTTTTTCTACAATAAATCATTTCTGAAATATTTTTGTATGCAAATGTGTGGCTCAGAGTGTTTGATAAGGGTGGGAGAGGGGTGTAACTGCCAGATAACATTGGGGATCTTTATTCTGACCACTACAGAGACAGAGAAGCAGACTATAATCCTAATTATCAAATCGAAGCTAATTAATATGTGTGTGCTCCATTTGCATATAAATGCAGCCACAACAACATGGAATTTGCCATTTTTTCATGCTCTTTAAGCATAATATAAAACATATAAAAATATAAATCATATCTTAAAATGTTTTAATGCTAGAAACCTTCTATTTTCAATGTATAACAAAAATGATGGTATTCACAATCGTTTAACCAAAGTTAATTTCCATCAAAGCATATTTCAAATTTTTAAGTATGTCTAAATTCTTAGCAAAATTAACACATTTATGGTTGTTAGATGTACATCAATTATTTGTAAAAATACTATTTATTTAGTTACTGTAATTGCACAATATGTATTTTTTTGCACAAGTCACAGATTTGTTTGCAGAATAAAAAGTGATAACTGATACAATTTATATATTCTGAGGGAAATCCATAAAAAATACAACAGCACCACCTGGCGGAGTCTGAAATATTTGTTAACTTTATAAGAATAAGATATTGGCCACCAAGGAGCACTGTGACCACATTTTTATATATGATTATTTAAAGATTATTTTATGGTAACTAATTTCAATAATGGGCAAATTTATCTAGAAAGTAAAAAAAATAAACAGTATGTAAACATTTAAGTGTAATATAAAATTATTCTTTCCTGCAGGATTCCACTTTCTTTTCCCTGCTGTCTCACGCAGCTTCTTTCTCAAGCAGGTGTGTCCACTATTTCATGCTCCATTACACCTACTGAAAGCACTGGCAGTTTCCATTGTCAAGATAACAATTTACTGTGCTTTCAAAGTCCCTTCCCACCCCAGGAAGTAGATAAGTGGAAACTAAAATGGCTTCTCCAATGCTGATACACAGCTTTCCAATTAAAGTGTAGGATCATACAGACAGATGACAAAACCCTCTTTAGTACATCACACAAAAGAGAAGAAAGTTCAATACAAGATGTATACATTATAATACCCAAATAGGCAAAAAGATAAACTAAATCATTAAAGGATCACTATAGTCATGTATTTGACCCCTAGTTTAGCACAATTTATATGCAATTATGTTGCAGTATTATCTACCTTTTTCTTATGATCAGCTTCACGAGGTGAGAGAAGACCTTGACTGGAATATTCTATTGACACAATGGGAATGTGACTTCTAAAACTGTAAGTGCTTTCAGCAGGGCTACTGGAAATATTAGTTCACAGGGGCACACACGGAAGATAAAGCAGAGTGCAGAACCAGCACAGAAGAACTAATGGTATACTGCAGTAAAGATTACATAGAAAAATTTAAAAATGTAAACGTTTATTTATTGATTTTTACAACCATTTTGTTTTTATCAAGTTTATTTATTTAGTTATTTAGGTCATATAGTAAAAAAAAAATACTACAGTGGGCAGGGATGGAGTAAAATATATCAATCTTAGTAGCCAAACTGAATTTTTTAGCCCATTCCTGGAGATACACTGGATCACATTCACCACATTTTGGAGAAGCCATGAAGCCTGTAGTCAATTTACATTTTCCAAACAGCAACCACGGATTGAGAACCTTTGTGAATCTGGCCCATTATACTTCCACAAAAAAACACTCCTGGCATAAATACAATATTAGGAGCCAAGACTCTTAGGTAGCATAATTAAATATACATTAAAAAAACACATATGATCATAAAACTATTTTATTTTTCCTTTATTTAACAGAATCTGCTAATGTAAAGAACTAAATGAGCAATATGGTTATAAAATGTAAAAAGAAAACTAAAACATCGTCAAATATTATTATATTTGTAGTGTGCAAACATGTCCTGTAGCACTGTACAGCTGTTGAGACTATAACATTTTAATACACTGCAAAGAATAGATGATCCTGTCTTTGACCCTAAAATCAAACGTACATAGAGATTTCAATAAAGCACCTAACAAGCTTGAAAACTCATACATTTATTATTTTTATATGCAATTGTGCTACTATGGAAGTTACAATTTTAGTTTTCAGTGATCTACTTTCTGAAGGAGACTTGGAATGGAGACAAGAAGAAAGGGGAATCTGGCATCTACAACTGTCAGCAGTGGCAGAGCTACAGAATGAAGTGCCCTGGTACAAAAAAAAAAAGGTTTTGGCCTCCCCCACTCAGTACTCCTCATTGAGACACCTTCCCATAACTGCTACCCTCCCAAAAAACCCTTCCCATAATAGCAAACCTTCCCAGGACCCTTATATATATATTTAAACATCACTCCCACCACTCTTAGCATCCATCCCCAACCAGTCCTTGTCCACAGTCATACTCTCTCGGCATCCATCCCCACCCAGCACCCACCTCACATAGCACCCATCCCTAACTCCTTTGCTCCCCCCCCCTCACAGCACCCATCCGCTTGTACTTTGCTGCCACTTTGCAGGCCTTGCTGTCTGACTTTCTTGCCTGATACACATCCACAGTGTGCTGAACTGCTCCACACTGCCACCTCTTGGAGCTTCAGTAGAAATGCTATTATTTAAACAGGCACATACCAATTTCAGACTGTGCGTGTGTGTGTGCAGCAAAGGCACAGGGGGCCCCGGGGGCAAAGGGGGGGCTGTGGCTGGTTGGGCCAGATGGGGCCCCTACAATATCGAAAAAAATTAAATGGGGAAAAAAAGTTTTTGTAAAAATTACACAGCATTGCACCACATGCACTAACGGTAGATCCGCCCCTGACTGTCAGTGCTCTCATCTGTGCTAATACAAAGCTCATTATGCAATACATATTTCAACTTTATCAATGTTAGTTATTCATAATAGCATAAAGAAAAACATTTACCAGGGGTCCTTCAAACGGCTCATATAGTGTAGAGTAATACTGTAAAAACAGGAGACTGTCCTTATTACAAAAATGTCCTGTTTTAATTAACTATAGTCATTTGTAAAGCAATTAAATTGAAGTTGCATTGATTCAGATGAACCGTGCTTCGCCAATTAGCCTTTCTCAAAGAAGCAACACATCCTTAATGAAACTCATTATGCTTTCTTATAGGCAAACAAAATAATTTAATAAAAAATAAATGTATGCATATAGAACAAACACAAAGTAACACGCAAGAAGCTGAAGACTACCCTAATTAACCCTTCCTCTCTAATAACTATAAATATTCACATAAATTATATAAAATACATGTTTTTTTTTTTTTATCAAATGCTTTACTTACGCAAAAAAACTATGAAACATTCTAAAACACTACAGTGTTGACAGTAATAGACACTGATTTCACTTAAAGGGCCTCATATGTGGCCTCACAGTTCTTTAAGCCTTTTTATTTTACCTAAAGAAAGATTTTAAAATTGTTGTAAGAAATGAATTAATTGATAATAGCGGCATGACTGGATTTCTCATTAGGCCAAATGAGGCAGCCGCCTAGGGACGCTTCATTGTGAAGGGTACCACATTTCACACTACAAAATTTTCCTTGGGTTAACCCCATGGAACTAGAGACTTACAAGAGGGAGGAAGCTGCTGTCTAGGGGCACCAGAGATGTAAACATGGCTCTGAATAGAGGTGTCGATAATGAGAAGTATTTAAGAATACTTTCATAGAGATATAATGAGCTGTGTATTGTTGAAGAGAGATATGTTCTTCCACATCATGGGGGCTGCATGGAAAGTGCCTAAGGGCTGTATGTGGCCTTTGGGCTGCATGGAGCTTACCACTGCTTTATATGTGTAGTCTTAAGTTTAGAAATGGTAAGGAGCATTCCTCTATACAAGCGTTTTTATAAAATGGGTACTGGCATATTTGGAATTGCAAGAATTGTAATTTGTTTGACGAAAGAGAAAAAGAGAGGAAGACTTCAGTACACACAAGCCTAAGATCAGAGGTTCCATATACTGAATAATGTAACAGCAAGTACTTTATCAGTTAAATGTTATAAATTTGCATTTTCTTACAGCAAACTTACATTGATGTTTGCTATTTTTATTTATCTATCAGCCTTTCTGATCCACCCACGGAGCATGGACTAGCATCTCTCTCTATCAGAGTAATTATTGCCAATTAGTGCTAATTAGGCACTGATGCTCTGAATGTACTGTTTTCAGTGTAAGTCATCAAGGGCAAAACAAGGCTGGTTAGAAAAATTACTCGATTCACATAGTTTCACCCTGAAATCATTATAGCCAGAGTCTCAGGGCATAATAGAAATTATTGACAATAATCACCCCATCAGAAAGATCTATAAGGTCATGATTAGTGGCTGGATCAGAAAGCCATGCGCAGTTGCATTATCTTCGAGCTGTAGCGCAGTTGCGTCCAATTCACACTGTCTCAAATGTGCATGAGAGACAGAGTCGATCCAAATCGCGCGACTCCATGGTGGGCCCAGTTGCATCCAATTCACAACTGCACATTCTGTTTGCGCAGTCCAGTTCAAGGTAGGGAGGGAGAGAGAGAGAGGGAGGGAGACAGAGAGAGGGAGAGAGGGAGGGAGAGAGGAGAGGCAGAAAGAGGGAGGGAGTGAGGAAAGGAGGGAGGGAGAGAGAGAGAGAGGAGGGGGGAAGAGAGAAATGAGGGAGAGGAGATAAGGAGGCAGAAAGGGAGGGAGTCAGAGAGAGAGAGGGAAGGTGGCAGAGAGAGAGGGAGGGCAGGGAGGCACAGATAGAGGGAGGCAGAGAGAGAGTGAGGAAGGGAGAGAGGGAGGCAGAGAGAGGGAGAGATAGGCGAGGGAGGCAGAGATAAGGGTAGGGAGACAGAGATAGAGGGAAGAGAGAGAAACAGAACAGAGAGAGACAGAACAGACAGTTGAACATAACATATGATACTATCACTTATGATGGGCAAGTTACCAGTTTATATATATTAACAGGCAAAGTTACACTATACTGAATACATTAAACGCTGCAAATAATGGTGCTTTTAGCTTTGATCCATTATCCCCTCAGTTTTACAGCCAGGGAACTCTGATAAATAACTCAACCAGATTAAAAAACCCAACCAAGTTTTATATTTATTCTGGCAACACACTCTCTGTGCTGATGAGTGAGATTTGCTGTGCTTTTAGGAACAGCTCCTACCTGGAACAAAGAACAGAGCACACTGCTATCTATGGTATTGTGGGAGAAGCACTAAAGGGAGATATAATTATATGCTGATGGTAAGTGAGTCTAAGTATATGAAATATTTATTACTGCATTTTCTAAAATACTAACCACAAGTGAAGATACGCATTTTATTTTAGCTATTCCCTAGCTGAAATAGTTGTGCATTTAAAGAGCCACCGCAAGACATATAAAGGGCCACATACAGTGGTGCTCAAAAATTTGTAATAGTGAGCAGGCAAAACACATTTCTTTTATTTCTTATGGGATTCATATTCAACTGTACGTTATAATAGAATGGCACAATCATAAAATAAAACATGGCAACAAAGAAAAAAATGAAATCACCCTGTTCAAAAGTTTCCATACCTTAGTTCTTAATACTGTGTATTGCCCCCTTTAGCATCAATGACAGCGATCAGTCTTTTGTAATAGTTGTCTATGAGGCTCCTAATTCTTGCAGGTCGTATAGATGCCCATTCATCTTGGCAAAATGCCTCCAGGTCATGCAAAGTCTTTGGTCGTCTTGCATGAACTGCACATTGAGATGTTCCCAGAGTGGATCAATGATATTAAGGTCAGGAGACTGTGATGACTCCTCAACCTTTACCTTTTTTCTGCTGTAACCACTGGAGGGTCAACTTGGCCTTGTGATTAGGGTCATTGTCATGGTGGAAAGTCCAATGCGCAGCCTTCGTGCAGAAGAATACAAATTGTCTGCCAGTATTTTCTGATAACATGCTGCATTAATCTTTTCATCAGTTTTCACAAGTTTCCCTGTGACTGTAGAGTCCCCCCCCCCCCCCCCCCCCCCAATGCATCAGGGAGCCACCACCATGCTTCATAGTGGGGATGGTTTTCTTTTCACTATAGGCCTTGTTGACCCCTCTCCAAGCATAGTGCTTATAGTTTCGAAAAGAAAGCTCTATTTTAGTCTCGTCACTCCAAATTATAGTGTGCCAGAAGCTGTGAGGCATGTCAAGGTGCTGTCAGGCATATTGTAACCGGCTTTTTTGTGGCATTGGCGCAGTAAAGGCTTCTTTCTGGCAACTCGACCATGCAGCTCATTTTTGTTACAAGTATCGTCGTATTGGTTCCTTTAAACAACAACACCGTCTTTTTCCAGAGCAGCCTGAGGTTACCTGTGGGTTTTTCTTTGTATTCCAAACAATTCTTCTGGCAGTTGTGGCTAAAATCTTTCTTGGTCTACCTGACCTTAGCTTGGTATCAAGAGATTCCCAAATTTTTCACTGCTTAATAAGTGATTGAACAGTACTGACTGGTATTTTCATGGCTTTGGATATCTTTTTATATCATTTTCCATCTTTATGAAGATTCATTACCTTGTTACGCAGATCGTTTGACAGTTCTTTTCTGCTCCCCATGTCTCAGTATCTAGCCTGCTCAGTGCATCCACATGAGAGCTAACAAACTAATTGACTATTTATACACAGACACTAACTGCTATTTAAAAGGCCACAGGTGTGGGAAATTAACCTTTAATTGCCATTTTAACCTTTGTGTGTCTGTAACAAGGCCAAAATGGGTGATTTTAGTTATGATTATGATATAGAAAGGAGCCAAACAACTATGTGATAATAAATGGATTCATATGATCAATATCTTTCAATAAAAGACATTTTGTGTGTATGATCAGTCATATTTTCCAAATAAATGCCAATATTTCACAATTTCTGCCAGGTTATCCAACCTTTTGAGCACAGCTGTACACATGGGTGCTTAACATAGGACACATGGTAGCAATATATGTTATTTGGAAAAATAGACTGGCTCCACCTCCATCTCTGCTTATCAATGATGCTGGTGAAAGAATCAGTATCAGTGATGGAGCTAGAGAATGGACCAAATAATTTGTGGCTCCATTTGCACATTCTATTTACAAGATATGTGCCTGCATCATGTCCATAAAACAATCTAAAATATATGTAGGTAATCAGATCACCACCAGGTAATCAAATCATTGTTCTATAAAAATACCTACTTGCTCCTCTTACCTATTAATTTTACAGTACCTCTTCACTCCTCTGTCACAGAGGGTCTCTACCTGTTGTGGTCCCCTGCTTCCCCCACTATAGTTCCACCAATAATCATCAGGGGTATTATTTTCAGCTGAGGGGATTGAATTTAATCTGGTAGATGTATTATAAGTTTAATGATTGAGGAGGCTTGAGCAGAAATAAACAGATTTGATGCCCGATAAAACCCATCTAGGCTGCCTGATCTATAACGTTTGACTTAATTATCCCTATGAATGGCTTTATGCCTATCCCACACATGCCTGAATTTCTCAAACGCATGTGCAGTTTCTTCACTAACACATACCTATGTGACCCCATTTATGACACCAGGACTTCCAATCATACCCCAAGAAGCTTGGGAGCACATCACAGCTGTCAGATGCACTTTTACTTAGTAAGTATTTACTTAGGGCCTCATTCTATTATCGGCCGTAGGAGATGCGGGGCCGCAAGGACCGGCCGCAAGCTATTTGCCTATTCTATTCCCTTCCGGCCGGGGATTCCGGCAGGCTTGCGGCCGGTGCCTTGTTATCCCTTGCGGCCACACGCGCCGGAGAAAAGCCTTTGATCATAAACGGCCGCAAGAGTTTCGGCCGCAAGAAAATCCTGGTTGATATTCAATTGCTCCGGGAACCCTCTCTGCAAGGCTAAAACCGAGCCGCAGCTTACTTGCAGCAAAAAGGTCCCGCAGGCACACAATTAAGCACATTATAAAGCCATAATAAAGCCATCCTGCACTCTGAGGAGACTATAAAGTGATTGTAGGTGTTAGCATTAATAGCACAACATTCCCCTACACTCAAATCCGTAAATAATTTTTAAAAAAATTTATGTCACATATCCATGTAAAAAGTCCAGAGGGCTTTGAGCACCTCAGACCCGCCCACGCTGCGGCTGGAAAATAAACAGTTAATGTAATCTCGGATTTGGGCTGGTGTGCAAGCTTGAGAGGGGGTTGCTATTAATCCTCATGTCCCCCATTATGATCCCTAGCATTTACAGAGCTTTACAGTGCCGTCTTGAATTTATTTTTGCTTTTAAAGTTTGCAGAGCTTACAGCGGTTGCAAGATATACGGCCGGCCGTAAGGGGATAGCCTTGCGGCGCCGTATAATTAAATTGCAAGGTAACGGGAGCCCCGCAAGGAATCGCAGCTTTGCGGCCGATTTACGGCCGATAATAGAATGAGGGCCTTAGTATCTGGAATCACTGACATCACATATGCATACCGTCCAACTGTCCAACTTTTGGAGGTACAGTCCCATATTTTAGATGAAATGCCCCCTGCCTATCCTAGCATTTCCTTCTTTTTCAGATTAAGGCCACATTTTAAAATTTAGGGGGAAAATGGAAGCCTGCATTGTCAGACAGAAAGTAAGTGCTGGGGCATCTAAAACATCATACAGATTGGTGGTGACACTACATAACTACTTAACAGTGTAAGTGCCCATCTTTGGTATTTATCACGGCAGAAGACTTGCATATATAGTTACATGAATTGCTAAATATGTATTACATACACCAATTGAAATAAACACACTTCAGCCGAACACCCAGCTTCACTTACACACTACCAATTACATTAAAGGAACATGTGTTTAAAAGAACATGATTTAAACATAACATACATGTTTTTTCATTAAAACATATTAAGTAAAACGTGTTTAAATGTCATTAAAACTAAGAGGAAATGCACAGAGCATACTATAGTATATATAGGAGTGCTCATTGGCAAACATATATGACTCATATATCTAAGCAACTGCTAATTGGATAACAGGTGCAGGTCCCCAAACATCTGAAGCAGTATTCTTTTGCTCTGAGATTTCATTTGAAAGAAAGGAAACACATTACAGTACCTTTTTTTGCAATAAAAAAATGCGACTTGCCCGTCAAAAAATGATGGCGATAAAATTGTAAGGCAGATAATGCTGTTTGCCACACAATGTAAGGCTTTTGGTCCTCTGAGTACCTTTGACGCTCATTGCGAGGCGCTCCCCTGGTGTAGTTTTGGTCTTGTGACCTCCTTTCGGTGCTCATTGCAAGCTCCGTGCTGAGAGACTTCGGCACTCATTGCGAGGCTCTCCCCTGGTGTACTTTTGGCTCTGTGAGTACCCTGTGCATTCAGTGTGAGCCCCGCAGTGAGCGCCTTCGGCACTCATTTCGAGCCTCTCCTCTGGTATTTTTTTTTTTTTTTAAATATATATTTTTCTAATAATAATTAATTAATTAAATTATAAATTAATATACTGGACCTATTAGTAATTAATATATCCAGCAATCAATATCCTGAAGAGCTAACCATCGCTTTTAATGCAGCATACAATGTACATTTGTACTGTTGCTGACCTGAGGTGTAGGTGTCAGCAATGTGGCAAGTGTGCAGTATAAATAGGCTGCGTGCGTGAGGCCAAACTGTTTGTTTAGTTGTGTAAAGCGGCATTTTAGAATGGTAATGTTATTGGTTTCAAGTTAGTGTTGTAAAATGGCGGCGATTGTGTATGCGTTAGCGTCGTTTGTAATAGTGTATTTTGTTCCTCGTACACGTTCCTGGGTAAAAGTCTTATGTGCCTGAAGGTGTTTTGCGTGCTTAGGGGTTGTGTAGTCACGTTTTAATTTTTTTTCGGCAGCCATTTTTTTTCTTGCATAGACGAATTTCGAGTGGCGAAACTCTGCAAATTTGACTTAAATTTGTGTGCAACCTCAGTCCCAGATGTCCTGGCTGTCCCCCCTACTGCGCCTTTGTCGCTCCTTGCCTGGCCGCAACTGTGGCTCTCACGAAGCTTTGCGAGCGCGCAGTTTTAACATTGCGTTACCAATGTTTTTTGGCAAGCCCGCGCTGCTTAGAACTATGTAACGGAGCTGGAACACGCAGTCCAATATCTCCGCTGGTATACGGTCAAATACCCAAGAGGCACTACAGTTTCACCATTCCCGACCTCCCATATTGGACGACACACAATTTGGGAGTCAAATGAATACTGACTTTATTTTGTTATGTGCAGAAATATTTATACCCACCTCTTCCCACAGGCAATACACATGCCCATATTAGGCCGCACAATACACATAAAGAGAACAATAGGTCTGGTCACACCTCTCCGAGGCTCCCTGGCAACTTTGATACAATCAGACATTGATTCAATTACACTTCTTTGTTCTTATCTGAGAATGAAAACACTCTATACAATAGACTTCCTTTATCTTATGCGGAGTCTCTGTAACAGGATTATCTCCCATGCCAAGTAGCTGCAAATGTCTGGGACAATATTCTGCAGAGCATAAACCAACATACATATAGTAGGATCATATTTTAACCATAATAATCATAAAACAGGGTAAAACAGTGATGGGTTCCGTTACAAACTATTTATGTGATTGTTTTTTTTTTTCATAACTAGTTTAACTTTACCTCAAGCCTGACAAGTAAGTTTGCTTGTAGCCTCCTCGTTGAGGAGAACACTATAATAGTCAATCAATCCTGTCAGCAAACTGTTAATTTTTGTGTGTCCCACACCCTACTTGCAGCTTTTCATTTCCCTTTCTATGTCGCAAACCCAGTTTATGTGTGTTTATGTATATATATTGTATATAAAAGTAGTGTTAAGTATACCTACAAATAGAAATTTCACCGCATGTTGACATTTCTGTTCATATACAAACATATTTCAAGGTAATGCTTCAAGCATTCTGCTACCCCCTGAAAAAGTGCTCCCCTAGGCACGAGCCTTGTGGGCCTAAGCAGAACCATTACCCGCAATGTTGGAATATTCTGCTGACAAACTCTAATTTGGGTCTGTCCAAGCTCTAGAGGAGATATCAGAAATTTGTCAGAAGGACTTCCCGTGACTGTTGTAAAGTTGCATTTTACAGTATTAAAAATATTTTTTTCACACAAAAAATACAATTTTTAAACACATTTTTAAAATAGGGTAACTTTAGTTTGGGAAATCTAACAAGATTAGCAGGTGTGTAAGCCATGTGCATAAAATTATTTTTTGTGAAAATCTTTATTTTATCAGAATCTGCTAGTGTATGTAAGCTGCCATGACAGTCATACTTCATTTTCAAGGCACGAGGGGGATGTTGCAGAGAAAGGCAAACACAGCTTGTAAGTATATTCACAGGCTGCCTTCTACTGAGTATGTAGGAGGAAGGAGTCAAAAGCTGACATTTTACCTGGATCCACCAATGAGTCAACAGATGCCCCTATGGCACAAGTGTTTAATAAAATAAAGATTTTACCTTAAATGCCCACGACCATCTTCTACTAATGTCAATTTGTTACAAACGCGTTCCTTTAATACTTAGGATAGCTTTTTGTACACACCATGTCCATCTTGGAATCTATCTTGGAATCATTTACTGAATCTATCTTTACAATGCATGTTGGAAAACTATTCCATGCATAGTCATATTTACACATTAACCCACTAGTGTAGGAGTATCACAGACTAACGAGTGAGTATTTATTTTGCGAGGATATTATACTTTTGTCTTACTTTATATTTACAAATGAATATTCATGGGAACTAATAACACCCAATAATATCTGAGGCCATCTGCCTGGTATGAGCTGTGGCTGAGAAATATTACTCTGCTCACATACGGTAGTTGGCCCAATTTTTAGCTTGAAGCTGCACTTACTATTTTATTCATCATTAAGGAGTATTTATTGTGTGACCCTGACAGCTTACTGCTGCCATGATAAATTATCTGATTTGTTCAGTACAGAAATGCAAAGAAAGAGCTAATTATCTTACCAGGCCTACTTAATAAAAGCTTTCTCGTCAATTATATCCTCACAGCGAGGTTACTATTCATAAGAGAGGCAAGCGGCTATCAGGGCTTAGAATGCCCTAGTGTACCTGACACATGCAAATTAGATGGGCTTTTTTCTGTTTGACCTGAGATTTGATTTTTCAGGTATCATTATGATACATTTAATTGCAGAATTAATGTCAGCGGAACCAGTATAATATTTACAGCTTATACTGTATTGCACAATTACTCTTGCTTCTGGATCGCTACCTTGTCATGGTGAAGGGGCTTGTGTACTTTAAATGAGGCTGTGACCTACACCATGTAGGGTCACCCAAGATGGGCACGTCATAGCGGAGAGGTCAACAAAATTGCAGTCCACTAGAGAAGGAACTGGCAACCCGCTGCGGTCCATAGGGTCATGGAGAGTCAGACTCAACTGAATGACTATAGGTCCTCATTCAATTGCTACTTTTCAGAGATCCAGGCTTGCAAGTGGAGATTGCAAGTTATTTAGATATTCAAATGCCTTCCGTTTGGGGGCTCCAATCGGGATACTTGCTGCGAGCTGCGATTTATTGCGATTCTTAAAATCGTAAGTTACTTCGGAATCCAACCTCCATTTTTCATTGAAGTCCTATGAGCTTGAATAACGGGTTACAGGCTTGGAGGTCATTCAAGCCCGTAGGACTTTAAACATGAAATAAAGTATTGTAGTTTGGCGATGTGCGAGCTTGAGAATGTTATGCTTTTAATTCTAATGCCCCCCATCATTTACAGTGCAGGATTAGTTTTATATTTGATTTTAAAGTGCTCTGTGCTCTATTTTTTGGGCTTGAACCACGAGTTACAGGCTTGCGCCCCCAGCTACTGCCGATATCATGGTTTCCGATTCTGGCAGCCAGCCAATTAAATAGCAGAGTAAAAGTAGAGCAACCCTGTATTCTCTCTAGTTAAAGGGATTCAAAATCCATGCATAATGCTCTGCATAATCATGTAGAACCGTCAAAATCAAGGGGAGTAGTGGTACAATATTTTCAATTAATGCTCTGTTTTTAAATGGTGGAGTATTCTCTTTTAAAGCACTTAACATGTCTAATTACTTCAGTATTAGCTCTCGTTAGCTATCAGGTCCTAAAGGGACCATATGTTATTAGCGCCCTCTAAATGCTTATATCTACTCATCACAGCAATAATCATTATCGGCTTTTATGTCCCAGAGAAAACTGAGATCCTGGCATTTGTAGGATGGTTGTCATTTTGTGTTCCTTTTTGAAACCTACAGCCACAAACAAACTGCAGGTGGCAATGAGGGAGGACAGCTGGAGGAATTACTAGGCTATATATAAAAACTCTTATAACAATGGTAAAAATGTGTTTGTTTAAAAAAAATCTAATTATTTTCACTTTGGTTTTTGTGCTCTGTTTTATTAATTTTCTTTATTTTTCACGCATTAAAACCTTTGTAATACATAAACATTTTGTAATGTACAATGAATTCTTTTTTTTTTACATATATGTTAGATGTTTAGGGCCCTAGAAAGTAGGATACAGCTGTGTTCAGATGTAGAGCGGACAGATAGATTAATAAAGCAATGGGGATCCTTTCGCTTGTGACAATATGTACTTGCTTAAACAAATATGTAGTATATTTGAAGGATAAATATGTTTATAAAACTTTTTACTTTCTTAAATAATCTATCGATGTATATTACATTTAAAAATCTGAAAAAATATAAATGCATATATACACAGCACGATGGAAAAATGAGGTTTAGCTGATTGCTAGTTTTATGATGCTGCGGCATAGGACGTACCAGTAGTGGAGTAAATCAACTAACAGCCTGGCTGTAAAAGTGAGGGCTTCATCTACTGTACTAACTGTGCAGACTAATGTCCAGTACAAAGTATCCAGACCTGGGAACCTCTGCTAATAAAATCTCCTGCTCCACATCTTATTTATAGACATTTATCCCACAATATCCCCTTCCTCATCTTTTTCAAGGGGCTCAGGTAGCAAACATCTCCCAAACAAGTTCTATATTCAGCTAGATACAAGTTCATACTTTATTTCTCTAAGCATTTATTATATGCTTACTTTTTTGTTTTATCAGTGGTATATATCAAAAATATTTGCAATACAAATTTGCAAGTAATTAGTAGCAATGAAATCAGATATATAGTTGTGAGCATACGAGCCGTTGCTCACGCTTGCGGGCTTGCATAGCCGAAGGCGCTCCTTGCCAGCAACTACGACCCTCGCAAACTTTACGTCCTAACGCAAACAAAATACGAGACACCTTACGACCTCGCAAAAAACGGCTGCAACACGCACACATGAAAACATCAAAAATTCAACAAATACACACAACAAATACATAAAAAGCAAGAGGAAGCATCCAGGACCTCGAAAACTAAAGTTACACCTCAATTTAAATGAAATTAAAGCAGTTTAGACACTACAAAATTATCTAAGCGAGAGAAAAAATGGCCGCCGAACAAACCGAAAACGAGGCTACAGGTCCCTAAACATGCAAAACACTACCATAAACACGCAAAACAGCTACGGATATTCCAAAAAACTCACACGACATAGAAAACTAATATTACCTAAAACTCGCACGACATAGAAAACGAACGACGATACATCAGCCACATTATATACACCAAACACCCTGAGCTCACTTACAATTTCATTGCCGTAATTTTTTGACGGCAATAGTCTAGTATACAATAAAAATCATGGAGGCAGGGAGTTGCTATTGCTGGTCAGGCACGTGGGCGCTTCCCCTCCTGTCATAACAGGCTACTAAGTCAAAGGTTGCAAAGGTGTTCTTTGAGACTGAGATGGCTGATTTATACAGCAAAAATAATAGAACATAGCCACCAAAACCTCATATATCACTTCATCACCTCTGAGAATCTTAATGAGTTATCTGTTGTTGTTTGGTTGTTCAGTCGCGTCCAACTCTGTGACCATATGGACCTCAGCACGCCAGGCAGATCTCTCATTATGTCTCTAGTCGTGCTTATTCATGGCAAAGATACTGAAGTGGGTGACCAGTTCCTTCTCCAGTGGACAGAGATTTATCTGAGCTCTCTGCTATGACCTACCCATTTTGGGTGATACTACATGGTATAGCTCACAGCTTCACTGAAGTACACAAGCCCCATCATCACAACAAGGCAGCGATAAAGGGGAGTGATTTATCTACATGATCTTTATTTACAGCCATAAATATAAGGTAGTGATAGTGTTGCTTTAATGTACAAGTTTCAGTAACAGTGTATCAAAGTGTATGCAGTTTATAGTGTTATTTGGGTACCGAAATACAATAAGCTCATATGCAGCTTCATTACATTAGACCTACTAAGAAACAAAAATACACTAACTTTAGTTGGTACTACTAAAATATTTATCCAGTAACTCCTTACCTGAATATATCCTAATAACAAATTTAAAGCTATCGGCCTTAAATCAGACTCATTATATTTTAATGGCTGGTTTAACCTACCATTAGATCTTTTTATTTATCTAACATGCAGGCTAGCTATTAGGACATTTAATGTCAAGGGATAAACTAATTAACTTGGTGTTGGTAATGAGATAAGTAGTTTGCTATTTCTTATTGATTGGTCACTTATTTTAAATTCAGTGGTACAAAACCCTCTTTAATGGGAGGTAAACGGACCCATTAAATTAGCCAATAGAAAAGTTTATCAAACAATATTTTAATGGGTATAATGTGATCAATCTCTATGTCTAAAGCAAACAGCAGGCAAATTAATTTGTGTTTCAAGGAATATAATTGTATGCTTTTTACAAAAAAAGATACAATGACCCTAGATAAAGGTATTTGGTCGGAGAAAATCTAAAGTCTACAGTGCCACACATCACTATTTATGTATTAATAAAGGGCAACTGAAATTAGTATAAACATTTTCACATTTATAGGAAGTAGTAACTGGCATATATACTGAATCAATTACTTATATAAATATCATAACTAGATGGAAACTGAGTTGTAATTAATTAAGCCGTCTATCTTTAACACATTTTGTTTGTTCAGTTCTTTTCCCTATCAAAAGGCGGCTTGGACCACACAAACTGCTCCATCATAAAATATAATCATAACACATATCAATCAGAACGTAAAACCAAAAAAATAAATAAAAAAAAGCTAAAAAGACTGTTTAATGTTCTTTCAATTACAATTGAAAAGTCAGCCAAAGAGTGAAATAAGTTATTTTAAAAAGTCTCACAGGGCCAATGACACAGTCACGATAAAATACTTCTTGCCACTAAAGATACAAATAAACCTTATTATAAATAAACTCATTTATATTTTGAAATTCGTGAAAAGTGTGTAATTGAAATGCTATGGGAAAGATAAACTTCATGAAGCAAAAGGAAACGCTACTTGAAAACCAGAAGCAAAAATAAAAAATAATTAGATATTTAGGCAGTATGTTAGTTTTTAATATAAATTCAAGGGCTGTGACATGACATTGTAAGACCATAAAGAAAGCGGTAGTCAATTATTCTGTCTAAAATTCATTTGCATAAATAAAGTCAGAGGTAGAGCAACTGGAGAGGGGTCCTGGGCTGCACATAGATTTAAATTTATTGTCGCTCAAATTAAACGTGAAGATCTTATGATATATATGCAGTTTAATTGATAGCTAACTTAAACACCGAGAAAAATAAAAATAAATGTAATAAGGTAAAGGAGAACAAGAAGGGCCGGAGACGGATTTGGACTCAGGTTAACCTATTGAATAAAATTGCTAGGCCAGACACATTAATACTCTCAGAGGTTGTGAAGTTGTTCGTTTAGGCTGTGATGTTTGTGACATCAGCTTACTTCAATCTTACTGACTGTGACAGGATGGAAGGGCCACTGTGAATGACAGCAGTAGCCACGACTAACACTGCAGCATCAACTGGAAAAAGAGGTTACGGTCGGCTCATATGATGTAGGATAAGGGAGGCTAGCTTAATCTACTTCTAGGTGATAAAAAGCCAATCCAATGGAGAAGCTGAGGTGATGTCATGTTCAGTCACATAAAGCCACCAGCTCAGCATTGCTAAGATTGAGCCTAGGTCTACTTGTGAGGATCCCAGAAGTTAAATCAGCTGATCAATGTTAGACTAGTGAAAGACCAACAAAATATTTTGGAATCCCGACAGTGACACCAGTCATTTGGACAAATTGGATTAATTCTGTTCAGTCATATTATATACAGTAGTATTCAGTTAATTGCTAACAACTGCAAAAACAAACACCTAGCTAATTATTTTAGATCACTCACCTTTGTTTAAAATAAATATACTGTTAAACATGTTCTTTGTAGTGAATGACTGAACATCTGGGACTTGACTCACTCTCTCAAAATACTGTTGGTCCTTTAATCTTAAAATGATTATTTTTAATATTTAATAAGCAATAGTAAACATTACCGTCTTTTAGTCTATTGCAACGCTATGCTGTGGCCAATTGCCAGATTTAGGTTGTATGCTGTCATAAGTAATTCAGATTTGTGTGACCTACTGTCAGATATTCATTTCCCCTTTCTATAACTCAAATCATAAAATCATAAGATTATGTGTTTATGTTTGTGTGTATATATATATATATATATATATATATATATATATATATATATATATATATATAATGTCACTACCCAGAGATGAGGGTCTCAGTACACCCCTAATTCTCCTGCTTTAATTTACAGGAGTGTCATGCCCAGGGCCTTCCTGGACTGTTTTGGGCTATGGCTTGGGCCTGGACTGGGAATAAGTTATCCTGTTTAAAGTTATGTATGTTTTATTGTTTATGGTTAAAATACAATTACACCGGTATACTGTAGGTATCTTGGTTTAGGCTCTGCATAACATTTTAGCTATTCTGCAGGCTATAGCATCAGCCCCCACCTAAATAAGATTAAGGCCTATTATGCACAGTGTTGTTATCTGGTGAAGACTCCCTTGGCCTCACAGGGTCCTTGAGCAGAAAGTCTGAGTGGTTAGAACAATTGTTTAAAGTTAATATAATCACCTGGATGAGATTGCATCAGGTACATGGTTTTCCCAGTAAACAGAGGGCAGCCTATTATTTAGGAAAGTGGCTTACTGATTGGAAAGGCTGTGTGCCAGAAACTTGTATAAAATGTGCCAATTAATAAAGGTATACAGTGGTATCTACTTACATAGACAAGGTGTAAGTGTCATTCTGTGCATTAATCCTAATTCTAAGGGATTATATGGTGTTCCTGATATCCTAAGGCTATCTTCTGTACCAGAGGTAGTAAGAACTACACGTTCCTGCTGGGGTAGGCTTGAACTAGGTTCTTGTCAAGCCCTATTGAAGAAGCAGGTCGTGAAAAGGAGCAATCTCCAGGTTGTCACTTTATATTCATCTCAGCACCCAGCAATTCAGATCACAACATCATTCATGGAGAAGCAGGAAAGTCAGATCACACCATTTCTTAGTGTAGAGCAGACTGGCAACTTTATTAAGCTTACACAAACACAAAAAAGATTTCCCCACACCCCTTCCTAATTCCCCTCCCTGTAAGAGGGGGTCCAAATTCTTAGTGCAACCTCCTCACACTGTCACTAGACCATAAAGCCCCCTCCCATCCCAGATACACCAGAGCTTGAGAGTTATCTGCTCAGGTCACTTTATATCCCAGATCTGTTTTTTGCTGTTAGGTGAAGCCACTAACATATGGCCTTGAAGGGCCATATAAATTCTTGCAGAAACCTTGGTTTTAACCCTTTGCTGCCCCACTAACACAATATGGCAGAAAGCGTATCTCGTTTTACAAGTAATATAACATTATTACAGTACACATAACACCATATAGCAACCCAAACATTATGTTTTTGTGGCCAACACTACACTATACATAAAAATAGTCTTTAAACAAGTCTCATGTCCATTTTAATAACCCTGAATATTAGTAATCCAATGTACCAGATTCCAAAATAGAGAGAGAGACACACAGAGAGAGAGAGAGAGAGAGAGAGAGAGAGAGAGAGAGAGAGAGAGAGAGAGAGAGATTTCTGTGCATATACAAACATATTTCAATGTGCTGTACCACATCAGGCAGCCTGTTGCCCCTGGAAAATGTGCTTTGTGTGCCTAGGCAGAAATACACCCCTGCTGTAGCTGGAAAAAAAACATAGCATAGCAAAATATAGATACCCTTTTTCAGATATTCTCTGAGCACACTGATTGCTTCTAGCATTCAGCAGCTGGGTAGTTAATGAAGGTACTTTATCTCTACATATGCAATTGTTTCAAGTAATTGTTTCTTAGTCATTCAGTTGTGTTTGACTGTCTATGACCTTATGGGCTGCAGCATATCTGTTAGCCATTGCTCCCCTGAGCTCCCTCATGCTCATGTTCATTGCTTCAATAACCACATCTATCCATCTGCACTCTCCTTCTTCATGTGCCTTCAATCTTTCCCTGCATCAGAGTCTTCTCCAGGGAATACTGTCTCCTCACGATATGGCCAAAATATGATTTACTGTAGTTTTGATTTATTGGATCTTCTTGCAGTCCAAGGGATTCTAAGCAGTGTTCTACAACACCACAATTCAATGGAATAAATTAAACAGTGTTCTTTATGTTCCAGCTCTCACATCTGTATTGTCCTACTGGGGGTCCTTTACTGTTATGGGTACTCCAGCACACTGCCAGCACAGACGGCAGCAGTGGCAGTGAGCATCCACTAGATGTCCCTGCCAAGATTTTGCTGCCAATGTCATAGCTTTATGGTAAGGGTTAGGAGGTTAGGGTTATGGTAAGGGTTAGGGGGTAAGGGTTAGGATAATGGCTTAAGCTTGGAAATTGTGTATGATCTCGGCAACGCTTACAAACAGTGTACAATTTCGGCAGCACCATCTAGCAGCTTCTTGCTGCAACTGCTGGAGTACTCATATAGGAAAGATCCCTACTGGAAATACCATAGCTATAACTATGCATATATTTGTTAATGATGTAATATTTTTACTTTTTAATAGGTTGTACAGATTTGCAATTTCATGGCTGCAGTCACCATCTGCAGAGATCTTGTAGCCTAGAAAAATAAAATCTGTCACTTCCTCCACTTCTTTGCCATCTATTTGCCAGGATCTGAGATTGCTGTTCTCCATTATCTAAGACTTTATAACAACGAACTGCAGGACAGCTTTTTCTCTTCTTTCACCCTCATCAATAGGCACTTTAGTTCCTCCTCCCTTTCAGCCATCAAAGGTTCATGTATAGTGTACCTTTAAACTTTATATCCTTTGCAGGCAATTGATTTTTATAAATGTTACCTGTGTTCTAGTTATATGGCAGCATTGGAACAGAGCTACAAACATCAAGGGCTGTTTCACACTTTAGTACTGTGCAATTTATGGAAATACTAAAATATTACAAGTGGCACTGCAGTGTTTAAATATCTTTTATGTGCCTATCAAAGAGAGCGTGCACACAAATGACAGATTGCCAAGGGAAGATAAATTCCTTATATGAGCCCATAAGATGTAATAAGGATTCTTGCTAATGAATTTATTTTACATTTTATACAGCAAAACAAGCCTCCCAGTTGTTATGTATATATGTCTCACTGTTTAAAGTAGGTATATAAAAGTATCAGGTGCTTATAGTCCATACCTGGAGCTTTTTATGTTATGTGCTTCTGAATATAGAACTACAGCTACAGCTTGATTGGCTCTTGACTTTTTCACCCAAGCAGATAATGTTACTCTGAATTCTAAGTGTCAGTGACTGATTTGGTTTTGTATTTTTGCTCCAACTGGTGACCATTGAGCTCTTCCTACATGAAGCAGTGCACGGAGAATACAATAGTGTATATGTTTCATTGCTAGATAAGTATAAGTCATCTATATAACTGGTCATTCGCTTACATGGACAGACCCCAGAGCAATTATACATTTTATACATCTTAAAATGTTTATGATTAACATCTCAGATCTTTCACATTCTATCATTATAATACAGTGGTACCTAGGTTCGCAACCTCTCAACATTTCCGATACTCAGCCTGCCTGGATGAGCAAAAATACCTTGGTACTCATCACTCTACCTTGGTACTCATTGCGTTCACTAAAACCAATTTACATTACTCCTTATGGGAGTTTTGTACTCAACCTTTTAGGTACTCAACTGATGTCCGGAACGGATTATGGTTGAGAACCAAGGTACCACTGTATAGTTTTATTGAGCTTTCAACTGTGGTAATGCACTTTAACAGAGACAGTTTCAAATGAGCCATTAAACATTAAATTCTCGTATAACATACCTGGAGCAGAATTCTGTTTCCATGTATATTTTAGGTATGTACATGTATATACAGAAACCAGTTTCACATGCCTGGTGTTTTATTTTCTGTTTCATCGATTTTTAATGAAAAAGAAAGGAACGTATAATAATTTAAAACAGAAAGCAGTACAATTAAATAAGGCTTACACACAATACCGTTTATAGGAATTTAATGCATTAGCAGATTTACAGACTATCACACAGAGCCAGTCACATAATATAAATTACGGCATTTTTTGATTACCAAACATTGTACAATTTGACCTTGGTCTTGCTCCTGATAATGACCTTCTGATTAATATCCTTTGAGTGTAATTATCAGCAAGGCTATAAAGAAGCATCCCAAAGTGTTCCTTGTGTAATGTTCATACAGTACATGAACTACAATACTCCTCTGCATAGGGCTAGATTTAACTACCATAACACTAGGTCAAGGGTCCTATCTCATAATCATATCTGTGTTATTCTAATGTATTTATCTGTTTTATTATATAAACTAATTGCAGAACACACATGCAATGTCAAAGGGTCGACACAATTGATGAGCATTTTGCTGGATCTTGAATAAAATTGATAAAAAATACATTTTGAAAGGATAATTCATAAATAAAACATATCCAACCTCTAATGTCCTTTTTTTTTAAACATCAAAACAGTATGTTTCCTGGACATTTCCTGTATACTGACCCCCAGCAGTAGCGGCCAAGATTTTAGACAATTTGGGCTGAGATTTTGGTCTGATTCCTAGCATTATGGTTAAGGTTTAGGGTTAGGATTTAGGGTTAGGGTAGTGGCAGATGATAAGCTTTACACTAACAAGAAATTCACTAAAACCTTAGCCGCACCAAGATCCTGTTTTCTTGTTAAGAGTGCTACTATAACAACCCAACATTGAAATAGGAGCTCCTTGAGGATGCCCACATACAACAGTGGCATTTAGTTGGACAGGGCTGGTAAAGCCAGGGATGTCAGATTTGAGTCAAGTCTATAAGGTCTGTTTCTCATCTGTGCTGCAGAGAGGTTTATTTGCAGCTCATGCTCTGCTTCAGTATGTCACAGTACATGTTCGCATACATGGTTCCCTCAATGAACTGTAGCTCCCCAGTGCCGGGAGCACTCATGCACGCCCAGACCAAACATATACACATATGTCATTTAGGGATTATTTCAATTACCTTTCCTCAGTATAGATGTATACTTTTGGTGGTGGGAGTGTCATGGTCTGGGCCTGTATGAGTGCTGCCGGCACTGGGGAGCTAAAGTTCATTGAGGGAACCATGAATGCCAACATGTACTGTGACATACTGAAGCAGAGCATGAGCCCCTCCCTTCGGAGACTGGGCCGCAGGGCAGTTTTCAAACACACCTCCAAGACAACCACTGCCTTGCTAAAGAAGCTGAAAGTAAAGGTGATGGACTGGCCAAGCATGTCACCAGACATAAACCCTATTGAGCATCTGTGGAGCATCCTCAAACAGAAGGTGAGGGAGTGCAAGGTCTCTAACATCCACCAGCTGCGTGATGTCATCATGGAGGAGTGGAAGAGGACTCCAGTGGCAACCTGTGAAGCTCTGGTGAACTCCATGGCCATGAGGGTTAAGGCAGTGCTGGAAAATAATGGTGGCCACACAAAATATTGACACTTTGGGCCCAATTTGGACATTTCCGCATATGTATATAGTGACCATAAAAATAAAACAGCAGAAAATGGTTAAATGTTGCTTGCATTACATTAAATATTGGTAATATGATCCTTAACATAGTCTAATATTTTCCTTTATATAACCTTCCTTAAACATACTAAAGGTACAAGTCAGGTTCATTTAGAAAGGGTCTTATTTCTCTGTATACAGTGATACATCCTATCTTAGATTCAATGACTTATTGTTAATTCCGGTAGATTCAGTACCTTAGTATACCTCTTGGCTTGTGTACTTCAATGAACCGGTGAGCTATACCATGTATGGTCACCCAAGATGGGCATGTCATAGCAGAGAGGTCAGACAAATTGTGGTCTACTGGAGAACCTGTCAACCCACTCCAGTATCTTTGACAAGAAAACCTTATGGATAAGCACAACCAGACACAAGATGCGTCTTGCGTGCTGTGGTTCATAGGGTCACTATTACTTTTTTGGTTTCTTTAGCTCAATCTCTATCTCTTTATTTGAATCTTACATAAAAGGGGTAAACCTAAATTCTTATAATCTGCCCAAGGTTTCCAAAGACTGTAAAATTGGTCTTCCTGCTCCAACATAGCATAAGAAATGTTCTCCATTAGGAAACTCTAACATTCTTTAACTTAAAACTTGCCAAGAATATGTCACATACGAGCTCATTTTATGTCTTAATAAATAGGTTGCCAAATAATAAGCACATAATGAAGACTGCAGTTTGTGCCTTATTGTTAATTTTGTTTGATTTTAGAAATACAGTATTTACTTCCTGTACAGCAATAGCCGTTGGCAATAATTACCAGCCACATGCTTTGACAAATGAATATAACTTTATAAGCAATAAAGCTTTTGGAAGAAACCATCAGTACTGGGACTTCTACATGCTATGTAGTTAGAACATCAAGAAAGTATACAATGGATCTATAGCACCCTGAAAATGTTAAAGGAACACTGTGGTCACATATTTAAATATATTATTTTGAAGAACTATATTATCTTTTATATGCCAATTTGGTTTTTGGTGATTAATTTCAAGAGGAGACGTTAGTTGCACAGCAAGTTTCTATCTACACAATGGGACACATGGGACACATGTACAGATACCAGAGCTTCCAGTAGCTGTAATGAAGAGCTCATTAGTTTAGAAGGACACACCCTCTGGGAAAAGTAACAGACAGAATCAGATGACAAAAGAAAATGGATGCCGGCAGTAAAGATTAATTTGGAATAAAAGATAAAAATGAAAAGGCTGTGTTTTTTTACTTTGCCCATTATCCATTTTATTTGAGCTGATACTTTCTGCTACAGGACGGTGTCTCCTTGTAAACTATGCGATTTCTATTAAACCTTTTGAACGCACTGGCAGTTTTAGTTGACACCTTGCCATTGTGCAGATAGAGGCTTAAAAACCCCTATCACCTCAAGAAGAAGATAAGCAAAAATGATAATGGTATATTTCACAACAGTATAATTGCATATAAAAAGGGATACATTTAATCATGTATTATTATTTTTTACATTCTAAAAACATTTCACCTTTTTTCAAGTAGTTCTTCAATGGAATATATTTGAAATATATGGCTACAGTTATTCTTTAACTTTCACAGGTTTTCTGTGAAAATATTTTTTTATACTGTTTCACGAAGCACACATTGAAGGCTGACAGATAATGTGCCCACTTTTATAATGGACGTCTTGTGCTGTTGAGGGATGATCATTACCTATCCAGCAGAGCACACACAAGTATATCACACTTACATTTCCCAAGATCAAACTGAATAGGTATATCTCCATATCTAAATATTAATCTTCGAGATGACCACGTCCCTTTAAGCAGAGCTGTCCAAACTTGGTCCTTCATGAGTACAAGTAGGCCAGGCTGAGGGTACAACATATATAAGAAAGTTGTCAAAGTGAACAAACTAGGTGAACTTGCTAATTATGTGGTAATTAGAAAACTGTGAAATTTTGACTGGCTGGTAACCCCGGAGGCCTGAAACTGTCCAATACTTGACTAAAGCACAGAGAACTGCCAGGATCCTTTTCAGCTCCTTCTGCAGCATTATCCTTGAAACAATGAGGCGTTCATTACAATCTTAAAGTACGTTCATTATGGAAACTTCAATGGCATTTTTACCCAGTTCATTTTAAAAAGTGCTACAGACGACTAAAGTGGCGCAATATTTATTTAGCTCTTGGACTTTGTTTTATTTAATTTAAGTCTGGCTATTGTGCAGGATCAAAATTTAGATTAAAACGTATGTTAAAATGGAAAGATATTATTTTTACTATCAAGTTTAAATGAGACTTTGCTTGAGCTGAAACAGATTTCAGTTGTAGCCTTTGGGTATTAACTAATTAAACTTTCAGAAGTTAGTGCAGGTTGGGCCTCCCCCAAAATAAACTAAGCACAATCCAAGGCTATATATTTAATAACTTTGTAGAGCATAACTGGAATACCTTTTCACAATCACTTCACAAAATGTACATGATGCACTTCCAGACATTTAAAAAATTACGCTATTGTGTTTTTACTGAAAGGCAGTGAACATACCAAGTTATGCATACACCACTGAAAGATTCCCGAATGACAGTCTGAGCCAGAAAACATTTCCAGATACACCTAAAAGCTAAAATATAAAGTCACCAGGCACAGGCAGTACCTACATAAAGCCATTAGATATGAGGTCAGGTGCTCTAAACTCCAGACTGAGCCATTCACTGATCAAGTTGCTTGCTATAAGATTGGTTTTACACATCACAAGCTTTTTATTTGCATATAAAATAAATGTTGCATTATGGTTGGAAGCAAGGTATGTATTGATTGCGCAGTGATGTCTTAGTCTAGTTAGCATACATGAAAATTACAGTATCCTGTAGCCGATTATTTATCTACCCAATGCCCTCCTTTTTCCATGCCTCTCGCCTCTTCCGTTCCTCTTTTTTAACTTTCTGTTTCTTCCATCTCCCCACTCTCTCTTCTTTTCCTTCTTTCTCTCTCCTTTGTTTCATGATATTTTCTCTCTCCTTGGACTTCTCTCTCTTCATTGTCTTCTTTCCCACCCCATTTCCTTCCTCTACATGACCATTGACAGAAGCAGAAGTGAGAAATGTTATAATCTGTCTCCACTCACACCCAGGACACTACTGTGGTTGTTGACTGCCTCCTCTTGGGAGCTCTGGAATTCATAGACTGCCACTGTGCAGTATGGAGGGGGTATGGTGTGGCGATAACTTAGTCATTATGCAATTTTTTCTCTTCTCATTACACCATCTTATATGTTCCTCTCCCTTCTTTTCCTGTTGTTTCTCTTCCTTTTCTTTAAACCTTGCGGTCCATTTACTTGAAGTGACAGAAACCATCATCTCCTCAATCCAAAGGAGTTCTGGTTTGGCCAAAAGCATTCATCCATGCTAAACTGGAGCTTACTGGGATATCAATTACTCCTATTTCTCTCTATGGGAAGGCTGGATCTAAAGTGTGAATGTTCCCTAAACTGGAGTCCACATATTGGAGCCTGGTACAAATCCCAAGCCATTGAAGCATGAAAATAAATATGCTTGCTTGCCTTTAAAGAAATAGCATTTCAATGCTGTTATCAAGAATATGATCTCACCATATGGTGCTCATGAATTGATAAAATAGCCCTAGCCGTTACAACAGTATTTTGTAACATTTTGTCCATCACTCCCAATTTACCCTTTTTGATCTTTACTACCAAGATGAAACAGAGCCAAGAGTTTTATCAACTTCAGGAAAGATACATTTTGGTAAACTTAATATCTGATAAAAAGAGAGAAAATAAAGTCATATACATAAATCTCTCTGGAACACAAGTCATTTCCCTTTTCTATAGCCCATGATCCATTCCAGCACATCTTGTTTGAATTTATCATCTAAGGTCTGTCTTTTGCTATTCATTCTCAGAGCTCTGATAACAGAATGTAAGACACTTTAGTTCATGAATAAAAACACATGATCAGCACGGTCACCACAGACATAAAATAGGAAGAAACAGGAGTTATTATCTGTTGAGAGATGTGTGGCTTTGATCCATCACTTTCTGCGTCTTGTCAAACAAATTTAATTCAGCCCTCACTGAAGAACTGTGCGGACCTATTCTCCATGTTCTTGTTGTTGCACTGGCTAAAGGAGTTTCCTTAACACCACTATTACACCCCAAAAAATATCTTCTTCTAAATTGGTATGTCGGCTATTAATTAATTGTGCACATAATAAAAAAGAAAAAACAGAATTAAAATGCTTAGCAGGTTTGCTTAAAGGACCATTAAAGCGCCATTTGAAAATCTTGACTTTCAGTTGGATAAATATTTTTAGAAAGTTAAAAGAAGTATACAGCCTTTCATTTTTAACTAGTGACATAATAAGACACCTGAGAGGAACCTGGGATGCAGATAGGATCTTTGTTCAGTATTGTTAAAAGGTTATCTCGTTGTTGTATTTAATAATAGGAAAATGTAACTGTGACAGTACAATAAATGGCTTCAGGCCTCAGGCAGCAAGCAGGATCTAAGCAGCTCAAGGGAGTCTACTAAAATTAAATTTTTTGCTAGGATTCTTACATGACAAACATGACATTTTTCAACATTGCAATTATTATTATTATTATTATTATCATTTATGTGTAACCGCCAACATATTCAACAGCGCAACGGAATATGTTGGCGCGATATAAATAAAGATAATAATAGCACTAAATATGAGTTAAGTTTAAGGCAAGAAACAATAGCCTATATAACACATTGCAAAGAATGGAGGGCCCTGTCTGAGCTTAGAATCCAGTGTCCAAAGTGCTTTCCCCAAAGCACCTTGCAAGATTGAAAACTCGCAAACTTGCTATCTAAAGATCCTTCAAGTGACTGATGCCTGAGTTACTAGGAATTTTACATTCCCCCCTCCAGTACTCAATGACCACTAAAAATATGTATTATTGGTGGGATAACATACAGCACTGGGGTGATAGAAATAGTGCATTGAACTGAAAAGCAATGCACACTTTATTATAGAAAACACACTGTCAGACTCAAAGAATCCTGGGAACATTAGTCACAGACTCACAAATTCTTTGATGGATCATCTTTAAATAATAACGTATTTGAATTAAGAAAAAAAAAAAACTTACCTGTTGATATAACTCAATGCCACATATGTAGGTTGTTGCAGTTCCTGCTTTTCCAGAACACGTGGATCGGTATCTGTAATACAAACATCACTGTGAGACTCAGTGTCTCTTTGGACGACATATAAAGCAAACAGCATAGAAGGAAAACATTTTTTACAGTGTATACACATGATTCTTTCAAAACCTTTTGTTGTGGAGATGAAAGTTAGTTGTGTAGAAATGTATATAAAAGGATTCTCCCAAGATTTCTTCAGGAGCTAAGTTTGACCAGCGAAACAGTCTTGAGCTTCTAAAACATACACCTTTCAACAAATAACAACAAGCTAGCATAAAGTAAAAGCTAAAACAGACTGTAAGCTCTAATTGTTTTCTGTATTAAAAAATATCACAGCATGATTTAGCAGGTTTCTGTAAAGCGGATGTTTGGACTGTCTAAGTAGCAGCAGCTCCCATGCCCACATTTGGAGACGCATGTATAATTAAAAAAAATACATAAATTAATTAGATCTAGAAAATAAAATATGAGATATATGCCATGGATTTGCACTATAATATGAATTTCTTTCAGCATGGGAATGCCACTTAATCTCAATATGTTTAGAAAACATTTATCAATACACATAGATACAGGAAAGCTAAAAGTGAATTGATCTGGCTCATTTCCCTCAGAAAGGATGGAGTAAAATATAAAGTGTGACTGATGTATTGATCCTTTAGTAAAACACATTAGTTATAGTACACCTAAGTAAAACAATTTTAAGTGTTTGAAAGCTCTGTAACTTATCAAAGATTGTTGTTTTCAGTTGATCCTCTAAAAGCTATCAATTACTATATTACTTTTTGGATTTACACTATTTTTTGCTACCATGGCTCAGGTATAGCAAGTTTGTTATTCCATTTCCATAGTGATAGTCTGGTTATATTTTACTATTCAATACTAACACAAGAGTCAAGCTGTTTAGTGACTTACAATCACAGTCCAGTCTCAAATTACATAAAGTCTATCAGTCATTTCACTTACTTTAGTTCACATTTATTCTAGACTTGGAAAATCACCTTTCATATGCAGGGGTGGACAAATATTTAAAAGCCAATGTTTTGTACAAGTATATTTAAAAAGTAAAATTATTGGCCTTGTGTATTTTGATATAAGGCTGTCCAAAGGTAATCCATTACTGAATATTTACCTATCAATTCTCTGTTACTTCTTCTGTTAAATATGAACCTGTAGCCTAATGTATAGTTTCTTATTGTCTATGCATTGGTAGAGCTAGATATATACATCAGAGGATGGCAAGAGATATATATCAGCAGATGGAAAATAAGATGGTAAATAATAAACTCTGCAGAACATACATATTCTGTTACCCTCTTGATTTGTGCTTTCTGACAGTTGCAAATAATGTTCATTCAGCATTTTATCAAACTGCAGCTGCATCACTGTGCTGTGGGTCTATTGCCTCTAAATCCAGCCACCTAGAAAAACATGTCATCTGAATCATACATATTCCTCATAAGTTCAACCTGTTTTATTGTATTGCCAACTACACTCCAAAGCCTATATTTTACTGGCTAAAATTGACTGTCAAACGTTATCTTTTCTGTCAAGGGCCTAAAACGATTTAATGCCTCACACGCCAGAATGCCTTGTTATACTGAAAATCCAAAGAGTTAAATACAGAACAGGGTCTGATTTATCTTCATCATCCTCTTGGCCAATGCAATCTGCATGGTCAACCAACTGCCCACAATGCCCCCTACCACGTTCTACATTCTTACAGTCTGTCTGCATAGACATTAAAGAAATATGGAATACAGTTATTTTTTGTGTGCATGCTGTAGTTTGCCAAAGTTGTGTTTTACATGGAACAAAATATTAAGTAAAACACGTTTAAACTTAATTGAAACGAACAGGAAATTAACAGAGCATACATATGTCTGTAGGTGTCATTATCAAGAAAGTATACAGCTATATTACTGCTCACTGGCTGTCAGGGGCAAGCCCAGATCAGTTAAACATTTGAATAATGTTTTCTGTTTTGAGAGCATAATTTAAAAAGCAAAACATACAGTGATGCATTATCACATATCCTCTTTCAGGTACAAAAAATAAAATAATATTTATCATGCATTTAAAAAGATTATGTTTTTAACATTCCAAAATATGTTTGTGTGAAATATAGGTTGTCACAACTGTGTAAAATGTAAAGTAGGACAGGTTGGCTCTTCTGTTTGAACTTGAGAATCTTTTATACATTCACAAGTTTGTTCTTTTATTAGCATCCTTCTCAATGTGAAACCAGCTAAGCAGAAACAGATAATTGACTTATGGGCAGCCAAGAGAACACTTCTCAAATTCATTTGAATTCACTGGTCATACTAAGGTGAAATAAACACGTTTTATCATCTGTGTTGCTTTAGTGTTGTGTAATGTTTTATTTTACTGTAATGTATAAAACATGTTCTTGAATGATATCTTCCCGTGTACCATCTCTCCCAGAATTACAGTATGATGCTTACTATTGAAAGATTCAAAAATACACTCCCTGCGGTGCACTTCAGTGACTTTATTAAAATTATTTTTCTCTTCTAAATAATTGATCAAATTAATTTAAAGTACTCTGTAAACTATATAACCAATCTCATCATTTGCCCATTATAAGGATGGACTGTCTGTGAGGGGTGTTCTGGCACTGTATATTAATTCAAGGGTATTTTATGAAGGCTGTGTGAGAACAGTGCACACATCCCCTAATGGATCCCATGTTAAGCGGGCTGGTCACAGACTGTGGTAAATTATGAACCTTATTTGTAGGCCATTTCCCAAAATCCTTAATTATTATTATTATTATTATTACTGTATTGGTCCGAATATAAGCCGCACCCGCATATAAGCCGCACCCGTAAAGTTCAAGGGGAAAAAATAGAAAAAAGATAGTACTCAAATATAAGCTGCATCCGTAAAATTAGAGAGAAAAAGACTCTCAAAGTGATCAGCCATTGCAAGAAACAGGCTTTCTAATTAGCATTGTAGCTTTTTTTGCAGGTTACAGGCTTTACAGGATGTTTGAATCACTAAAACCGTAAATCGCTATTCAATACCGCAGTCTTAAGCAAGAAAATCTGCACACTTAACTCGCAATCGCGCAAATCGGCAGAAATTTTGCGTTTGCGAATAGAAGCCGCACACGTAACAAACAAAGTTCGCAAATCGGCAATGATTTTTTTTAAAGTCGCGAATATAAGCCGCACCCATAACTCGTAAGCTCAAAAATCGGAAAAAAGGTGCGGCTTATATTCAGACCAATACGGTATTAACTTTTATTTGTAACGCTCCAACATATTCCGTAGCGCTATACAGGGTATGAAAACAAGAAAAGTACAATGTTAACTGCAGAAAATGGAGAGCCCGGTTTTGAGCTTACAGAAGAAACACTGCTCACTGCATTTTCTGTGGGAAACATGACTCATGGTCTGCTTGAGACATTTAGATGCGCTCACAATGTTTATTCTTTTTATGTTTAGAGTATGTATCTCCAAACTTCACATTGTCGAAGCTGCTACCATTGTAAATGCAACAAACATTAGTAAAACTGTGTGTACACTCAGTAAATTGTGACCCAGCTTGGCCACTTGAAATGTTTGGAGATATTTTAATGTTTCTGACAAGGAAGTGGGACCAAATATAACAGAGACTTAGAATCAAGAATGGGACATGTCTGTGTCAAAGGTTGCAAACTGTGGAGGCTAAGGCCCTGAGAGAGATGATGTTACCATGGCAACACTATGGGTTCTCACAGGATATGTCGTTTTGTTCTTTGGCTTATTGCACAATCCATTGAACACTTGAGAATATGCTGTATCTCCTCACTTGATACAGATTATATTGTTCTCATAGAGATATAAAAAGAACTCCCAAGAGGCCAGAAAACACTGAATCACTAGGCCTTTCCCACTTGTGACCTTAGGGGTATCAGAAAACTGATTCCTATCTGAAAATGAATCATGCCTAAGTGACCTTGTAAACTTATGAAGTCACAGCCACTCTCTTAATGCTGACTCTTATCTGAAGGTTAAAAACATAAGCAATTAAAATGATGTTAAAATCACTGATACGAGAAGCTGATAAATAGGAAATGTAACAGCAAAGTAAGATAAAGTACCAGAAAGATAGCTTCATGGCTATGAGATATGCTTCTGCTTGCCAGGCAGGCAACCATGTAAAACGCACAGTTTAAAATAACCCAGTATCATAAATAAAATCCTGTGGCATAAATAAATTTGCAATACATTGATTATTAATATCACACATCATGAACAAAACCTCAAGATATTTACTTAAAGGGACACTACCACTCAACCAGGAAGCGGATTTCATTTGAAAAAGAGCATTAAAAAATCTTGTACACATTGGTACTAGCATTGTTTCTCTACAGTGAATCGATAATGAGATAATCATCATTTATGTGAAAGTGCAACTTGATGTGCTAATTTGTGCATCAGAATGCTTAATAAGGGTGGGGAGGGGATCTAACTGCATAATAATCTTATGTCAGGGGTGTTTTTCTGCCTAGGAACACAATGTCTAGGCCTAGGCCAGCACATTTTCAGGGGATAGAAGCCGGCTGAAAATACCAGTGCAGTGTTATGGAATAAGGTGTGCATATGCAAAGACATGTCTATATATAGCGATATTGCTGTCTGTGAGTGTTCCTGACATACTGTATGTATACATAAACAAATATACACCTATGATTTGGGATATAGCAATGACAAATTAGGAGTTGTAAGTGGGATGTGTGTGCACAAAAATACAGTTATTACTAATTAGCATGTCAAACCAGCTAATTAGTATTTGGGAACTTCTCATTTGCATAATAAAGCAAAACAATGCAGATTATTTCCGAAGATTTAGTCACTTTAGAAAAAAAATGCTAAAACAAATTTATGGTCTTTAAAATAGACTCTGCCACCCTAATATCATGTTTTTTTGGGGGGTATTTTCAAAGTGGCAAAATCATCTATCTAATATATATTGTATGCCAGTTTCAGCAGACACTGGGATTGGACATTGCTCAGTGACAAAAAGGGATTCTCATTTAAAAATAACTTTTAAACATTACAAAAGTGTTTTCCCATGAAGAATGACTGAGCAACAGCAGGGGGCCCTGACAAATTCAGCACCTGCTGAACTATTACCATCCTTTGGAATGCTTAGCTTGATAAGGAAACACTATGAAGGCTCCCTCTGAACAATCTATATAAGCTACCAGGTCAAAGAGAGTTGTGGCAAACACATTCATCCAAACTTATATTCACATTACTCCAATGTCCAGATCATTGTTTTTTTCATGCAAATAAACATTTATTAAGGTTAACCTTTTTTTTTTTAAGCATTAAAAGTAAATTTCGGATTACTATATCCATAAGAGAAGATTAAGATACATATGTCATTTAATTCCTAAAATCTACTAATTTCTGCAAAGAATTCTACTGTACAGATTCTAACGGGCAGAAGCTAGAATTTTCTATTTCTAAGCTAGAATTTTCAATTTCTAAGCTATGTATTGCCAATTTTTTAATATGATAATTATGATGTGATGGCTTAAATGTCTACTGTAGTGTTAAATTATCTGTTTGTAAATGTATATATCAGCCCTGGGGCATGGCTAAAAACAGTAAGTTTATTATATAATTTTTATATTGATTCCTACTTTCTAAGTCTGTCTCTCAGAAACTGTGATGCTACACTTTGCTCCACCCTATTACATCATCATAGGAGTGTAGCAGCTGTGTCTTTATATATATTCAGACCTATGGCTCGAAATACTTTGAATGCCCCACACCCACTTGCACATGATTAAAGTAGTAGAAAATCATGAAATATATATTACTGTCACTTGCTGCCTGCTAAGTACAGACAGACCTCGCATAACACTACCCCGTTTAACACTGATTCGTAATTAAGCTGTTTTTGCTCCCCAGTGGATAAAACACAGTTTTTGCCCGACACCTCCCCGAGTAACACTGATTTGATGCTTATGTATCATTCTAAAACACCAAGATCCATGGAACGAATTTTAAAATCAAGTTGCCTGTGATTTATTCTTTGTTAAAATTGACCCATTTAACACTGTTTTTTTAGCACTTGGTCTTCTAGGAACACAACTACAGAGCTAAAAGGGGGTATGCCTGTCACTGCCAAACCCCGTTTAAGGCTCTGATTCTCAAAAAAAAAAACAGAATCCAGGATGAGCCAGGAGCTTCAGCATCACAAATGTAAAGTTTTTATTTCTGCTGATGTTCAGTTTGTGTTATGTTTGCTGTTTGTTTAAAGTTCATACAAAACAAAAAAAGTTTAAATTTCAATTGTAATTGTGTATTAGTTTCCCCTAACCCTTTCTATCCTATGTTAAAATGACCCCGTTTAGAGCTGTTTTGCTTAACACTCCTATCAAAGTTAAAAATCAACAAAAAAATTATATTATAAAATACATTTTGTGTTTTAGCAATGTCCCAAGGTTTATCAATAACATTACAAATAGTTACATTAATACTACAGTGGTCCTGTATTATTAGCTCTTGGTTTTGGTCTACATATTTTTATTGCAAATGCAATAAAAAGTGTTAGTGCCCTGATGTGAGCCTCTGACTTTGTACAATAAAAAATATATTTGATGAAGAGCATAATTAAACAGAATAAGTCATAAAACTAATTTTTAATCAGAATACATTTGATACATCCACTGGGACTTGGAGACATCCATGATACTTTGGTGTAATGCCTTTGAATGGGAAATATTTGGTTTCAGTTTTCATCAGATCCAATTATCTAATATGTACTCCTCAGCTCTACCTCTTCTACATCCACTTATAAAAATAAAACACATCCTCATGGTCCAGTTCTCAGGAAATGATGCATCAAAGACAAGATATATTACTCTATTCAAAAACAGAGTCTTCAAAATTTCAGATTTTCTCTAAAATGTTCATGGCTTTCTCAGCTGCTAATGTTGTTAGTTTGTATTGAACTACAGTGGCCCTGAATTCACCAAACTAGCCACATTGTAGAGATCTTTATTATATATGTTAGACAGGTGCTACAATAAAGACATGTTTATGCTACGGGATAAACAAATCCAGCACTACAAGTACACATTTGAGCCACGCTGTTTAATAATGATAAATGTAGTGATTTGCAATGATTTCCTGACTTACAACAGGCCTACATTAGAACAGCCTGACTATGCATTTTCTGGCCGGTTAAAGCACAAAATCCCTTAGACTTTTCCCCATAAATTATTCCAATTCTGTGCGCGCTCAGCCATTATTAAAAGCATGCACAGTAAATCAGGCACCATTTTCTCCATCTTCTGCCACTTTTATGATAGAAAAATATCTTCATCATATCAAATTATGTGCGTGCAGACTGTTAGACAAGTTTGTCTCCATATCAATTATTACTGCACAGTAATGAGAAGAGCTGCTGTATGGGGCTGAACAATCGGGCCTAGCTATAACCTTTACAGCTGTCATGGCAGCTTCAAATATGCAATTAAAATGAAAGATAAACATGTGCAGAGGATCCATGCATATTATATATAATAAAATACACACACAAACAACAGCAAGAAGGTGCCACATTAATCAGAGCTTGAAGCTGAAATTCACTAAGCACTCATACAAAGCATTATAAAAAGGTCTGGGACAGATTCACTAATATGTGAGCCTTGAACTTGGCGAGTCTTGTTGACATTTATTATCAAAATGAAGTCTGTAATGGGGAAGCAAGACTCACCACCAGATAGATATCTAGCATTCCATAAAATCAATCACAAGTCTAATTTCCTAGGCTCATATGCCATATTTTGCAATTTTATCTATGTATACATTGTAATTATTTATAGCATCTTTATACTCTTTAATTTGTATTATAGGTCCTATAAATAATATGTATTTTTTTTTAGAAAACATATTCTAAGTTAGCTTCTATATTAGCACAAACTGTGGATTTAAATGCATATGAAGTTAGGAAGTATGGCCCTCATTCAATTCCAAGCCCGTAATTACCGTCATACAGGCCGTATGTTTGCGGGTTAGAAATCTGCTACAGTTATGATGTAGTTAATTGCTCAAGCCCGCATTTAAAGGGCCGATGGCTAAAACCGGAAACCATGGACCCGTACGTAGTATTTTAGGGCATGATAAATTAAGCAAGGCCATAAGTTCCAATTTAGACAGAGCCAATAGTAAATGAGATCGTCATCATGACGCCAGTAAACAGGGAGTTTAGACTACAATTAATTAGTGTTTAGAAGTTCGATCTGCAATCGAACTCGCAATCCAGAAATGTAGAAATCAATAGAAATCATGAAACTGTTCTAGTTCATGTGAATGTCTTGATATGTATTAACTCCTTGATTCCTGGGATCAATAAAACAGGGAAATAAAACATTCAAAATGTATTTTTTATTGCAGATTTGCAAGCTTGAGATTGTTGTGCAATTATTACTAATACCTTTCATTAATTACCCAGTATTTTAAAGTACAGTAGTGTGTTTATATTTGCTTTTACAGTGCTAAGAACAGGTGTTTAACTCACCCGCGAGTCCTATTTAGTACTTGTAGATATTTTTTATACATTTGCCATTTACGGGTTTGAAGGCAATTGCGGGCTTGTTGAATTGTTGCAATTGAATATGGATTTTGCGTATTTAGCACTGGTAATAATTGCGGTCTTGAAACTTCAAAGGAGTAGATAGGATGGAGTTATGTTTTTGATAACCGCAGGGATTTTGAGCCTGTAACTCGATAGCGGGTAGCTAGAAGAGTCCAATTAAATATCAGTAACTTTTACGGGCTCCAGTAATTACAATTTGGCCAATTAAATGGGGATCTATGAGTCTGCAACCATAACATTATCAATATTTGGCATGTTTAATAATCTCATACACATACACATATATTACTACATATTATAATCTCAGTCTTCTGCCAGAACATAATTTGCTCTTCTATTAAAGAGCACACAACAATGTGAAAAATATATATAAAAGACATTGCTTGAGGAAATTAATGCTTTACACCACAGATATTTAGTGCAAGTTTTCTTGTAAAAGATAAACATTTTTTTTATTAAATCGAAAAGTTGTTTATGTTGATCTCATCTACTTAAAAGCCATAAAAACCGAACCATTATAGAGGTCCTTTAAGAGTGCAGTCCATATTTGCTTCAAATAAAAGTAAACAGTAGAGATTTACATTGTAAGACCAACGTATAAATAAAGCATTATATTTAAGCATACCTTACATTTTATTTTCTTGAAATGTTTTCTGAGTTTGTAAATGTATTAATTGTTGAATTCAAAGCTTTCTAGATTGATAACATCCTGGAGTAATGCACTTTCAATTAGAAATTTCCGATTGCAACACAGAGTACAGTATTTTTCGGTAGATAACTTGCACCCCAAACTTTATTAACAATCAGCAATTTTCGGTAGATAACGCACACCTACTGTATAACACGCATAGGAAACTATATTACAATTCATTTTTGAGGTACAGATAACGCGCATGACGCTGACTATTAGTAAAGTAAGGAAGCACAGACTTTTACTGACTGAGGACCACAAGGACAATGGAGTGTGATGCTTGAAAGGTATGTACACATTTGTTGTATTTAATGAAGTTACATCATTCTGTACATCTTGTACGGTATGGCTCTATCCTGTTAGATGTACGCACGGGAAGCGCTCCAGCTGTCTCTCTCTAGCTCACACTCTGCATGTCACCCTCCAGCTCTCTCTCTAGCTCAGATCCTGCATGTCACCCTCCAGTGGGACACCCTCCTCCAGCTCTCTCTCTAGCTCAGATCCTGCATGTCACCCTTCAGCAGGATACTCTCCTCCAGCTCTCTCTAGCTCAGACCCTGCATGTCACCCTCCAGCAGGATACTCTCCTCCAGCTCTCTCTCTAGCTCAGATCCTGCATGTCACCCTCCAGTAGGACACCCTCTTCCAGCTCTCTCTCTAGCTCAGATCCTGCATGTCACCCTTCAGCAGGATACTCTCCTCCAGCTCTCTCTCTAGCTCAGATCCTGCATGTCACCCTCCAGCAGGATACTCTCCTCCAGCTCTCTCTCTAGCTCAGATCCTGCATGTCACCCTTCAGCAGGATACTCTCCTCCAGCTCTCTCTCTAGCTCAGATCCTGCATGTCACCCTCCAGTAGGACACCCTCTTCCAGCTCTCTCTCTAGCTCAGATCCTGCATGTCACCCTTCAGCAGGATACTCTCCTCCAGCTCTCTCTCTAGCTCAGATCCTGCATGTCACCCTTCAGCAGGATACTCTCCTCCAGCTCTCTCTCTAGCTCAGATCCTGCATGTCACCCTTCAGCAGGATACTCTCCTCCAGCTCTCTCTCTAGCTCAGATCCTGCATGTCACCTTCCAGCAGGATACTCTCCTCCAGCTCTCTCTCTAGCTCAGACCCTGCATGTCACCCTCCAGCAGGATACTCTCCTCCAGCTCTCTCTCTAGCTCAGATCCTGCATGTCACCCTTCAGCAGGACTCCCTCCTCCAGCTCCCTCTCTAGCTCAGATCCTGCATGTCACCCTTCAGCAGGACTCCCTCCTCCAGCTCTCTCTCCAGCTCAGATCCTGCATGTCACCCTCCAGCAGGATACTCTCCTCCAGCTCTCTCTAGCTCAGATCCTGCATGTCACCCTCCAGCAGGATACTCTCCTCCAGCTCTCTCTCTAGCTCAGACCCTGCATGTCACCTTCCAGCAGGATACTCTCCTCCAGCTCTCGCTCTAGCTCAGACCCTGCATGTCACCCTGCAGCAGGACACCCTGCTTTCATATGTATAATGCACATGGGCATTTCTCCCCAATTTTAGACCTTTTTGTATAGATAACGTGCCGTTATCTACCAAAAATTACGGTAATATATTTTTATTTGCTATCGGCCTGAATTTATGATGAAAAACATATGGAGCAATTCCATGTTATCCATGTAATAAATAAGACACATGTTGAGTACAAGGGCATGAGTGTCACATCAATTTGACCAAATGTGATACTGTTTAAAGGTTTCATATCTATACAACCTGTTTTTGTGTTTATGATGTAATCCATTGCTAACCAAAAATAATCTTCTGCCAGGCTCTGCACATCTCTGAAGTCCACAGTTCCCACAGGAACTGACAGACAGTGTCATATATATTCTTTATATTATTTTCTGTGAAGTGCTATTAAGTACTGAGCAGTCATTAATAATACTGAACAAAGCCTACTGTGATATATTTCTTAACTCCCCAATGAAGTCTTTTTGATACATAGCCTTAAAATGTTCCCACTTGGGTCCAGTTAATTCCATCACAAGAGGAGGATTCTGAGTGCAATAATGTTTCACAGAGATAGGTCAGCACAGAAGTGCTTGAAACTCCATTCAAATTACTGTAATTCTAGTCTAGAGTGTCATTCTATGGGTATATATATATATATATATATATATATATATATATATATATATATATATATATATAATATGTCAAAATCTTGTTAATACTGAGTTGCGTTGGTACATTACCAACATTTCCCTTTGTATTGTTGAACTGATAGATCCCAGACTTATTTATAGATATTTTATGCTGGTGAAGTCAATCACCAACACCAATATAGTAATTTATACTTGAAGCAGGCAGGGTGAGGATGTCTTCACGTGTGTATTGTACCATTAAAACAAAACAAATGCTATCATAGGGCCCCATGCTAATCCCCTCTATCACAATTACGGATGGTTTAGTAATAAAGTCAATCCTACCTACCTAGGCTATTCCTCATCCCATAAACATTGCAAGAGAACTGTGGCACAACAAAGCCGAAATGCACGGCACAAAACTAACAGTGATTTTTTGCATTGCTAAAAAATTACAAGTTACTCTGTAAGACTTTTACACCAAATACCTATGCTAATAAGATTTTACGGATCACTCGCACACCAGGGCAATGCCGTAACTACAAAAAACTGAAATAAATATTAGGTGTACCAAAGACCACCCGCAAATGGTTTTAAAACCATTGCTAAATGCCGCAGCAGTTAGAGAGACAGTATAGCACCAACATACCAATACAAATTATGACATTTCAACAGTCCAATATAAACATATGTTTAATTAAAAAATATGATATAGTATTATTATGTTAGAGGGGAAGCACACAATGGGGTAAACAAGGGCACAAGGGGGGGGGGGGCATAAGGGGTCCATAGGACATAAGGGATCATGGAAAGTTGGACTTAACAACCAAAGAACAACAACACATATTATCTACATACAAGATCCTTCCTAAGTGGCTGGTTCTGTTGGGAACAAAAGCAAATGTCAGATTTTACTAAGCACAGTTGAATGCAATAGTTAAAAAATAAAGACGATGAGCCTGATTCAATTGAGCAATCGTAAGTTACTGGAGCCCGTAAGTGAGGTCGTAAGTTAATTTGCTATTCAATTGCCGTTTTTTGGGGCCTCCGGATGGTTTACTGGTTACCGGCTTGAAAACTTTGCGATGGTTAAACCCAGAACTTACAGCCTCCCAAAGCCTTTGATCTTTCAAACCCGCAAGAGTTACAGTCGCTAAAATCGCTATTCAATTGCTACAATTCCCCAAGGCTGCAAATGTTGTAGACGGCAAATATAGGAGAAAATCCTACGAGTGCTAGTGAGGACCCGCGGGTTTAACCCATATCCGCAGGACTGTAAATGCAAATAAAAAATCAATACTTTACTGTAAATAACAGGGAAAGCGATGAAAGACATTAGAATTAATTGCACAATAGTCTCAAGCTCACAAATCGTCAGTAAAAATAAATTTATTTTAATTTTTAATTTCGGGGTTATATCGATCTCTGGTATCAATGAGTTAATACATATCAGGCCAAACATATGTGTCGGCATTCATTTTTATAATTTCATATTTTGAGGGTTTGCGAGTCCCATCGCATATTGGACCCCCGAACCTAATTGATTGACATGTAACCTCCATGTTTTACTGCCGTAATGATGGCGGTCTCATTATCTATTGTTGATTTCGAAATGTGAGGTTACGGTATTGCTTAATTGATCATATTCCCGCCCTGAACTGCTACGGACGAGTGCATGGTTTATGGAGTCGGCTTCAGGTCCGTGACTTGCAGGCTCCTTCAATTGAATAGCACCGTAATCGGAGACGAACGAGAGCCCACAGCACGCAGGCAGACATATGGCCTGTATCCTACAAGATGCATGCTTGCAATTGAATTGGGCTCTATATGTTTTAACTCTGTAAAATCATTTAACCCTTTATCAAATTTATTTGCCATAAATATGCCACTTCTGTTGTCTATATATACATATTATCAGGGCAATTGTGTACCATATAAAAAATAAGTGTATTAAAAGGTCAAATCTGGAAGCTAGCATGGTACACAGTGAATGAAATGTAGAAGTCGCTAACTAGAAGATCATTAGGCCTTTTTACATGGTGTAATGTTGTTTTAGCTTATGTTAATGTAGACTGATTTAAAAGCTATAATTTTCTCCATGGCCTATGTCATTTATTAATGGGCAATTCAATTTGGCAAAACCCTCATTAATCACCCCAACCAACAGGAGACTTACAGAATTAAGGTAGAAATAACAAGCTGTGTAAATCATTGCAGTGTTTTAATAAATACAGCTTAGAGCGCTAGCCACTGATACACAAGCAGAGAATGGAAAACACTGCTTCTGTCCAAAATAAAAATGTGTTATTATATTCATGTCTATAGTGAATCTAAGTTTTAGAAGTATTCACACTAGGATTACCCAACCCCTCAGGCTGCAGACCAACAAACAATCGCAGATGAAAGTGACATGACATAACCAGTGTCTGAGAGATGTAAGATTTTCTGTTATTTCACAGCTTCCACCGCAGCTAATGTTGTAAGTTTGGCACAAACTATGGCCCTTTATGCATTCATGAATTAAGCACTTATGCCTAAAAGTCACCATACACCATGAGTTAGAGGGTGGAAAATCATGTGCAAAATATGCTTACATTTTTTAAATTGATCAAGAATTCATGTTGATATTATCATTTTAGATTAACCATTGAAGCCCTCCCACAAGAATATGAATAAATAATAAGGCTGGGTCTGCAACTATTACACATTGTATTCTAAATGTATACCAAATTTGAGAATAGAGTGTGGTAGTAAAGTGGTGATAAGCAGACCAGACTATGGTGGTGTGGTGGTAAGGAAACTGTTTTACAGATTTTTTTCATTGGTAAGTCAGAGGTTCCATTCCCCTACTACAACTTGCTTTTTCTTGTTTAATTAATGTACTTTATTTATATATATCAATCATGTGTGTGTTAATAGGTACATTAGTCAATTAAAAAAACAAGTGGAAGGCATCAAATTAGAACCAATGACTTACTAATGAAAACATTTTATGAAACAACACACTTTAAACTACACTAACACACTCTGAAATATTTATATATATATATAAATAAGTAAACATAAGTAGACATAAAATAAACATAAAAACAAGACTGTTACATTAGATTGATGGTATATATATATATATACTTTATTATATAACCTAAAGAACATATTTTTGATTTTTTAAACTGTAAAGAAAAATAACTGGGGATTTCCACCCAGGATATTTAGCACCACAGCCTGCGGCAACCCCTACTGAACTATCTGATCAGTTGCAACATTAGCTGCTGGAATGTGATGAAGTTAGGATGAGTGAGCCACTGCCTAATTCAAAGCTTCTACACCTGATTCTAATACTTTATTCATTATCTACCACATGGTACAGAGCTCATCACTCACTCATTACTCGCACACTGAAATAGCCTGACTTCTACTGATAACTACATGAATTCAGCATCAATGTTAAATATTAAAACACTTTTTCCACATGCCATTTCACCCTCTATTTAATAGAGCAGAGAACATATAATGACTTTTGTGGTGCTTTAAAGACTTGATTGTTGAGATGGCACTAGTGTATACACGTATTTCCATACTTTTATTTTAAACCAAGACATTGGTTTACACAGCCATACAGAAAACCGGAGTCTCAATCTTAATAAAGTGAGTTTTATTCCTGCTTCCAGTAGAAACATTGTACCTGTAAACATAGGAATTTCTATGAGATCGTTATGAGAGGGTGACCAACCCAAGCATTAGTCATAGAAAAGATATAGAGACATACCAATGGTATCTTTGATGGGGGAGGATGGGTAAGGGGACAAGAATGCAAGTTCAATACATGTTTTCCATCTGTGTATAGTATCCACACTACCGTAATTAGGTTTCCATAAGGCTTAAACTCTCTGCAGAACTGGATTTATCAAAAGCCTTCAGCTGTCTCTGGCTGTGAAGAGCCCTAATTTCACAGTAGGCAGTAATTATGGAATAAGAACATATTTAAAGGGAGCACTGCCTTCCACACACAGATTTAGATGAGAGATATTGTTGGTTAAATGAAATCATGTTATTTTCTTAAATCTCCTTGCATCATCAAAGCTTCAGAAAAAGATTTAATATATGTCACCTGATTTTCTAATGACCTTTTTAGTGTGGCTTTATCAAAAACTGAATTAAGTAACAACGCTGTTAAAGAATGATAAATTATACCAGAATAGTCTATCACTATAGTAGGTGCATAGGCATGAAATTATACTGAAATAATATGTGTAGCAGCACTTACGTACATGACTTCCCATATAATTCTCTAAATATGTATCTAGTTCCAAGATGACACTTCCATGTAGACAAGAGACCAGGCACAGAAGTGTCATAATTACATTAATTCCTGTTAATTTCTTAGATTACATTCTATTTTTTTTTTTTTTTTTTTAATGTGTCTGATGTAAAACGACTTAATTAACCATTCTGACCGAGGATGAAGAAAATGAAAACACTTAAGCACTGTGCCAACAAATAATGTTGGTACATATTATACATTACCGATAGATATAACTGCAATGCACCAGGGCCCTCCTCTGGGTGGGGGGGCAGCGCTGTGTATTTTTATTTTTTTCTGTAGTGTGGAGTCTTCTCTATTGCTATCTATCTATCTATCTATCTATCTATCTATCTATCTATCTATATATCTATCTATCTATATATATCTGTAGTGTAGTGGGACCCTTTGCCCCAAAAAAGGATGTCGCCAGAAGGTGGAGCACTTGCATCCTCAAGCTGTGCTGCAGGCAATGGAGCTTTGTGCAGGCAGAAGGTCTTGGGGGAGCAGCTATGGGAAAGGGTCTTTGGGGTGGAAAGCTATCGGAAAGGGTCTTGGGGAGGGGTGTTGTAATGAAAAGGGGTCTTAGGGAGAGGAGCTGTTAAGGGGAGGGTGACTGATTGAATTGGTACTGTGGGTTTTCCATGCTCTAGCTCCACCCCTGAACCAAATAACCATCATATGACTAACAAATTAATTTTGCACGTGTGAACAATTATCTATATCACAGAAATGAATGTACCAGTATTAAGATTTAGTAAAATTATGTCAGCGATGCGAACATTGAATATCTGAACACAATTATCATAAATGCTCACTTTTATAACAAATGAAAAACACATAGAATATAAGAACTTTTTCACTAGACGGACTGATTTTTATGCCCCTTAAACAGACACAATGCATTATTATGTTAAGCAAAGGTATTGAACTCTAAAAATAGGGCATGGATTAAATGCACTGGTTCAGACAGAGCTTCCATTCCATTTTTAGTGGAAATTTTAGCTGCATACAATGGCCTAGTGTGCGGAGCAAAGTGGCTGGGAATAGAGGGGCTGCTTTCCCATGTACAGCAGTTGCGCTCTGCTATATAACTTAGTGCACTCAGCAGGATATCTTGGTAACCAGGTGCAGATAGATTGACAGTGTAAGTTTTATGGCAGCTGTCATTTTACAGGACTAAAATTAAAAGGCACTCCAGTCAGCTAAATTTTATAGCTTGTTTACATTTTTAGGTTGCATAAGAACCAACATTTAAAAAAAATAACATGAACTTTTCTATATACATTAATATGTCTTTAAATATATATTTGTTTTGTTTCGCTCCACACAATTTGAAGAGATAAACAAGTCTAATTAATATATGTGTCAACAGCATTTAGAACTTAATTAGTGTATCTATTCTAATTAATTATAACTAATTATTTATAACTATTTTTTACTATGCAGAGGCAAAACAATTGGCTGATTATCCTTCCATGCCAATGAGAGACCATTAAAATCTATATTAGTTATCATTTTTAAAATGTTTAATAAAAAAAATAAATAATATATTGCTTTATTATCAAGCATCCATTAATACCTAGAATTTTTTTTTCCCTCAGAAACTGCTTTAATGCACCATAGATCATAGATTTATTCTGAATTATCCTACACAATTCAGATTACAAGTAAAACACAAAACTGTGGCTAACAGTGCCATACTGACACCTAGTGGCAATTGCAATTCCTGCGCACAATCCTATTTATGTGAAGAGAACACACACTGAATTTAATATATCTATAATATACTCTTTTGAAAGTAGGCAAAAGACTTTAGAAAATAAAACTAAAGGACCTTTCCTGAGCAGTGGCGTGCAGTGGGCATGCTGAGACTTTGTTCAATTTCTTCTTAGGGTTAGGGTTAAGGTTAGGGTTCAGGGTTAGACTAATGGGAGATGATAAGATTTAAATAGTAAAGTAGCGGCACACTAAATAATACAAGCTCTTTTTTTTTTTACACTTTATATGCCATTATGCTGATGTGAAGATACTATTTGGGAGGAGAATGCAGTGAGGGTCCTTCTAAAAATGCAATGCTTCCATTAGGTTTAATGAAAAGGTACATGACACATCCTTTTGAAAATGTAGCAGACCGGGTGGGATCAGAAGAGAAAAATCGATTCCTGCAGCAAATAATAATTGCATTGAAAAGGTAAAAATGTAAAAGTTATGTTTATTTGCTTTTAAAAAGTCAAACATTGCCCTATATCAAGTTTTTTTGTTTCATAACCATAAAATGATATACAGATTCTTATGGGGGACACACAAGTAATAACTAGTAATCTTCTGAGATATCAATGTAATAATTCCATCATTTATAAACTAATAGAAAATACAAAGCAATACCAGCAATACCAAACAAGCAAAATATCGGAGAATATCTTAAATATTTAGAATTGACTTGACATGCTAAAAGCTTTGTATACATTTGTTGTTAAACTGTTCAGTCTTGCCCGACACTCCTTGACCCTATGGACCTCAGTATGCCAGCCACATTTGTCTTTAGTCTTGCTTATCCATATGGTTACCTTGACAAAGATACTGGAGTGGGTTGCCAGTTCCATCTCCAAAGGACTGTGATTTGTCTGACCCCTCTCCTATGTCCTGTCCATCTTGAGTGAACTTATATGGTATAGCTCACAGCTTCATTGAGGTACATAAGCCCCTTCAATATGACAAGGTAGAGATCCAGAAAGAGGGATATAAATTATATCCATCCTAAAATTCTGCCAAGTGCAGTGGGCGCAAGGTGTGAATGCAAGAGTCACTACTAGAGTCACTATTCTGAATAAAGAAACAGAGATTTTTCATGGATTTTTTTAGAGTGTGACTTAAACATTATCAGAGATGAATTTTGCAAACGTTTGGTAAAACCTATTTAAAAATGCAACAAAATAACAGGAAATACATGGAGCTTTAACCCATCACTTTACCCATGTTTTGTCCCTCAGGAAGTGGGCGAGTGGTCGTGTAGAACTCAACTCTGGGGAAGGCTTCATTTGGGCCGTCCACTAGGGCCCAAGCGTCCTTTTTGGGCATGGGGGTTATGTTTAGCATCTTGCCAGGTCTTCTCTAATCTATACATAATAAAGTCATGAAGTCTGTCCCTATAAATTGTGTCTTCTTAGACCATAGATTGTTTCTTACACCACATTGTGAAGACATGCTATGCAGAAAGTCTGCTTATATGTGCACAAACTTGCAAAATAATGAATCCCAACGCCAGAGAGCCTCTGGTAAAGTATATCTTTATCCTTTGATAAATGGTAGCAGGCTGGCTCTAGTAGGTGTTTGTTTTATATCTATCATGACACTTACAGAAGTTTAAAACTGTGCATAAAAGTTTGTCTTTTCCTACCCTCAGGAGACGGGAGCTGTCATACTAAATGTATTTCTGAGTTGTTAGTGCAGGATCCGGGGCCTGGAGTCTGGCTGGCAGTCTTGGCGTTTTGGGCTAATCAATTGCAGGCTCAGAATCCGAACATGCAACACAACATAGATGCAGAAAAACAGAATGTTTCTAAGTTGTATTTAGTTCAAGAAAAACGTCAATTGTTTGTGTAGTATGCAGCATACTGTTATTGCCTCTGTGTAAACCAGGGACATAAAAGTATTTTTTGAGAAACTTAGAAATGTTGAAGATTTAGGTCTCTGGTTCGTCACTTCCTGAGAACTGGACCATGACAAATGTTTTATCTATCAGCAGAGGGAGGGGTAGGAGAGGTTAAAAGATTTAGAAGTAAGAAGGATGTGTTAGATCTAAATATCGGGTGTCAGCAGAGGCATCAAAAGTATTTTGTTTTCTAATTAAAACTAGCTGAAATATTTTTTGACGGTTTACTCTTAATCATAGTCAGTTTTCAAACATATATTTATTTAATTGCACAGTGGTGCTCTAAACAGTTTTGAACCATAGGGATATCCCCATCCAACATATATATTTTGCTCTGTCCTTTACAATAGTTTATATTTAAAAGGACCTATAGTGAGTTACACTATAATATCACATATTCAGATTCCTATAACACATGGGCTGGCAATGGTAACACTCTGTAAACATGGGAGTTCACAAAAGCTGTACAGGGTCCCCTGCCCTAATGTGCCTTGCAAAAGTATTCACCCCCATGACTTTTTACCTATTTTGTTAGAGACGGCCGCCCGCCAAAACTCACAGACTGGGCAAGGAGGGCATTAACCAGAGAGACAGCACAGAGACCTAAGGTAACCCTGGAGGAGCTGCAGAGTTCCACAGCAGAGACTGGAGTATCTGTACATAGGGAGACAATAAGCCGTACGCTCCATAGAGTTGGGTTTTATGGCAGAGTGAGCAGAAGAAAGCCATTACTTTCAGCAAAAAACAAAATGGCACGTTTTGAGTTTGTGAAAAGACATGTGGGAGACTCCTAAAATGTATGGAGAAAGGTGCTCTGGTCTGATGAGACTAAAATTGAACTTTTCGGCCATCAAAGAAAACGCTATGTCTGGCGCAAACCCAACACATCACATCACCCAAAGAACACCATCCCCACAGTGAAACATGGTGGTGGCAGCAACATGCTGTGGGGATGATTTTCAGCAGCTGGGACTGGGAAACTGGTCAGAATTAAGGGGGAAAAATGGATGGTGCTAAATACAGGGATATTCTTGAGCAAAACCTGTACCACTCTGTGCGTGATTTGAGGCTAGGACAGAGGTTCACTTTCCAGCAGGACAATGACCCCAAACACACTGCTAAAGCAACACTTGAGTGGTTTAAGGGGAAACATGTAAATGTGTTGGAATGGCCTAGTCAAAGCTTCGACCTCAATCCAATAGAAAATCTGTGGTCAGGCTTAAAGATTGCTGTTCACAAGCACAAACTATCGAACTTGAAGGAGCTGCAGCAGTTTTGCAAGGAGGAATGGGCAAAAATCCCAGTGGTAAGATGTGGCAAGCTCATAGAGACTTATCCAAAGCGACTTGGAGCTGTGATTGCCGCAAAAGATGGCTCCACTAAGTATTGACTTTAGGGGGGGAATAGTTATGAACATTTTTCTGTTATTTTGTCCTATTTGTTGTTTGCTTCACAATAATAATTAAAAAAAACATCTTCAAAGTTGGGGGCATGTTCTGTAAATTAAATGATGCAAATCCTCAAACACTCCATGTTAATTCCAGGGTGTGAGGCAACAACACACGAAAAATGCCAAGGGGGGTGAATACTTTTGCAAGGCACTGTATCTGTTCTGTATTGTTTGTGTGAATAGGAAAATTCCAGCAGTTTGTAGCTAAATATCCCTTCTAAAATGCATGTGAATATACTACTTTGCAGGAAGAATAGTAGATTAGTGGAACAACCATCCAGTGGAAGTGATAAGGTAAAACACAGTAAAGGAATTTAGGCATAGCTGGAATAAGCAGAAGCCTATTCTGTGGCTTAAGTAAATCAAACTTTTATTTGGATAGAACTGGCAGACTAGATGGGGCTTTGTGGGCCTTACCTGATGTCACAACTATGTATATTTCTAATAAAAAAAAGGAACATGTCTATTTGTATGATGACACAATGGTCCAGATTCATTAGGGCTAAATGAGGCTATGTAGAAATGAGTCCAGAGATGCTCGCGTACTAAAGGCTGCCTCTGCAACATTAGTCAGTGTAGCAATTACTGGGATAGTATAGTATATATATATATATATATATATATATATATATATCTAACTATATCTATCACACACAATAGTATGTAGTTATTTTGATAGTGACATTGCCTGAATACTTTGGGTAAGCTTATTTTTATACCCGCGCCCTTCCGGGGATTTATTTTATAACACAGCAAACCTTCTGGAAGGCAGCTCGTCCCCTGCTGTGTGTGTATAAGCAGAGAAGTACATAATCCGCCTGAGAACTGTGTGCACACAGGCCAGTGCCCACAACATTACACCCAGCATGTCTTTACACACTAGCAGAGGAAACTATGAGCCACAACAGGAATAGTCATAGTGTGCAAAATGAGGATTCTAATCAAATATATGATTCTGCACATTATATTTAATTTATTTGTGCTGAGAAGATGCAACATTATGTTCAAGAAGCAGTATGGATGCATTGGTGTTACTGGGTCTGTCTATTGCAGCTTTATATAAAAAATGTCACTATAAAAAAAAGTGAAAGTTAACTGACCAAGTGGTATCTCCATAGCTATACTAAATAAGTCGCCAGAGTTCTCCTTTTTTTTTTTTTTGCGTTTTTCTGTTGTTGCCGACTCTTTGTGACCTCATGGACCGTAACACAACAGGACATCTTTATGTCCATGGTCATACTGATCCACTTGGTATTCATGGCAGAGCTAATTGCATTGGTTGCCAGATCTTTCTCCAGTGGGCCACAGCATACAGCTCCTGGTATTCCTAGGTGGTCTCCCACCCAAGCACTGACCAGGTCCAACCCTGCTCGCTTCAGGTCGTTGTGTCTTCTGGTTTCCCTGACTGGAATCAAATCCAGGTTGCAGTGGCAAAAGCACCAAATCCTTACCACTGGTCCTCCAGTGAACCCTACAACCTCAATAATTTATCTAATAGGAAATTCCCATTGATGGGATAATGGGCCTAATGTGTGCTTTAAACTCTGGAAATATATAACTGCGAGCAAGTACCCATTAAAGACTTTCAGTAAGAGCTTGGCAGCCTGAAACATCTTTATGAATAAAAAAACTACCAGCAAAGCAAGCCATAAGGAACCATGGGTTATATGTATTAACTGTACCACTGAGAAGCTGCAGGAAGGACAGATTATTTCTTAAGAAAACTAGTGGCTATGTTATTTACTTATTCATCTGCTATAAACCTTCAAACTATCACTATGTCCACCATGTGCACAGCAACTTCTCCACTCCAATATAGAGCTGGTTTATGATTTGCCTGGTTGTAGGTGATAAGATGCACAGAGAAAGTTCCAATAGCTCCACCATACAGAGGCTTATCTCAGTACATCTCCATCCACTTGACTGATTGTCCAAACGCATATTGGCTGAGTGACAAAGCCTCCATCCTCATTATATACATAGCTTCTTCTTGAGTGGCTCCAATGGCTAAGGCTTTTACTACCCAAAGTACATATGGTAACTTGGTCATCCCCAAATACAGAAAACAAAGGAGCAGCAAAGCTTTCAGATCATTGTCAGTTTGTTTCAGTTATTCAATGTTCACTGCAACTACCCTAAAACACAAGATCCATAACAAAATAGACAAGCTTCACAAATTATTTCAATGCTGAACAGCATGTCTTAATATAATAATATCAGTTTGTATATTATTTTTAGGTTTGCAAATTGTCTTTCTTTTAGGTTGGTTTTTGGACTCTTAAAATACAATGTCACCAATAAACAGCTAATTATATATATATATATATATATATATATATATATATATATATATATATATATATCAATCAAAACATACTTATCAGTTGATATTACCAAAGTAATGAGGAGTTGTCCAGATTTCTCTTAGGATCCACTTCAGAACAAAACCATAAATTAAGAGGTGAGAGATGAAGAGAGGAGCTAGATGGGAAGTGGAGATAATGTTGGAGTTAGGTTAATATCTGCCAGGCAAAGAAAGGGATGACTGCAAGCTAAAAATATAATCTCAATCAGTCTTGTCTCCCCAAATGATCTTTGCTAATGAACAATATTTACATGACATCTAGATATTATCTTTGTAACTAGCAATCACCACTTTCAATGCCCGGGAGGTAATAACCTAGCTCAGCACTATCTGTCCCTGTCCTTCCTTCTTCCCTTATCTATGATAGAGTGCCAAGAATGTTGCAATAGGAGAGGAGCCTAATTGGTCAATAATATTACAGATACATATATAAATCATATATATATACTCACACATAATCATGAGTGAACAAAAGTAACTTGGGATCCAGGGAGATTTTATAGGAGCCAAACAGTGTTTTCTAGGAGCCTTGAAGGAAACCCTTCATAAGGATACATTACATTTTGGAAACAATTTTAGGAACCAGCAGTACAGAATTTAGGAGCTTGGACTGCAAGGCTACATTAAAGTTTCCATATATATATATATATATATATATATATAAATATATCCCCTTCTGGATCGCTACCCTGTTGTGGTGAAGGGGCTTGTGTACCTTGATGAAGCTGTGAGCTATGCCATGTAGGCAGGTAATTGCAGAGAGATCAGACAAATAGTAGTCCAGTGGAGAAGGAACTGCATAAGAAAACCTTATGGCTAAGCACAACCAGCAACGTAAGGATATATGTGCCTGCTGTCCCAGGCAATCCAGAAAATGTCTATATATATATATATATATATATATATATATATATATATATACACACACACAGGAATACCCCGCTTTGAACTACCACGATGAGCTCTGTTTCGTGCGATAGTGATTTAAATCGCTCATGTGGGCATTTAAATCCCCGCCTAGCTTGCTTTTTTTCGCTATAGCTCTGTTCAGCGTTATGGCGATAAAATGCCCCATTTAGCTCGGTTTTTCTATAGAGCTCCAGCATGCAGGAAGACATATGCCGCGCTAAACAGGGTATTCCTGTATGTGTATATATATATATATATATATATATATATATATATATATACACACACATATCATATATAATATATATATATATATATACATATATATATACACACACATATCATATATATATATATATATATATATATATATATACATATATATATACACACACATATCATATATATATATATATATATATATATATATATATATATATATATATATATATACACACACATATCATATATATATATATATATATATATATATATACACACACATATCATATATATATATATATATATATATATATATATATATATATATATATATATATACATACATATACATATACATACACACAGTGGAAAAATCACAACCTGCATCTCCAAAAGCTTTATTTTAGTAAAAAAAAATATTCATTTTACTTTTTCTAAAAACAAATGTTTGATTGAGATCTTTGAACTATCTTTAAAAACCTGTAAAAATCTTAAAAAGTACAAATTTCATGTGAGAAACTTAAAAGAAACTATTCAAATGTTTCACAGATGGTGCACTTCAGAGGGTTATTTTTACACTACAAGAAACAGCAAAGACGTACATATACATATCTTATGTCTTTTCCAAGATTTTTTACAGTAGATAGCCTTTAAAATGCTAACAATTTATTTCAATAGATAAACCAGATATCCATTTTGGGTAAAAACACCTTTTTTTTTTGCTCGTTTTTCCCATATTCATTTGTACTTATTTCTTTTTGAGGGGGACCACACAGTAAATTTCTCTTGCAAGCAGCTGAAAGCTTGATGGATATTTCTTATTTACCGACTGCTTGTAAGTGTTGGAATAATTCCCAAAGCTGACTGGTAAATAGGTGTAAACCTTTGATGAATTATGCCCAACTCTTTCAAGAAACTGAAAAATACCGATCCCATATAATCACTCACGGAAATTGGAGGACATAAATTGTTTGAAACGTTACCAAACATTCGTGTGAGGAAAGCTCCAGGCACACCTCGAAAAAAATGTATTAAATATTAAGTGCAGACAACCATGTCTAAAAGTCTCTGACATGTTTTCTTGTACGAACAGTCTCAAGTCATATGAAAAATTGTACTTATTGTGATAACATCATACATGTGACAATAAACTGACAGCAATTACAACATTTTAGGCCATATTGACAAATGATTCATGTTAAATAAAACCATATTTATCCTCTTGGCTGATTGAGGTAATGGGCCTCAAGCTGCAGGGTTGACGTTGCCTGTTTTATACCGTACAGAACACCTGCTGAAGAGTATATTCATTTATAAAAGACTTACAGGAGTCATTTATAATCTAATCATTACAATACACTCCAGGCCATGTAAATGCTATGAATTTCCTTAAATGAAAGTAATATAAGGTCACTGAATATTTAATTGTAAGACACAAAAAAGGCTCCTTGATATTCTCAAGGTATATTTTTTTCTTTATTGCACAGTTATTATAGTATATTTAATAAAATAAACAAAAAAATCCAAAATTGTTGGAAGATTTTTTTATATACTACTAATAATACTTTGCTTGAAACATTGAGATCCTGACCCATCCTAGCTACTGACTATACAAGAAGAGCAATGTAGAGAGCATCTCATGGACAGTTTAGATGACTATTACTTTTTGATATTAAATAACGTGTCTCTGACAATCTCACAGATTTTCTAAGTGAACAATGTTCCCATTGACGCTAAGGTGTTTGAGGAGTGACATGCAAACAAAACTCCAAATATACTAACTTTTTGACTCTAGCCTACTTAACCAGCAGAACATAGCCAATTATTACGGTCAGAACCCACTCACGGACTGCAGTTGCACCCATAAATGGGGCTCCCTAGAGTAAGGGTTGGTTTTGACATCTGTGTACCCTAAGACCTCACATCATCTCTGTTGATTGTAGCTCTTCTTAATAAATGTGGTCATCAAAACCACCGCTAGACTAAATCCACCAATGTCTGTGTCTCTTCTCTTGACCTCTTTTTGTCATCACCCAATCTGTTTTGAGATAATTTCTCGTCATTTCCTTTTTATTACTTTATTTGGTAAAATTAATTAATTATTCACATGTATCTTATTGTCGATTACTCTTACACCTTTTAATATATATAAGACAGCCTCCTTGTCATGGGTACTTTCTTCCTTGGTGCATGAATTCAGCCTTTTAGAACCATCTCAATCCTGATAACTTTAGTAAGGGTGGTCAGATTGTAAAATATTTATCCTCTGCTCCTATGAGACATTTGTCAGTGTTTCAAGGTATTTTTTATTGTCAATTTACCCAGAGAAAGGCAAATTAAAAAAAACAGAATGATTTGAGGTGATCTAAAAATGTAAACAGGATCTTCTAAAAGTATTTTTCATCCTCAATTACTATGTTACTAAGTCACTATGACTTCTATATTTGGTGAACTCTCAGATCTCTTTGATGACCATGTGTTTCCCAACTCTCTGAAGATGTCCCTTTACTCATATCCAATTGTAGTACCATCCCTTGGTAATTTATGACAGGCTTCACAGTTACTACTATACCAATTACGCTAATGTTTTTTTAAATTTCTCCTATCTGGACATTTTCACTCTCAATCACTAATTATGTTCTATAAAAAGACACATTCTCATGATCCAGCTCTCAGGATGTGATGTAACAAACACAAAATGGATTCCTGTATTCATACTCAACAGAGTCTTCAAAACCCATGGCTTAATCAGCTGCTGATCAGCTGACATATTTTTTTATGCATGTGTTCCATGTCCCTTTAAAGGGTCACTGTCACCCCAACAGGAAGTCTTCTTAAAGTGATTTTTTCCAGGCTTTTTAATGCAAGAAATGAAGAAAAAAAACATGAAGGACAGAAAATGTTGATGTTTTATATATTTTATATTATTAAAACACACCCCCTATAGATGGATTAAAACACACTCTTCATGTTTGTACTCTTATTGTGTTTTATTCATATCCAATAAAATGTAAATACTGTAGACTGTGAAATAACCAGTTTATCACAATATACAATATAGGTCATAAAGTCGTGTCTGAATATACAGTCCTGCTAAAAACCTTATAGTGGGGCAATATATACACATACAGTGTCTTGCAAAAGTATTCACCCCCCTTGACTTTTTACCTAGTTTGCTACATTACAGCCTTGAGTTCAATGTTTTGTTAATCTGTATTTTATGTGATGGATCAGGACACAATGGTCTAAATTGGTGAAGTGAAATGAGAAAAATATATACATAAAACTATTTTTTAGATATAGAAAACAGAAAATTGGCAGGTACGTATGTATTCACCCCCTTTGTTATGAAGCCCACAAAAAGCTCTGGTGCAACCAATTACCTTCAGAAGTCACATACTTAGTGAAATGATGTCCACCTGTGTGCAATCTAAGTGTCACATGATCTGTCATTACATATACACACCTTTTTTTGAAAGGCCCCAGAGGCTGCAGCACCTAAGCAAGAGGCACCACTAACCAAACACTGCCATGAAGACCAAGGAACTCTCCAAACAAGTAGGGGACAATGTTGTTGAGAAGTACAAGTCAGGGTTAGGTTATACAAAATATCCAAATCTTTGATGATCCCCAGGAGCACCATCAAATCTATCATAACCAAATGGAAAGAACATGGCCCAACAGCAAACCTGCCAAGAGATGGCTGCCCAACAAAACTCACAAACCGGGCAAGGAGGGCATTAATCAGAGAGGCAGCACAGAGACCTGAGGTAACCCTGGAGGAGCTGCAGAGTTCTACAGCAGAGCAGAGACTGGAGTATCTGTACATAGGACGACAATAAGCCGTACGCTTCATAGAGTTGGGCTTTATGGCAGAGTGGCCAGAAGAAAACAATTCCTTTAGCAAAAAAACAAAATGACACGTTTTGAGTTTGCGAAAAGGCATGTTGGAGACTCCCAAAATGTATGGAGAAAGGTGCTCTGGTCTGATGAGACTAAAATTGAACTTTTTGGCCATCAAAGAAAACACTATGTCTGGCGCAAACCCAAAACATCACATCACCCAAAGAACACCATCCCCACAGTGAAACATGGTGTTGGCAGCATCATGCTGTGGGGATGTTTTTCAGCAGCCCGGACTGGGGAACTGCTCAGAGTTGAGGGAAAGATGGATGGTGCTAAATACAGGGATATTCTTGAGCACAACCTGTACCACTCTGTGCGTGATTTGAGGCTAGGACGGAGGTTCACCTTCCAGCAGGACAATGACCCCAAACACACTGCTAAAGCAACACTCGGGTGGTTTAATGGGAAACATGTAAATGTGTTGGAATGGCCTAGTCAAAGCCCAGACCTCAATCCAATAGAAAATCTGTGGTCAGGCTTAAAGATTGCTGTTCACAAGCGCAAACCATCCAACTTGAAGGAGCTAGAACAGTTTTGCAAGGAGCAGTGGGCAAAAATCACAGTGGTAAGATATGGCAAGCTCATAGAGACTTATCCAAAGCGACTTGGAGATGTGATTGCCGCAAAAGGTGGCTCTACAAAAGGATTGACTTTAGGGGGGTGAATAGTTATGCACATTGACTTTTTCTGTTATTTTGTCCTATTTGTTGTTTGCTTTACAATAATAAAAAAAAATATATATATATATTCTATATCCTATTCTGAGAAGTATCACAAGCCCCTATCACCTCTGCACTCGGGGTTTGTGGAGAAGAAATGGGATCTGTGTACTTTGTGTTTATTTACTTCATGTCTCACGTTATAAGGAGTCTTCCTTAGAAACCAGGGAAGCAGTCTCACAGCATTGTCTGTTTGTCTAGTTGTCCTTTTTTCCATATGCATGTCACACACTGCTTTTCCTTTGACTCACTCTTGTTAGAGGCAAACCACTTAGTGCCCAGATTCATATGGCATGTCGTGTGTAAGATGGAATTCCAGAGCCTCACAAGAGGTCAAGTTCAATTCCATGAGGGCCAGATTGAAGTGATCATTTTTATGGCCATCAACGCCCATAAGGAACACATTTAAACATACCATGAACTGGAAGGAGGAAAAAAATACATTTTTTGCGAAAGAAAGAACCAGTACGCCATCTACTGCAAAAGATGTGAATGGAAAATAAATGTGATTTATTTGTAGAAACTAAACACTCTGGTGTGGGCTAGCTGTAAAGAAAAAATATTGTCATTTTCTCCTCTATCTGAGAGGTACCCGAGACAGGGGAGGTTCATGCAGAGTGCACATAGCTTTTGATGTTGAGAGTGGCAAACTGAAAGAAGCATTAACCTTCTGCTCAACATCTATACTTTGCTCAATAATGGAAGGCTAAATGTGTAATTCACTGCTATGTTTCTGTTTTCTGTCATTTTTATATACGTAATAGGATCATAACTCACAGGAATCACACGTTGTAAATATACTTGCAATATTGTTTCTTCTTCAATCTGAAATTAGACCACCTTTTGTTACTCTGACTACTATAAACAGTTTAACAACGACTGGTTGTTAATGGATAGTACTAAAAATTAGATGGTCTCAGCTCTATATGCAAGAGGCGCCACTAAAGAGTCCGATAAAGCCACACAGCTAAACTTTTGCATTTGACCTAGTTTATCAAAGACAAATTACCTTGTAAATCTAGAAGATATGGCACTACCCCAGTACAGCTCTACAGAATATGTTTACACATTACAAATAAATTATAATAATAATAGTTGCATGAGAATATATATATATAACTACAGGATCCCTAGTGATCCAGTGGTTAGGATTTGGTGCTTTCACCGCTGGACCTGGGTTCGATTCCAGTCAGGGAACCAAGAGGTCACTCCACCCACCATGGGCATATAGATGTGCCTGATGTGTTACAGTCCATGAGGTCACGGAGAGTCGAACACGACTGAATGACAACAATATATAACTCATGAACATACTGAAAATTAGCATGCAAATAATGGTATGATACCGCTTTATGTAAAATACTTAAAAAACAACAACTTTTGGTTCTCTTTAAAGTATCACATTCTATAACCAAACACACCTTTCTTTATACAATACTCTAAACCTAGGTACATCTAATTGCTAAGGAAAGAAGCTATAATATTTAGACCAGGGGTTGAAAAATATTTTTGAAACCTACTGTAGGAGCTAACCAGGCATAGGGGCAAGACAATTTTTTTAGGACTCTGTGTATGGATTTATATATATATATATATATATATATATATATATATATATATATATATATTATAAGTAAAAAGAAAAGATAATAGCCAGCAGTAAAATTTTAGAAGTAGTGGCGAATTAGAAACACATTCGCCATTGTTGTCACTGCCAAAACACATTAGCCATTGTTGTCACTGCTAGAACAACCAAAAGACACTAGCCAAAGTGTTCATATAAATGACAAATGGTGTATTATCTGGTGCAAGTAAATACAACAAGCCTCATTCAATTACAAGGCCTCAAGTTATAGAGTATAGGTTGTATATCTGTGGGCCTGCTGCGGGCCCGCAGAGTCCACAACTTATAGTGCTATTCAATTTGGCAAGCCCGCAAGTTAGGGGCCTATAGGGAAATTCGGAAACCATGCTAACGTATATAGCATGTGCGAGCTTCAACAGATCAAGTAACCAAGGCCGTAACTCCCGAGATAGAAACAGCCAATGGAAACAGAGATCGTCATCATTACATCAATGAAAAATGGCGTTTCGATTTCAAAGTCCTACGGGCTTCAATAAGGCGTTACAATCGGACCCACGTTCCTGAAATATTGATAAAACCGTAAATATGATATTCTATTACATGCGAGTTACAGTATATGTATTAACACATTGATTGCTGGGATCGATATAACACCGAAATCAGACATGAAGTAAAGTATTTTTTGGGGGACAATTTGGGAGCTTGAGAATGTTGTGCTATTGATTCTAATACGTAACATCACTTTCCCTTTTAATAAGAGTACAGTATTGCTTGTTTTATTTGCTTTTAAAGTGCTCCGGACATGTCATTAAGCCCTTTGCTAGTCCTGCTTGGTAGCTGTGACTTGTGGTTTAACTTTTGCCATTTGCAGGCCTTCCCGAGAAGGAATCAAAGCAATTGAATAGCGATTTGCGATTTTAACGTTCTATACTTTTACGGGCGTGTAAGATCAAAGGCTTGGAGGTGCATTAACTTGCGATGTGAACCATTGCAGTGAATCGCAGGCCGAGCCTATAACCCGATCGGAGCCCGCAAAAAGACGCCAATTGAATAGCAAAATAACTTGCGGGATACATTTCCGAAGCCCAGATCTCCTGAAAGCTCAATTGAATGAGGCTCAATGTTCCCAAGTGTACAGTTAGTCACTTATAAAATTAATATATATATATATATATATATATATATATATATATATATATATATATATTCGACATTTAGGTGGCTATACACGCCTTGTTATGTATTGCTGCATGTTTTAGTTCTCTAAAATCAGATAATAGATTGTTTTGAATAATTGTATTTGATAGTAGATAAAGTAATATACATGCAACTTTCACCTTTTCTGAGTTTTAACTAATAATGACTGGTTCTGTGTAGTGAATGGTAATGATGTGTGTACCGATTTTAAAGACATTACACTACATTCATTAAAGTGAGGGAGTTTTCACTACTGAGGTCACCAATTCCTTTATCATTTTCACTTTTGGATAAGAAGCTCCACGGAACAATACAGAAAATGGAGAGATTACACATCACTAGTTATCAACCTATGTGAATATAGCCCATAACATGTAACATCCAGAATATATGGTACTAAAATTTAAAAATAGATTTTGAGAGAATTCTGACAAGGAGACATAAACTCTTTAAAACACAAGAACATGTTTTACAAAATTACAGAGGTTACACAGGAATATTGGTCTTAGAAAATATGCTGTGATATTCATGGGACCTTATTATCTCATGTGCAATGTGTGCAAACAAAAACATATAAAACAAAAGGCACAATTTTTAGGAGTCAGTCCTACAAGGACAGCTAACAGTCCAAATTGGGGTGTATGAATGGGACTGTATCATTGTTTCACCGGTTGGGGATGACCGTTTAGGGGGAGATGCAATGGGAGATCTATTAGAATATTTACCGGTTGGGGATACCAGCTTGAAGGGAGATGCAGTGGGAGAACTTTTAGAATATTCACTGGTTTGGGATACTAGTTTGGGGGGAGATGCAATTGGAGATCTATTAGAATATTTACTGGTTTGGGGATGCTAGTTTGGGGGGGGGGGCGATGCAATGGGAGATCTATTAGAATATTTGCTGGTTGGGGATGCCAGTTTGTAGGGAGATGCAATGGGAGATCTTTTAGAATATTCACTGGTTGGGCATGCTAGTTTGGGGAGATGTAATTGGAGATCTATTAAAATATTCACCATTTGAAGATGCCAATTTAAGGGGAGATGCAATGGGAGATCTATTAGAATATTCACCAGTTGGTGATGCCAGTTTGAAGGGAGATGCAGTGGGAGATCTATTAGAATAGTCATTGGTTGGGGATGCTAGTTTGGGGGGAGATGCAATGTGAGATCTATTAGAATATTCACTGGTTGGGGATGCTAGATTGGGGAAAATGCAATGGGAGATCTATTAGAATATTCACCAGTTGGGGATGCCAGTTTGAAGGGAGATGCAGTGGGAGATTTATTAGAATATTCACTGGTTGGGGATGTTAGTTGGGGGTGCAATGGGAGATCTATTAGAATATTCACTGGTTGGGGATGCTAGTTTGGGGGGGATGCAATGGGAGATCTATTAGAATATTCACCATTTGAAGATGCCAATTTAAGGGGAGATGCAATGTGAGATCTATTAGAATATTCACCAGTTGAGGATGCAAATTTAAGGGGAGATGCAATGGGAGATCTATTAGAATATTCACCAGTTGGTGATGCCAGTTTGAAGGGAGATGCAGTGGCAGACCTATTATAATATTCACTGGTTGGGGATGCTAGTTTGGGTAGAGATGTAAGGGGGATCTATTAGACTATTCACTGGTTGGGGATGCTAGTTTGGGGGGAGATGCAATTGGAGATCTATTAGAATATTCACCAGTTGAGGATGCCAGTTTAAAGGGAGATGCAGTGGGAGATCTATTAGAATATTCACCAGTTGAAGATGCTAGTTTGGGGGGCGATGCAATGGCAGATCTATTAGAATATTTACTGGTTGGGGATGCCAGTTTGAAGGGAGATGCAGTGGGAGACCTATTAGAATATTCACTGGTTGGGAATGCTAGTTGGGGTGGGGGTGCAATGTGGTATCTATTAGAATATTCACTGGTTGGGGATGCCAGTTTGGGGGGAGATGCAGTGGGAGATCTATTAGAATATTCACTGGTTGGTGATGCCAGTTTAAAGGGAGATGCAGTGGGAGATCTATTAGAATATTCACTGGTTGGTGATGCTAGTTTGGGGTGGATGCAATGGGAGATCTATTAGAATATTCACTGGTTGGTGATGCTAGTTTGGGGTGGATGCAATGGGAGATCTATTATAATATGTACCGGTTGGTGATGTCAGTTTAAGGGGAGATGCAATGGCAGATCTATTAGAATATTCACTGGTTGGGGATGCTAGTTTGGGGGGAGATGCAGTGGGAGATCTATTAGAATATTCACTGGTTGGGGATGCTAGTTTGGGGGGAGATGCAGTGGCAGATCTATTAGTATATTCACTGGTTGGAATGCTAGTTTGGGGGAGATGCAGTGGGAGATCTATTAGAATAGTGACCATTTGAAATGACAGTTTGAAAGGAGATGCAGTGAGAGAGTGTACTTGATCAGAAGTAAAACGTGATTGCTTAAAATCTCCCAAAGTCCAGTAAAGAGTTATTGCTCTCTTTGGAACACATATATATGGTGGGTTTTATTGAGAAAAAGGACTTGTGTGATTGTTACTCTACATCTCATCAGACCACCCCAGTGAGGGGATATCGAACCATATGATAGACAGGGGCAGGATTGATACAATTACTAGTTCAAGCCCCATCAGAAGGCTAGGTTGTGACAGTTACATCACTTCCTCAGATCTCAGTCATAAATAATCATGAGGGTGTTTATTTTGGCTCACTGGAGAGAGGGGCGTGGAAGGAAGGAACAGAAAGCCTTTGTTAAGATAATTTGATAAAATTAAAATTGAAACCGACCACTTCCCTTTCACTGGCCCAGAAGCAGACTTTGCTTCAGTAAAAGCAATCATATATCTCCGTCTCACATACATACAGCTTCCACCTATGAATCAAGGATGCCCCAGGGCCAAGCAGATTCATCAAAAATGTTTATAATGAAATACAAGCTATACTTTTTTTCCTGTTTAATCACGCTCTTAGTTAGACTCAACGTTTTTCAATAAATATTGTTTTTTTCATTGTGCATTGGCCCTTTAACACCTGTAAGTAACTCAGCGTAATTCATTATTACCTGTATCTCAAGTAGAGAGATTTTGAAATCCAGCCCTCATAGACCACAGTTGCCCCTATTTTCAGAAGATAAGGAGGTGTGCCTCACAGACTTGTATTATCAATTTAGAAAATATTTAAGACTCAAAAGCACCAAAAAGTCAGGTTTCAGTACTTTTTCATCCACTATAAATACTACACCTATAATATAGTCAAATACCAACCAAAAATCTGTAGCACTGAAGTGGATGCACTTTTGTATCTAACCAAAATGTAACAAACCGATTACATGGTGGTAACAGAACACACAAAAACCGTATACTGTGACTGTCCATGTGTCTACACTCTAAACTTGTCTAAAGGCAAAAAAATTACTTTAAACATCAGTTAGCCATAAAATAAATGTATTTCTTGCCAAGAAACAGAACTTAAAGACCTGCCTCTTAAAAAGAAATACACAACTACTTTTGGAGTGAATCATAAAAGGACACTTGGAAACGTTCAACATTTACCAAATAAATAAATAAAAAAAGAATGTCAGAGCCTGCAATCATAAACAGGATTCTGTTGGAGATCATACAAAGCCATCTAGTGAGCTCATTTGGGAACCAGCTTAAAGGAAAACTGCGCCATTCATACATCTTCATCTGGTGTGAGGCTGGAAGAAACATTACACAGCCAGGTGTTTAGAGGACGCTTGGTGCCAGCTCCTTTGGAGGACGTATGCAGTGTCTTTGCTGGCTGACACTGAATTTGAGGGAAGTATGACATTGAATTGGAATGGGCTGTCTCCAATGACTATTTCAGCACCAAAAAGATGAACAATACATCTACTTGTAGTAATACTGTGCACACTGGGTAATCAGTTATATTATTCCTCTCCTCGCCATCCCTATTTCTCACAACAACAAGTATTCCCCCTGCAGCCTCTCTCAGACTCAGTTCTTGTTAAGCATATGTTTAAGACAAATAAATGATTACAATGTTTGAGAAGTTTTTGGGCTAGTGGATCCCAATTAGTAGCCTCACGCTCAGATTTTCCAGATCCTTCCAATGTCTTAGTTCCGATGGACTACAATGGTCGTATATTTTTCGGTGTATAACCTATATATATCTTGGGGCTGCTCTACTTTGTATGCTGATAAACTAAAAGAAAGGGGGGTAGGAGAACGCGCACCACTATCTAGTGCAGATTATTCAAAAGGTAAGCTATTGGAAACCTGAAAAAAATCTGGTTTGTAAAATATGTAACAAACTAATATTAGTAGATATGTAAGCACTGAGAGTGATCAGTGTTAATGAAAATGTTAATTTAGGCAAACTAACTGTGCCCGGGGTCTTTCACGTTGGTGTTGTCCACTCTTCTTGTTGGCTTGGAATGCTTCACTAATTTTTATTTTGTATTCAGGAATGGAGGGATAGTGAAACATTGGTAGATTCATATAAGCTTTTAGCATTTTACATCTTCCCCTTCCCCAATTATGCTTTTTACCCAAATTTCATGAACAGGAAAGAATTGAACAGGTCATAGCATCTTTTATGGTCTGGCATCATTTTATGCTAACAGTTTCCAAAGCTGCTAATGTTGCATCACAGATATCATTGAACAGCTCTAGACTTGTGACAAATAATTTGCTTTTTCATGGTAATTTTGCAATCTCAAAATTTTATACATTGAGGTTTCAACTAAGCGTATAAAAACATTTCAATAGCATATAGCTCTGAAAGTGTTTGCCAAGGCAGTAAAACTCTGATATGTCCTAAATGGTCAGCTTTGCCTCTCAATTTATCTCATTTGAAAAGAGCATGCAATATGTTAATATATTTGATATGTCTGGCAGGAGTACACCTCGCGTCACTCAGCGCAAAGGCTGAACTATTGCAGACTTGACACCACAGTTCAAATGATTCGTGGCTTGAAAGCAAACCTATGATTTACATCAACCCAGCTAGTCAAAAGCGGAAAAGTTCACCTCTGAAACTAAGTGATTTGAAGAAAGGTGATTGATTATGATGTGCTGCAGAGCACTATAGCCAGGCAGAGTAACACTGCTCTACACTGAAGTAACAGCAATGCATTTAATTACGTGGCGTCATTTTTAGGCTGTAACAAATGGCAAGTGCGATAATTGTTATTATCCAATGCAAAGTAGTGAAGTACCAGTGCATGCTAACAGCAATTTGCAAAATGACATGAGATCCTCTGAGCCTCCTCAATAATATGCATTATGCAGTGTAGCTATGCATGTGCAACTAATCGCTTTAAAAAGAATGTAAAGATAGAAACTGTAGGGAGAATCTTTGGCCTCTGGGGACCTCCTTGCCCTCTTTGGAATGGAAAAGGAGGTTTGATATAAGTGCAGGTGTTATGGGGGGACAGGGCAGGTCTTTGAGTCAGACATCTCAGGCCACTAAACAAGTGTAAGTGTCTTGTCAACTGTCACACCCTGTAATGGCGCCTGACTCTTGTTTACTTGTTTATTTATCAAAAATTGTGCAAAAATCATCTCTAGAACTTCCTGTTTATGACTTTCTATAAATATGGGTCCCTTGACACTCTGAGCCTACTCAAACCTTGAAATAAATTCTGCCAGACACTGTGCCTCTCTATCTCTTGCCTCTTGGCTTTGCTGAGCCGATAGATTCGTTGGGGTCGCTCAGCCTTGTGTGATTGAACAGCCGAAGCAAAGTATAAGAAACATTGCTATATGATTGTTATTAGAGTTGGATACATACACCACAATCCAAAGGAGACTCAGTGGGCGAGAGTTTTAGTAGATTCCTCACCACATTGTTACAGGAAAGCATAAGGAGGAGAAATCTAGTCACATATAACACAAATAAAGGTGTATGTGGATGACAGAGTGGTGGTCTAGAATTCTTACACCTGGGGCCATTTGGTCTAAGACTGACCTGGGAGGAGCCACTACTGGCTTATAAAATGCCGGGTGTCCCAAGCCTCATTTTTATGTCTACTTCATGTCTACTTCATGGCATCTCAGGCCACTAAACATGTGTAAGTGTCTTGTCAACTGTCACACTCTGTAATGGCGCCTGACTCTTGTTTACTTGTTTATTTATCAAAAATTGGGCAAAAATCATCGCTATAACCTCCTGTTTATGACTTTCTATAAATATGGGTCCCTTGCCACTCTGAGCCTACTCAAACCTTGAAATAAATTCTGCCAGCCACTGTGCCTCTCTATATCTTGCTCTCTATCTCTTGCCTCTTGGCTTTGCTGAGCCGATAGATTCGTTGGGGTCGCTCAGCCTTGTGTGATTGAACAGCCAAAGCAAAGTATAAGAAACATTGCTATATGGTTGTTATTAGAGTTGGATACATACACCACAATCCAAAGGAAACTCAGTGGGTGAGAGTTTTGGTAGATTCCTCACCACATTGTTACAGGAAAGCATAAGGAGGAGAAATCTAGTCACATATAACACAAATAAAGGTGCATGACAGAGTGGTGGTCTAGAATTCTTACACCTGGGGGTAATTTGGTCTAAGACTGACCTGGGAGGAGCCTCTACTGGCTTATAAAATGCTGGGGTGTCCCAAGCCTCATTTTTATGTCTAAGAAGTAGGCTATGCAGAGAGGTTGTAAACACTTTTCCTGCCACAATGGTCCACCCAAGAGCCCTGTGTGTGATAGGAGGGTTTAATAACAATTGTTGGTGTCATAAGGGGATGAGGAAGAAGTTACCCTAAGGCAACTCCTTTCATGCCCTCCCAATCACCAACGTTTCTCTGTGAGGAGGCTGGATCCATTCATGGGGGATTTTATCAAAACGGCAGTTCCACAGTATGTGGCGAGTCAGCTGGATTGGTGCAGGTTTAAGTACTGTCAGTTTGACTTACAATTTAAATGTTGTATAAATAACTATTTTCAACTCAAACACTTAGGCTCTGATGATCAAGCAGAAAACTTTGATTTACTTCAGTTTTAGCTAAAAAAAAGTCAAGCATGCAAAACTTAAATGTTCAGCAGTTATTAAGAAAACAAATACACTTTAACATAAAATTAACATAAAATTACTATCAACATTAGTATGTGTGAAACTTTATTTTAATATTATGTCCATCTACAAATGTAAAAGGCAAAAACACAATTTTAGATTTGGCTTCTCAGTTTGTTGAACATTATCCTTATATAGGGCCCGATTGTATTGCCCAGACAGTAATGTGACACATACTTAAAGTTGTAAGCAAAGTTGCCACATATTCTATTAGCTACTCGCATCCTGATTGCGTTACCCACCCACTATTACTACGTATAAGCCAAAGACGCAACTTAGTGCTAGCCTCTCCATTGCTTTTTGGACAGCGCTAACATTACGAGTGCAATATACTTAAAGTTACACCAAATCCATATTCTATTAAAACTTTAGGTCTAACTTTTCACATTTCTTAAACAAATATTAGGACTCACAAATGATTTTAACACAGTTCTGATAGCTGTATCAGCAATTAGACACACACTACTGTACACTACTATACGTTACAAGCATGGGAAGACATTGAAGTTAAGTGCAGATGAGTCTCAAACTCGAAAATATTCCAGGGGTTAATACATATCATGAAACCACCCATGGACTAAACCAGATGCTCTACTGCATGGTCTAGGGCTAACCCAATGATCAAACATTACTTACTGGCTCTCTTTAATGCTTAGTCTCCAATTGCAGGTTACGTCTATATTCTATTATTTACGGACATCATGATGACATTCTCATTTTCTATTGGCTTTGTCTAATAATTAAATTGTGGGTTTGGTTAAATATTGCAAGCTCATATAATCACGCCCCCTGAAATCTTACTTACAAAGGCATGGTTTATGTATGGAGGCTGAGCGACTTAAGTTGCGGGTTAGAAATAATAGAATAGATCTAGAAGTTTAGAGAAAAAAAAAGCACTCACAGTCAAATTTACGTTTTAAAGTAAATTATGTTGTTGTACTAGAAAAGGGCTCAGTCAACTTCAGAGTTTAAATAAATGTATTTTGAATCTCATCTATTTAACCTTTTCAGCTCATATTTCTCGACCTGTGTAATAATTTCTAGTATACATTGTTATTATGTTGTACTTCCCCTGCGTCCACTACAAATGTAAGGTATTGATCATAGTTATATATAGTTATTATACAGATGCATGGAAGAGAACAGGCGTAACAAAGACAGATGGACAGAAGAGCATAAGACAACATAATAAAGCCAGTGGCTAAGGAAGGTGTCATCAAACAAAATTAATGAGACAGTTTTTTATAGTACTGCTCCCGATAGCAGGAAACGTAAGCCAACAGGGACAGAGAGGACCAAAAAAACTGGCGTTCACACCCAATAACTGGAAGGAACCTGGCCAAATGTTTATGCACTTTCAGTGCGTTACTCCAATTTTATGTATTTCAGCTTATGAGGAGGGATACATGTATATTAAAAATAAATGAAGTGCTTGCTTCTTTTGCCAGCCGCCAGGAAACCAGAGCGCGCCCACATCTGGAAATGAAGTGGAGAACACACACTTCTAAATCCTGCTGCAACTTTTTCCCTGTAGCGGTGGTCATTTCCCTCAGACCTGCTATGTCTACTTTGGTTAGTAACCAAAAATATTTCCAAGGCAAACCAACTCCCTCTTCACGCGACCCACATAGAGGCAGTTGTGAGGCTGCCAGTTTAACCCTTTTTGCATAGCAACCTAATGTCCCCAAGAACCTGCTGCTTAACTCTTTATATACAAGAGCACACTGCAACCCTGATCCTTGTGTCATTAAAAAATATACAATAATAATACAATTGGAGTATTACTAATTTTTAACAAAAAAGGGAGAAGGACTGACAACAACATGGCTTTATTTTGAAGCTGGTCTTGCAACTGCCTCTTATTAGAGACAAAGTGTACGTTTGCAATCTTCACAGGTGGTAAAAACTTCTCTGTATTTATATGCAGCTAAAGAAGATAGATAATAAGAAGATCTGATGCACTCAGATTGCTTCTGCATGTTTTTTGGCCCACACCTGTCTCCCATTTGATTTAGTCAAATAATTCCTATGGAATTCATAGGGTTGGCTTCTTACCGATCCCGCAGTGACCTGATAGGAGCTTTCCGGCTCATACCCATGTCATCCCTCTCAAGCTGTAAACGGTTGGCAGTCAATAACATTTACAATACTTAAGATTTAGGCATATAGGACACTAATAATGCAATATCCATATATACAATTGATGCATCTGTTCTATAAAAACTCTGGACTTCAAAACGTCTCCAGATCCTGTTATTTTCTCTCTTTGCGGTGCCTACAAATAAAGAGAATATTTTACAAGTGTTTTGGGAATAATAGTTTTTTTGCAGTGGCCAATTTTCACTCTAATAGCATCTTAATTTTTTTTATTGTTTTTATTTTTTTTATATTGTTCTAATACATGAACAATTCCATCACTAATTTACTCATTTAAGTCACTTATTTATTTAGGTAGATATGCAGGCTGATAAGCAGACTACTAATACTGTTTCAATGTATTTTATTTAATAAATGTATTTTTTGTTGCTTGTCTTTGTTTTAATTCTTTATTTGTCTTTGCTCCAAGTGACTTTTGAAGGGACATGGAAGGTTCCAACGAAACATGTTGCTGAGCTACAAGGGGGAGGACCTTTGCAATGACTGTCTGGAAAAACAGAGCCATTAAGTACTTATTAATAAAATTATGTTTAAATATTCAAATAAACACTTAGCTAGTTTATTTTAATATTAAAAACTGGGATCTTCCATGTCCCATTAACAATGGATTGCCATCTTTGAATAATTTTTTACATATAAAATATTTTTTTTCTCTTGAGAAATTTGTGTTTCAACACAAGCAGAAGTTTGCTTGCAGTGGGGACATGAAGGTTTGAGTGCCAAACAAGACTGGCATCAAAATGAAGTTTACTTCCAGATGTAAAAAGTACAAGCCACAAATGTTTTACAGATAGGAATTATAGAGTGTGTATGCAGATACAATTTAGTAAAATGTGTTACTGTGTATGTGTATGTGTTAAGTGTATGCAAATACAAAGATATAATCATTCTTGCAGTGGTAAGATATTTCACTTGCTGTGAAAGAGACCCAATATTCAGCAGTAGAGGAAATATCTAGGTGCCTGGATACAAATCTGCAACTCCAACTTCATTTGTCTGGAACTACACTGACTTATTAAATCTACTGTTATCACACCCGAATCTTCCATATTCTTAAACTAAAATTAAAAATGATGTTCTTTCCCTATGTCTAGGGTGTCCTACCTATGCCCTTTTGAATGCCATTATATTAAAATAAATATATGTATTTGTAAAGAAAAATGGATTTTGGACACTGAATTACTTTTCACAGACTAATTGGATAACCTCTGCTCCATCATCTTGTAGCCCACAGTAAGATGAAGGAAGTGTGTACACTGGTAGAGAAATAACACCTGACAAGGTAAAAATGTTAGCACTTGCACTGCAATTTTTCACTAAGAAAATTGCACGTCGATAAAAAATGTGCATTACGGGGTGTGGATATCCCAGCTTGAGTACAGGTATTATCAGTAGCTCAGTCATTCCTATTGAGCCACTTGTTCTTATGTAGGATTATCCCAAATTCCTGGCTTGTTTCAGTAACCTGATCTACCTGTGGTCAAAAATAGATGTTGCAATCCTGGACTGCTGGATGCCCTTGTAGTATGGAATTGCCCACTACTAGTCTAGACACCATAGAAGAAGTTCCCCTACCTTCTCACCAAGGAACCCCAGACAGGCCAGGGTTTAGGGATAAAACGGACTAAATATTGAGGTAAATGTTAATATATATAAACTCAAATTCAGTAGTTCTCAAACCTCTCCTCAAGACCCACTTATTAGGTGATAATGTGTAAAATTAGACAGACCTTTGGGGAAACAACTACAGCCCCATTAAATTAGAGCCTTGTAAGTGCCACATAAAGCTTGCAGCGGCTGCGGGCTTGAAATTTGGCTGAGTTACTGTGCTATTAAATTAGAGCGGACTGCGAGTTACGAGCTTGAGACGCAAACTTGTAAACCAGTTGTCGGCCGTTGGATTTGCGGTTTTGTTGATGATCAATTAAGCAAACCCGTAGCTATGGGTTTAGATGGAGCCAATGGAAACCGAGATCGTCATCATTACGTCAGAGAAAAATGGAGGTTGGATTTCAAAGTCCTACGGGCTTCAATTAAGAGTTACGATCGGACCCATATTCCAGTTGAATGCAATATTAAAAAAACACGCAAATATGTTATTCTATTACATGCAAGTTTCATCATATGTATTAACACATCGATTGCCGGGATCGATATAACACAAAAATATACATGAAATAAAAGTATTTTTCTGGTCCGATTTGCAGTCTTGAGAATTTTGCACTATTATTTCTAAGACCTAACATCACTTTCCCTTTTAATATTAGTACAGTGGTGTGTTTTTATCTACTGTTAAAGTGCCACCTATTAGACCTTACCCACCTTGCGAGACCTCCCCAGCACTCATTGGGCTTTGGGCTCCATTTGCGGGTTACGGGCTTGCCTGCAAGTGACTTTGTGGCAATTTAATGGCATGATTGGAATTGTAGCGGTTACGGGCTTGACAGATTAAAGGATTTGCAGCTGCGAAGTTCAACGTTGCTCATCCCGTAGGCTTTTTTCGCAGGAAGCCCGCAGATAGTCAGGGGCCTGCTTTACGGAGCTAATTGAATAGCCGTAGGTCCTACTTTCTACAATAAGGAGCGATGTTTTAATAGGGCTGTTTGTATTTAATAGGCATCAAATTGTTTCACCTGTTTATTTACACATTGTTTCACCTAAATCATGGCCTGTGGCTCTTGAGGAGAGGTTTGATTGGCTTCAATTGTATTTACACAGCATTATCACTAAGATCTAGCCTGTCTGGAGCACTAGTTCCCAAACATCTTCTAAGGGAACCCCAAAATATATGATATAGAAATAATTTAATATGTTAGGCAAGAGGGGATCCAAAGGGCAATTCTTTTATTTTACACATTATCTATAAATCACCTAATAAAAGTGTTATCACTAATAGACCAGCTTTTAAAATGTATTTTACTAAATTACATGTTTTTTTTTATGAAGAGGATAGTCAATTTAATATCCAATATGGCAAATTGTGGCAAAAGAGGTTTATTTATTATAGAAAGCACTAATAATTTACTTGTCAATGCAATATGAAGACTTTTTGCAAAAAATTGCATCACTGCTATTTCTGTATTTTTGAAATATTGAAGCATTGTATATATATATATATATTTAAATCTAATCCTATTTTTTTAAAACAAATACTTTTTATATGATGCTAAGGTGCCTTGCAAAGCTGTATATATAAATAATTTATAGTATATTTTCTATACTCCGCATCAGTGAATGGGTTTTATAGCTAAGCAGTTGTCTGCTTAACAATATTCTCATTGTGTTCCTTACAAATTTATGCACGTCAGTCTTAATAGGGACATGTGCGTTTCTGTTTATTATAACTGGATTACTTGCTGTAAGAAAAAAAACACAGCAATTTGCAGACAAAACATATCCACATGAGCGTTTCTATAGACCCGTGGCGTTTCATAGCAGGAGCTCTGTTACCCATTTGCTGCCCATACACTGCAAGGCTTGAAACCGACCTTATGTTTCCAAATGTAATGTATTACAAGTGAATCCATATGCTCCAAGACTTCCTCTCCTCGTGCCCACCTGATTACATATTATAAATTACAGCAATTACAACGATTTCAGCTTGTTTACTGATCTGCGTAATTCTTAACTCCAGTTTTATGACTGGTTAGTAAATAAAGGCCATTTATATGTCATAAAATTGATTTTATATAAGTATTATTTCAAAAGAAATTAATTCAAATTGAACATGTTTATCTGGGGTTTGCGGGTAGGTGAGGATTATATTCATTAATACATTCCTAATATTAGTTGTTAAAATAAAGGAACACAAAGCTTGTATAATAAATCTAAACTCTAATGCCGAGATGTACGTATATTTGATATCCTTCAAATATACATACATCTGCCGCTGCAATTTTGAGAGATTATTTTAAAAAACTAACACATTTTTTAAAACACAGATCATGTAGTATGTGAATGTAACAAATAAAAGCATATTTAATTAGTTTTGCAATCTTTAGTGGCTATTCGCCACATTAAATTCGGGGCTCGTATGTGCAACGTGAGACCGGCAATGGCAGCAAACTTGAAAAGTTGCAGATTTACGGTGCTATTAGAACATGCTGCGAGTTACGGGCTTGAGAGGAAAACGCATAAACCATTTTTCGCTTGTTGGATTTTCGGCCGTGAACGTGATCAATTAGTCTAACTCCTAGGTCGAGTTTAGATTGAGCCAATGGAAACAGATATCAGCAGAATTACGTCACTGAAAAATGGAGGTGGGATTTTCAAAATCTTACGGGGTTCAATTGTGAGTTACGATCGGACCCACATTCCAGATGAAATGCAATATTGATAAAAACGTAAATAGGATATTCTATTATATATGTATTAACACATTGATTGCCAGGATCGATATAACACGGAAAATACAAAAAACACGAACTAAAGTATATTATTTGTCTGATTTGCGAGCTTGAGAATGTTGTGCTATTAATTCTAAGACCTAACACCACTTTCCCTGTTCATAAAAGTACAGTAGTGTGTGTATATATGCATTTACAGTGCTGCGGATTGGACTTCACCCCCCCTTGTGGGTCCTCTCTAGCACTCATTAGCTTCTTGGCTCCATTTGCGAGATACAGGGTTGAACGCCAATGATTTTGATTTAATTTAATAGCGGAACGTATCAGTTACGGGCTTGACAGATCAAAGGATTTGCAAGCTCACAATTTGAATTCTCACATCCCATAGGGTTTTCTTGCCCCTGCCCCCGCAAGTCGTTGCGGACTGGTTGAAGAGGCCAATTTAATAGCAGTAAGTCTTGCGAGCTACATTATGAGCTTTGAGTTTACACGTTAGGGGAATTTATTGTGGTTGTATGTCATTATTGCATTATTATTGTCATTATTGTCATTATTGCCCTTGCTTAAAAACAATGTAGAAAAAGCTGAAGAATTCAGCAAAATAGTTACTACACCTGTTTACGAAATCAGCTAATAAAGCACATCAATTTTGCCCGAAATACAACCCACACACACACATATATATATATTCAATGGCAAATAAGAATTCCTCAGTCAGTCTTTAATACTAATTTTTCCATCCTTTATAAAAGACTTAAACCTTACTTTATTTCTCTTACTGTATTAATGTATACCACATCTGCTGGAAAGTTTTTCAATCTATGTCATATACTTCAAAAACATAGTACTTTCTCACATTACTTTTATGCTGAATTCTCTTTACTTTGCCTAAGCCATTAATATTTTTTTAATACTTTTTATTCTTATTTTTTTTATTTTAGGTGTTTCATTATATGTATTATTGCATATACCATGTACCATTGAACTAGCCCCTCTTTCGGCTTTTTATAATTTATTGAAAGTGTCCTTGAATGTGCTTTAGTACACTTTGGTTTAGGTGGTTAGGTCCTTTTCTGTATTCAGTACACCTCTCTGTACAACCTAGTATACTGCATGCCTTTCCTACAGCTTTGATATTTGGTTGCCTATCTTTTACATATAATAGTGTTGGTTTACTATCTGGAGAGAATCATTAATAGAAAGCTTTCCTATCGGGAGAATTGTCACTGCAGTCCTTGGCCCTTAGTGAATATCTCCCTCTGTCTTAAAGGCTGGAGATGAACCTAAAGGCTGGTGGTGTAACAGTTTATCAACATCTTTAGGTAAAATCTTACAAAAAAAGGGAAAACAATACCATACTTTGTTTGCACTATGTTTGGCTGTTCCCAGAATAATTAGAAACATTTTTTTGTTTTTTTTCTCTAAAGAGGCTATTTTATGTAATTCATTTTTTTTTAGCATGTCAAAGAGCTATGTACACTACTGTCTGTAATACTTTAAATAGTAAAAAAAAAAGTACCTAGCATTAAAATATGTGTTGCATTATTTTCTGATTTCTCTTATTGGCTGCAGGATACTAGTCAAATCCTCTTTAAGCAATAAAGTATGATTGAAGCAGTTATTGAAAAAATGACATGTCAAACGTGAGGTTAAGCTCTGTTGATAAATGAGACCAATATTGCATTTATATTGTGTGCTTTCTCCCCTGTGACTATGTATTGATATGCTTCATTTTGAGCTCTCAATAACACTGGTGAAAGAAAAAATGACATGTCCATAATACTTTTAATAGGACATTTAAACAGGATATAGATAGATGTAATACACACACATTATATAGTAGACTCTCAGTTAACTAGAACTCAAGCAACAAAAGCTCTCAAGCAACTAAAAAACAAAATTGAATACTGTTCTTTAAATAAAAATTGACATTTTCAGGGCTCAACTAATGCCAGGAGCCAGGTTGTCATGCCACAAAATGCTTACAGGCACCTAGCTTTCATCCACTATATGTCTCTGCAATTCAGTGTTACCTGGAAGCAGACAGGCATGAGTGACTGAGCCAGTGCAGTGTTGGCGTTACATTCCCCGGGTTCAGCACCGCACCCTCCAGCCCAACGTACCCGTGTGTAGGTGAGGAGTGAAAGCTGCTGCTGCTAGAACAGCCCTCACTGACAAATATACTTAGCAGAGCATCCTATGTGTAGCTAATCCAGGCCATAGGGAGTGGGGTGTGGGAGCACATTCCCCCAGATTATATGAATAGCAGACACACATGATGCTGTAATTAAACGTAATCATGCATTATCAGATTTTGCCACTATATCTGAATACAATACATATCTAGCAACACTAATTTTTGGAATTTGTGAAAATGGCTTTTAGATTAAAAAGTGAAAAACATTGTTTGGTTATAAGCATGTCCCCCACATGCACTGCAAACATTGTACTTGTTAAGATGGTGATCTAGAATCAGGCTTTCTGAATTTTTTTATATATAGAAATGTACACCCAAAAGTATTATTTTGGTTACTTATCTTGCATTAAAATAATGGATTGATGGCTATGTTCCACTACACAATGAATCGAACAGGACATGTAAATAATTGCAAATACAATCTGATTAACACACAGAAAGTAAATTCTATGGTATAAGATACAAAATTAGGGGAGTAATTATAATCTGACGAATGGTGAGTCGATTTCTGTAATGGAACAAGCACACAAGCAATGAAGAACGTTCATATTGTAAGGCTCTTCAGTAGACAAACACATGGCTGGAAGGAAAAGGAGATATAATTGGTGCAGCCATATAATTCATAAACCATTCGCCTCAGGTGGTCTGGTTCAGGTCACAAGTAAAGGGAGTTTATTTTTTGCTTCTCAGCATTTCTCCAGTGGCTAGTTTACTAAATTATTAAAGCCTCGCAAATAAAACATAAATTGACAGTGTTCTGGAGAGACCCATTATTTAGTCAGCAGTTAAGTCTGCAATGTAATAATGTTTTAGCAATATCTGTCTTATCGAGACCAGGTGTCGTTCAACATTTTAGGGCTTAGCCGCTGAATCTCTGTGGTATTTTGGCCATCATAACACCTTCTCTCTTAATTTGAAATAATTTACACTTTTTAATCAGTACCAGTAAATAAAACTTATGTGCACATATTATGCTTGCACAAACATTTAAACAAAAATGTGTCCACACTTTTAATAAGTATTCATGGATGTAGGGAGTGGGGGGAATGGGGGGACAAATCCCCTCCAGATTTTTCTATGTTTGTATGTATGTATATATATATATATAAGCTATTTTACGGCCTGTGTATACAATGAACTGCACCCCCCACATAATTATTCTAGCTCCTACACCCCTGGAAGTATTACCCTAAAAAACATGCATTAATTGTGTCCAAACCGGTAGAGAAGGGTCTATAACCCAGAGTTGGATTTGGGCAAAATAAGGTCAAACAAGACATATGTGCTCTTCTTATCTTTGAGCTAAGTCTCCAAGTCATACTGATACAAATATCACTGCCACATACCAAATGGTCCAAATAGATGTTTGCTTATCGTATCTCTTTTTTATTCTTTCATTGTAACTTTTCCTGTTCTGTCTTATTGTATTGTCTTTATCTTTTCTGTATACCTTATAAGTACAAAGATTACAATCATAGCACAATCTACACATCGGAAAAGTCCAGAAAGGTATCATTCTGGGGGCAGTTGGTCATGTCTTGAAGGGTTGAAGATATTACGTTAATGTGCTTAAGTGCTACTTTACAGAAATGGCAGTAACTAAGTGGAAAAGCCTTCAAGAAGAATTGGTACAAATACTTAAAGAGATAGGGCTGTCCCGAATATTTAGACAGAATTGTCTTGATTGACATATTGGTTCTTGTATGCCTACAAATCTGTCTCTATGGGGTAGATGCCCAAAGTCTTTTTAGGGGCTGTAAAGTGATGTAATGGCAATTTCTCCCATGGAAAATACCAACTGCAGTCTTCTGCATACTTTTTGCAGTCAATGTGATAATTAGAGACTAGAAATTAGTCTTGTTTGGGATATTTAGGGCTGTTTCATTATATTGCTTTTCTATTCTGCCTTTCAAGTTGTTTCAACTGGTATTTTGCCTCATTTAAACTTTGTTTGTTGCGCAAAAATATAACCATAAAGAAATCCTTTTATGAAATCCTAAAATAGTGAGTCTAAAACCAGTAACCCCTGAAAAAGCAAACCTGCTCATAAAACAAACTATTAGCTCATTTTATGTTGCTCCGCAGTGCTTCTCACTTCATCAAAAAAATAGAGTTTTCATATTTTTGATATTTAAAGGCCTCCCCTATTACCATAGCAAGCACTGCTACATTTATGTGTATAAACAGAAGCAGCCCTTTTTATTACCCCGGGGGGGAAGATTTTCACTAAGTAATACCTTAAGGAAGTATAGTACTTAAAAAGTGAGACATTACTTAGAGCAGAAAGAAGTCAGAGAAGGATCAAATATGAATGTATAGGTACAGGTGCAAAGAATTTCAAATTTTATCCAATTAAATCAGAGATTTGTAATGATTTTTAACTCTATAGTCTGATTTAAAGCTATTTTGCTGCTACATTTGTTAAAGGGACAGGAGATTCACACATTTGTTTCTAGCATAAATGTAAAACATTAATTGGGTTGTTCTTTAATGAAAAGCCAGTGTATAATATTAGCAAAACTGACGGAAAATGCAAATTTGCAGCACTGTCATGAACTCCCTCTCCAAAAGTCTGTTTTGGGTGATGGCAGCCAATCAGTCTAGACTCTAGAGGAAGTAAATTATTTCTCCATAGAGATACAATTATACTAATAATCTACCCCAGCGGTGGGCAACTCACACACAAGCCTGTGCACAGGCGAGTCCATCAGGGATGACTGAAGAAGTCATTGACTCACCTGTGCGCAGCAGGGATATTGTGAAATCCAGGCCTGCGTATGGCCCTCCAGGACTGAACTTGCCCACCCCGATCTACCCCAACATACTTGAGAGTATGTCACAAGGAAGATTTAATCCTGGTTGCCATTGCAGTTTTCCAGGGAATTACAATTAGTCATAGAGTTAGTGTTGATTTCCAATGGAAATTCCACTGGTCTCCTAACATTGGTTGCCATTCTGTGTCCATCAAACAGAATATGTGAAATTATTAATTGTGACAGCTACCTTTATATTAGTAATACCTGTAAGTGGACTTAGAATTTTAATGGCAGATCTGTACAAAAAATCCACAAGCACAAAAAAATGGAAAACACTGTGTAGTGTTTAAATGACTAATATATTTACGTTTTTATTCATTAAAACTATGTAATAGAAGAATGTAATGGAATAGGTCAAAAACCCAAATGATGTATTTTCTAGGTACGGAGTGAAAGTGCACTAAGAAACAATTAATCACTTTACTGTCTTGCAGTGTCAAACCACCCCTGACGGTAACATAAAAGACAGGCAGACAGTCTGTCTCGAGTGTTCCCATTTTGCTTAAGGTTTAGGATCCATAAAACCACCTCACTGTCATCCCCTGACTCCTTTGTGCACATTATTATTCATATGTAGATGCCGCACATTTTACAACCACATTCGGTAGAAAAACAGAAAGACAACCATTACGGCCTGTTTATTGTCCTTTTTCTAGTAGCTCCATAACAAATGCTCATTTGCTGTACACACGGGTTATTGTCATGGCGAGGAGATTGGCAGACATCTGCTTATCAATTTGTGGATACCTTTAAAATGGCTTCCTTTTAGCAATCAGGCCTACGTGGTTTAGTGTAGTTTTATGGCTACTAGGGAGGTTAAGTGAAATTATTTGTAATTTGCTTTGTTTCAAAAGTGAGTCAGAATTTAAACGAACCCAGAAACTCTTTTTATTACATCTTAGATACAGCAAAATCCCGTTTAGCGTTCCACATGTGTTCCTGCACGCAGGAGCACTATATGAAACAACGCTAAACAAGGCGTTTTATCGCCATAGCGCTCAGACAGCACTATGGCGAATCTGAGAGCGCTCAAAAAACGTGTTATCTCGAGTTTAGGGCTAAGTGTAGAATTACAGGGAAAAAGAGAGCTATAGCGAATCAGCGCTCAAAGGGGTAGCGTTAAGCAAGGTATACCTGAACAGGTGAATGAACCTCAAATGACTGAGCCACAAAGTAACTTCTCAAACCGTGATATAAGTTCTAATTATGTACTCAAGAGAGTGAAAAAGAACTCAATTTATCAGTGTACTTTTACTTTAAAACAGTTTAGATGCTAGCATCTAAGACCACTTTATACATGGCTCCTTTTAGGTATATGCTTGCTGTCTCACACAGCTTTAAGCATAGCACAGGATGAATTAGGTATGTATAAAGTGTTTTTTGGATGAATAGAGTGAGAGTGCACTGTGTTTTCATTTGCATGTCCCCTCCCAGTTTCCTAGAGTACAGTGCATCAACTGTATTTCTGGGAAGCTTGAGAAGGAAATAAGTTTAGTAACATTTTTTAGACATTTAAATATAATCACAAATGCACAAATGTAATCATCATTGTATATATATACAGGAATCTGAAGATAAGGTCTCCGGAATTGAGGACTGGCTTTTGAGAACCACTTCTTAATATTTTCAAGCAACCAATTGAAAAGTTTGTAAAGACCTTGACTGTGTAAATTTACAGCTCAGAGAATAACATAGGCAACTACATTAAAGGCATATCTAAGTTTCCCTTTGTTTCCCTAATCTAACAAATGCTGCTTATATCAGACGCACACATTAAATTAATTAATTCTATACACATACAGATTTGTTTTATTTTTTAATAAATTGGTTTCCACATTTGGGTACATTTTTTAACCTTGCACTAACCTTCAAGCCAACAGAAGCACAATGCAGAGATCCACAGAGCAATGTGTGAGCTCCTCCTTCCTTACTTGTGCAGGGGAAAAACGAGACTACACATTCCATGATCCTTTTGTGCACAAACTGTCGTCACAGATTGAAACAATGTTATAGCTGCCTGTCATTGAAACAATGTTATAGCTGCCTCTGATTGGCCAAAACAAATGATGATTTTTTTGCTAACTTTAGCAGGGATTTCCGTGGTGTTAACTCTCAAATTCAACTTCTTGCAAATGCAAGAGATTTAGCAAAATGTAAGGTAAGTTTAATAATGTTTAATTTGGTATATTTAATGCAAAAAAAATGTTTTCATACACTACTGGTACTCCTCTATCAGATGCACTCATTATCCATGAAACTTAAATATCTTTTAACTTTACGTGACTCCTCACTTTTGATGTTCTAGGGCACCACACTGTATAATGTATAGTTACATTTCTTGATGTTGCTCTTTGCTAGCCTGTGCCCTGTTACACTGAGCTTGCAGGTATTACAGGATCATATTGCTTACTGTTCATCTATTACGTCTCAAGCCTTTCTTGTTGTTCCTTTATCATGTACCTCAAAAATGTTGTTCAAATAAAACAAGAGATTTGAGAATTCAATTTAGAATGCTATGACATTGCTCATAAATAATATTATTATTAATGACTAATGAAGTCATTTTCTTATTATTTCTGAATAGCTGTGTCATCTTTTAGAAATTATAAAGAAAAACAAAATAAAGTTTATTCTTTCTTACTTAATAACAAAAGTAATACGTTTGACAGCAAATAAATACAGTGTCTGCTGTAGAAATAAATCAAAACTTGAAGTATATGAAACGATGTTAGCTAATTGACATTGCCTGGCCAATGTTGCTAAGCTACGTGTTTCGGTGCCAGATGTATCCATACGACCTATTCATTTGGATGAGTCGGAAAAAATCTCAGCGCCAGTTGATGTTTTATGTTATAGCGTCAATTAGTACACCAGCCTTGGACTCTCGCTAATATTTAATATCTCCACCAGACCTCTCATGCAATACCATGTCGATTATTTATTTTGCTCTTTAAAGGTATGTCTAAGTTTCCTGGATTATGAATACATCTGATAAAGGAGAATCAGTAGTGTATGTAAACATTTTTTTGCATGCAAAAATACCAAAATAAACATTAACAAACTCACCCTGATGTTTGCTAAATCTCTTGAGTTTGCAAGCAGTTGCTTTTGTGAGTTAACACCCCTTGATATCCCGGCTAAAATCAGAATTTTTGAAGACTCTGTTTGTGAGTGCATGAATTGGCAGCATACTGACAGCGGGATCATGGGGGTATGTTTTTCCTAGCTTTTGGAGTCGGGAGCGGTGGGGCAGGAGGGAACAGGAAGAAATCAAGAGCCTTTGTTAGATAATTGGTAAGATCGAAATTGCCGCAGCAACACGTCAACCGCACATGCCAAGAAACAAAAGTTGCATCAATAGATGTAAACACTGGTCCCCAAAAGTGTAAACACCCCTCTCAAACACAACTTCCACCTACGTATCATGGATTCCTCCATGGTTTTGTAGAAGCTTTAACATTTATTTTTTTCTAATTAAAAACTAGCTTTATGATTTTTTTCCAGCTTAATTATGTTCTTAGTCAGATTTAGAATTGAAACGCACATCATTTTTATATTGAAAAGGGGCCCTTCAATCTCGTTCAGGTAATAAAAAAACATAACAATAAAATTAGGCTATCATTTTTTTAAAATAAGAAAATAATGAGATATTATTTAACATGCCATTTTTAATGTTGAAAACTTTAAGGCATGTTACCTTTCATTATAACCTTATAAAATAGTAAGGCAATCTTAAAGTTAATCATTCTACAAGCCATTCCTCACAAGTGATGATTTTTTTTCTGGTTCTTACTTACAATAGCTTTCAGTTCAATCTACAAGATGAATAATATCTATGCAAATTCCACACATTTATATTCTACACAACTAAAAAACTGAGCACCGTGCCAACATAATGTTTTATGGTCAGACACTTTTTAACTATAAAAAAAATTCAATTTCCTTTTTGAAAGTATAGGCGTTATTAAAAATAAACACTTCACAATTTACGGGTCTTGAGTTTCCAGTGTTTCCAGAGAAAGCCGGTGTCATGACAAAGTGTAATGGGAGAAACATCCACAAAGCGCCCCAAAAATCCCCTTTCTGCAATGTGTTGAATACCACACTACTAGGCAAGGAGTGGAAACTACTCCTGATGCTGCTCCTCATCTCTCATATGAATATAATCCAAACCCTTACACCAGAACTGTTTCATAAAAGGTGTTTTATTGGTTAGTCCAGAGAAGATACTTGTGAAATTACACGCACAGCACCACACGCATACAGCTTTAAGAAGTCTGCACACCACAATATTGTTTATTACAATATTATTGCATTACATTTACCTGGGAATAAGCCACGCTTGTGTTATTTATATAATGGGTTACTTACAGGGAGGCTGTGAAGGATTTATTTCAAGAGGATCAACATTCAGATTAAAAGGCCACGGAAGTCCCATATTTTTAGTAAACTCTTTTGCAGAGCTAAACACATTTTTAGTAAATAAAAATTAAATATTATCTTTCATATATACTGATCATAATATAATAAAGAGTAGGTTACTTTTCAAAAGAGCCAACCGCAAATAATGGATTTCAATGGACATTTTAGTTTCTACTGATAGGTTTCATGATGTGGGAGGAGCCTTTGAATGTAGAGGAAAATTATATGAGCACAATGGAAATGTGGCAACTAAAGCTGTCACTGCTTTAGTCAGAAATGGAAGTTTCATTATTTTACAAAGACGCACCTACTTGAGACAGAGATTTCTAGAAGCAAACCGGTAAATTAAACATACGTCTGTAGTAAGGAAATATTGCATATAAAAGTGAAACATTTAAATGTTGCATTAATTTTTACTTTCTAAAATATTCTGTCCATTTTCAAAGCTTTGTTATTCAAATAATCATAGAGTAAAATTGTGACTACAGTTGTCCTTTAAATCACAACAAATATCTAGATTGACATACCTTTTAGTCATCAGATATAGGAGGCACTGTTTATAACTCACACATGACACGTTCTTGTGAGTTAGCCAATGGATAATAAACTACTCCATCTAAATATTCACTTAATATATTTTTTCTTATTTACATAATCAGCACTTTACTGATTGGATTTCAGAAATACTTTCTCAATAATGCTGTGCCCTGGTTTATGATGCCATGACAGTCAATAAGACACTTATACTTTAATTACATTTCTTGCAACCACAATTACGAATTGTATAAAATGACTAATTTGAAAGTACATATTGATTCTTGACCAAACTCAAATGCCCACTATTTTACATCATTTTCCAACACTTTCTTCTATGACCCAGCTTGTATACATCATTACCTAACTCTACCCACCAAGGCACTCCTCTTTTAACCTCCTTAGCGGTATGACTGTGTTAGTACCCAGAGTGTTAAAGCGGCACACTTGTGGGTCAGACCGCCCTGTTCCACCCCCCTGATCCTACATTTAATTTTTTTATGTATTATAGTGGTCCCATCTGCCCAGCAGCCCCTGTTAAAGCGGTACACTCGTGGGTCAGACCGCCCTGTTCCACCCCACTGATCCTACATTTTTTTTTTTTTATGTATTATAGTGGCCCCATCTCCCCCCAGCCCCTGCAGCACATAATTCCCCCTCTCCTCCCCCTTCTCCTTCCCTTCCCCCTCTCCCTTATCATCCCCTGCCCCCATCCTCTTACTGTGTAACATGGTCATCCTTCCCCTGCAGCACATCATCTGGCAGTGTCCTCGAGTCGCTATTGACTTGACGTCCGTGTGATGTCACTCGGGACTCCCGAGTGACATCTTCCGGGACTGCCAGAAGACTTGCTGCAGGCAAAGGATGACCATGTTACACACTAAGAGTTAGGGGGAGGGGGAGAAAGTGTGTAATCCTGAGCGTGTCTCAGGGTTACCGCTTTAGGAAGAGAAAATTAACTCTGAGCCACGCTCGGGATTACCGCTTAGGAAGTTAATCCCATCCAACGTGTTTCAACCATCAGAGGCTTTTTTATCATTATCTGTTTTTTTTCCATAATGGCCTACCTCAAAAGACCACCCTAGTTTTCATACAATATGGTTTACTTTGTTTATTTTGTATCTGATTAGCAATACAATATATATATATATATATATATATATATATATATATATATATATATATATATATATATATATATATATACACACACACACAGTGGATATAAAAAGTCTACACACCCCTGTTAAAATGTCAGGATTCTCTGCTGTAAAAAAATTAGACAAAGATAAATCATTTCAGAACTTTTCCACCTTTAATGTGACCTATAAACTGTACAACTCAATTGAAAAACAAACTGAAATCTTTTAGCTGTAGGGAAGAAAAAAAAAAATAGAAAAATAATGTGGTCTGCACACCCTCTTATAACTGGGGATGTAGCTGTGTTCAGAATTAAGCAATCACATTCCAAATTGTGTTAAATAGTATTCAGCATACACCTGCCATCATTTAAAGTGCCTCTGATTAACCCCAAATAAAGTTCAGCTGCTCTAGTTGGTCTTTCCTGAAATTTTCTTAGTCGCATCCCACAGCAAAAGCCATGGTCCACAGACCGCTTCCAAAGCATCAGAGGGATCTCATTGTTAGAAGGTATCAGTCAGGAAAAGGGTACAAAAGAATTTACAAGGCATTAGATATACCATGGAACACAGTGACGACAGTCATCATCAAGTGGAGCTCCCTCCAAAATTGATGAAAAGACGAGAAGAAAACTGGTCTGGGATGCTACCAAGAGGCCTACAGCAACATTAAAGGAGATGCAGGAATATCTGGCAAGTACTGGCTGTGTGGTACATGTGACAACAATCTCCCGTATTCTTCATATGTCTGGGCTATGGGGTAGAGTGGCAGGACAAAAGCCTTTTCTTACGAAGAAAAACATCCAAGCCAGGCTACATTTTGCAAAAACACATCTGAAGTCTCCCAAAAGCATGTGGGAAAAGGTGTTATGGTCGGATGAAACCAAGGTTGAACTTTTTGGCCATAATTCCAAAAGATATGTTTGGCGCAGAAACAACACTGCACATCACCAAAAGAACACCATACCCACAGTGAAGCATGGAGGTGGCAGCATCATGCTTTGGGGTTGTTTTTCTTCAGCTGGAACTGGGGCCTTCGTTAAGATAGAGGGAATTATGATCAGTTCCAAATACCAGTCAATATTGGCACAAAACCTTCAGGCTTCTGCTAAAAAGCTGAACATGAAGAGGAACTTCATCTTTCAGCATGACAACGACCCAAAGCATACATCCAAATCAACAGAGGAATGGCTTCACCAGAAGAAGATTAAAGTTTTGGAATGGCCCAGCCAGAGCCCAGACCTGAATCCAATTGAAAATCTGTGGGGTGATCTGAAGAGGGCTGTGCACAGGAGATGCCCTCGCAATCTAACAGATTTGGAGTGTTTTTGCAAAGAAGAGTGGGCAAATCTTGTCAAGTCAAAATGTGCCATGCTGATAGACTCATACCCAAAAAGATTGAGTGCTGTAATAAAATCAAAAGGTGCTTCAACAAAGTATTAGTTTAAGGGTGTACATACTTATGCAACCATATTATTTTATTTTTATATTTTTTCTTCCCTCTACCTAAAAGATTTCAGTTTGTTTTTTAATTGAGTTGTACGGTTTATAGGTCACATTAAAGGTGGGAAAAGTTCTGAAATGATTTATCTTTGTCTCATTTTTTACAGCACAGAAACCTGACATTTTAACAGGGGTGTGTAGACTTTTTATATCCACTATAAATCTTTCACTTTACAACTTCAAACCATGACATCTTGTTCTTGCATTCCTCTTTATCTTGAAGACACTCTCCTCTTGAACATTATTACATCATTTGATATACTTGAAGGTTTATATCATATCTTCCCCTCCATGCTGTCATCTAAACTATATATATTCAGTTCAGTAAGCATTTCCTTAAGTTTTCCTTATTAGACCACACACCACTTTAGATGCCATTCCTTGAACTTTTTCTAGGTTGTTCATATACTTTTGAAGATACAGTTTATAGTACTCAGCACAGTACTCTAGGAGAAGTCTAACTAGTGATTTATAAAGTGGCATTAGTACCTCTACTTTTCTTGGACATAAATACATTTTTGTGTTTTGTGTTTGCTATAACATATCCTGAGAGCTTGATGATGTTGGAATGTTATTTCTAGTGATCAGAGGAGGGAGGGCTAAGGAAGGAGGGAACATGCATGAAGCTTTCTTAGATAATTGGATAAGGTTGACATTGATACCTCACCGTTTCCCCTTACTGGCCTAGTAGTGGGGAGTTGCATCAAAAGATGCAAACCACAACTCTCCAGAAAAGTAAACACTCCTTTCACATGCACAACTTCCTCTAAAGTATTGTGGATTTCAGAGGCATCAAAATATATTTGTTACTTTTTTCCTGTTTAATTCTTCCCTTAGTTTGACTCAAAAGTATCCAAACATATAATTTTTTTTCACTGTACAGTGGTCCTTTTAGTAAATGTTCTACATTTGGGTTTTTGTGTCATAAATGCATACATCTTCATTTATCAGTGCTTAGATTCCATGGCCCTCATTCAATTACGATTTTGCCAATTGAATAGGGCTCTAAATAAGCACATAACATATTTTTTTAAAGAAGTTTTTAGTTCGTAAACATCTATCCAAAAGCAAGGTTTTCACTAACTAAAAACGTATTTTAAAAAAATATGCTATGTGCTTATTTAGAGCCCTATTCAATTGGCCAAATCGCAATTGAATGAGGCCCCATGAACCTGACCATTGTCTCAGAACAAAATTAAGCAGGAAAATGTTTTTTTATGCCTCTGCAGGAACCTGGAGAGACCCATAAAACATTGTTAGAAGTTGTTTGTGTGAGTGGGGAGGCTACATATCTGGAGAGCTATTGTTGCAGTGTGTGATGCAAGGGATCTGCTTCTGGTCCAATGAGAGAGAAGGGGTCTATTTCAGTCTTAAACAATTATCTTTACAATAGCTCTCTGTTTCCTCATTCCCCACTCCTTTCTCCACTGCCAATATACACAATCTCACAATTCAGCTCTCATAGTGTGATGTAAAAAAATAGATCCCTGTACTTATAAACAGAGTGAAAAATTCATATTTTTCACAAAAATGCTTTATGTCCATGCTTTACATAGCTGCTAATATTGATAGGCTGGTACATACTTGACAAATACATATTTTCTCTTCACCTGCAGTTATCCTTTGAGTATTTTGTAATTCAAGAGATACACCAACAGAAGTCAGCCTTTCAAAAAATAAATTTTGATTTTGTGTGGTTAGACAGCCTTTATTGTATACTAAATTCTACTGACTGGTGATCACCTCACCCTAAGTTCTCACTTGCAGATACATTTGAAACTATATCATTGATTGTATTAACCTTTATATAGCTTCCTTGGGATTAGGCTCCTTAACTAACTGTGTAAGTGATGCCGCTTGTAAAGAATATATAATATAAATTACTCATGGCTGATCCAACAGTAAGTCTGTGGGTATCCGGGGGTGGGGGGAAGGCTGAGGCGATCCTGGGGTAAGGGGAAGGCTGAGGAGATCCGGAGGAGAGGGGGGCGGCCTGAGGGGATCTGGAGAGAGGGGGTCCTGAAGAGGCCAAGGGACAGAGGGGGCAAAGAGAGACAGGGGAGGGAGAGAAGGGGAAGAGAGACAGGGAAGGGAGAGAGGGGGCAAAGAGAGACAGTAGAGGGAGAGGGGACAAAGAGAGATGGGGAAGGAGAGAGGGGGCAAAGAGAGACGGGGAAGGAGAGAGGGGGCAAAGAGAGACAGGGGAATGAGAGAGAGAGAGGGCAAAGGGAGACAGGGGAGGGAGAGGGGGGGGCAAGAGAGACAGGGGAGGGAGGGGGGGGGGGCAAGAGAGACAGGGGAGGGAGGGGGGGGGGGCAAGAGAGACAGGGGAGGGGGGGCAAGAGAGACAGGGAAGGGAGGGGGAAAGAGAGACATGTAAGGGATAGGGGGAAAGAGAGACAGGGCAGGGAGAGGAGGGGGGAAGAGAATAAGGGGAGGGAGAGGAGGGGGAGAGACACAGGGGATGGAGGAGGGAGGGAAGAGACACGGGAGAGGGAGGAGGGAGGGAAGAGACACAGGGGAGGGAGTTGGGGGGAAGGAGAAACAACGGAGGGAGAGGGGGCAAGAGACACAGGGGAGGGAAGAGGGGGGGAAAGAGACACAGGGGAAAAAGAGGAAGTAGTGGGGAGGCACGGGGGGGGGGGGGGGGGGGGTGCCTCGCAGTGAGCACCTCCGGTCAAGTAGAGGGTGGGAGATGTAGAGGGGGGGGGGGGGAGAGGTTGAGGGGGGAGGCTCGCAATGTGTGGCAAACACCATTGCCAGACTTAAAATTTTAATGCCTTCAATTTTTGATGGGCAAGTCGCTAGTAATTATATAAACATCATGTAAATGCATTTTTTAACCTCCCATAAAACAAGCATAACCTTAATGAACCCATGAAGGAATGTCCACAAACAAATTTTATTCATTTATTTCCCAATTTTCAGAGCATTTACCAACGTTTTTCAACTGTACGAGGGTTAATGACAAAATAGTTTCAAGGGTTATGACAGCATTGATTGAAGGGCCAATTACAATACAGATTCAAACATACAGATACAAGATGGATAGGAGGTCCTGCCCTGAGCAACAATTTAGGATATAACATGCTTTAATCCAAATTAATAAAACTGTCACCAAGATAAACACACCCGTTAAAATGTATCAGACCCAATGCTGAGAACTATTAACCTATTACTATAATTTCTGCTAAGCAGTCACTGGATAAATATTTTCACAGGACCAAGCTACTGATACAAAAAACTGTCCCTATGGCAAGAGAAATGATTTATAGTTCAGCAAGAAATATATGTTAAAACCTAATATTACTAAGAGTAGGATAGTTTACTAGAGAGGATAGTTTGTTGTAAAAATTGTTGGAGAAAGTTGATTGAGTGTCTACTGGATAAAAAATATATCATAAAAGGTAAATATCTATTTTTTTGTGGTTGGATACTGATGCCCTCCACATAGTTGAATGAGGACAAAGGCATAACACCATATAAGATCATGCACAGAAAACCATCTACAATATGAAATGGAACCAATAATACATCCAAGATCATTATACAGACATAGTTCTTGGAAAAAAACTAATGTAAATATTCTTGTGGTGTCTTGCTTACTCCAATATTGCATCACCATTAAAGATTAAAAAGGCGCCATCTCCCCCTAATGCTGTTACTGTACAACAATTTATAACTGACCCCCTTGGTTTGCAACAACTATATTCATTGGATGTGGTCCCTTGGTGGCTCTAAACGTTTTCTAATTGCATTCTTCAAGCCAGCTGAAAGCTGACAGTTTCCGATTCTCAGCTCATTATCAGAGCACATCAAGGCCTCGTATTATGAGCGGAACACCTGGTCCACATTTATTTCAAGGGCCCAAAGCAAAACGGGAAGGTGCTTAATGTTCACCCATGTTGGTGACATTTTTACGATATCCAAAGTTCAGAATCAAATAAATGAATGGTTTGCAAGTAATGCAAACAAAAAAGCTGTGACAATAAAAATTCAACATTCACATATCAATTTTAAAACGTATACCACCCGTAAAGTTGAGGGTAAGGCTAAAAGTTCAGTAGATAATACAAATACAAAATAGTAATCAGCACATGGATGATTCCCTCCTCTTTAACAATCTTCTAAAAATAAATCTGTGCTCTTCCATTGCATAATTTATATAGGTTCCACTTACAAGCAGGGAATCTCATAAAAATGGTTTGCATCGTAAAAGCATCATTGCATCCACATATCAAACTTGTCATAGTTTGTTCACAGTTTAACTCTGATTAATACTTATGTGGTTCAGCAATGAAATGTAAGCTCCTACTGAGGTGAGGTTAAGACGCAAAAGATACGCTCATAAATATAATCACAGAAATCATAATTACAGGCGTGTAAAATGTCAAAGGACATACGGTATATATTTAAAATATTAAAAGCACAAAACACACACACACAATTGTATATTAAGGAGGATTAGCTACATTTTCAAACTTGGTGAATATAATACTTTGAGGCAGTGAATCTAATAACTTGGTTTAAAAAAATGAACAGGAACAGTTTATGTCGCTAAATGTATGTACATGTACAAATGAGTACATTTTCGATAGTAATTGGATCTTATTTATATTTATCTGATGTATCTAAAGTGTAGGTCTGTAGGAAGGAGATCCTCCACATGATGCACTGAATTTAACAAAAGTCTCAACGTGTGCCATAATAAAGACGTCATTTTAGTGGACGCTTAGTGAGATATAGCAATGAGGTGACACTCATATAGTGTTTTCTTTTCAATTTTTAAGCTGGTTATGATTTAATTATTTATTAATTCTCTAACATGTTGACCCACTTCCTATGATAATATATTGATATCAGTGTGTGCTTCTTATTTTTTGCTGGTGAATATTTCACTGATAACTAGTGATCAGATTTATATATGTATATATGGTGGACAAAAGAGTGATAGAAGCCCTCCACCGTACAGTAGTACAGTAAATAAAAAGTACATCTGTGTTCACATTTGAATGTCTAAAGCAAGTTAAAAAACCTGTTTCCAGCTCAGAGTTCTGAGAAAAAGTTATTACACTGCATTCTGGGAAGCTGAGCCGGGACACACAAATATGCCCACAAATGCCTCGCTCTTCATTCCGTAGCCATTATCAAACAATTATCAATCCCGCTCCATGCTGATGATAGCCAGTAAGCTTGAAACAGCTGTACATGGATTGGATACTCAGCCTGTGTTTATTCCAACCTAGGCTTTGCATTAAAGCTGTGTAATACAGCATGCATAAGCTTAAAGGAAGCCATGTTTGAAAATGTCTACGGAATGAAGAGCGATGCATTTGTGGCCACATTTGTGTGTCCCAGCTCAACTTCCCAGAATGCAGTGTAATAACTGTTTTTCTCGAAACTCTGAGCTGGAAGCAGGTTTTTTTAACTTGCTTTAGACATTCAAATGTGAACACATGTACTTTTTATTTACTATATATATATATATATATATATATATATATATATATATATATATATATATATAGTAAAGAAATTGTACAATAGTAGAAGCAATCCACTGTGCAGAATACAGTAAAAAAAAAATAATAGTACCTTTGTGTTCATATTTGGATGTCTAAAAATAAGTTAAGAAACATATTTTCTGCTCAGAATTCCAGGAAATACAGTTTTTGCACTGCACTCTGGGAAACTGGGTGGTGGCATGTAAATGAGTCTACAAATGTGAACACAAAGGTACTACTTATTTACTGTATTCTATCACTCTTTTGCCCACCATAAATTAAATGATGTTGTGGTAAATAGCCTTCCCACAAAATCTAAACCACGAGTTAAGAACCAGCCCCACATTGATTAGATCCATTTTAATATCAAAACGGTACTGTCTGTGGGTAAGTCCCTTAACTCATGCATAATCAGTCCTATGCTAGAGTTTAAATCTGTATAATACAGTAAGGAAATGCGTAGAAGGAGCCATGTATAAAGTGGTATTTTGTATTAAAGAATGCAAATGCATTGTGGACCCTATTTTCCCAGAGTGCAGTGCAATAACTGTATATCTGGGAAATCTGAGAAGGAAATAAGGAAATGTTTAATTACTGTATTTTGCAAGGTGGATGTCCTCTATCACTCTTTTGTCCAACATATGATTTTGAATATATGTATATATATATATATATATATATATATATATATATATACCCACACATACATATCTACTCATATATATACATACACACAAACAGATACTCATATTTAAGAAGCAGGTGGAACTAGAGGAATGTTCTTGGAGTATTATGCTTTTCAATCCTGTACAGTGTAGTTCCAACATACTATTTGTATTCTTTACAGCTGTCTTTAAGCATTCAAGACACTTTAGTCTTTTCAGAGAACTGATACCCTCTGCTTTTCTGGTCAGCAATAGGTTTTTAGCACATGGGTATTCATGGCCTCTGTAATGGAGCCAACTGTGATCACTCCTTGGAAGTGAGGAATTTTGTGCATTACTTAACATTTCAGCTTTTACTCCTTGATCCCTGGCGACTGCTCAGGTAGCTCAAGGTTGTTTGCACACGTAACAGCAAACCTTTTCATGTAGAAGCCTTTAACAGGGGCCAAAAGGGACTCTTATGGCTCTGCTTCTCAATGAAAGTTGAGTTGCCCTCCGCTAATCCCTGCCTCTTGGGAGCTTACTGGTCCTAACAGATGGATTAACTGATGGTAACACAACACTGGCACAATACAACGGCCATAAAAATATGGATGAGTGGGTTAAAGGTCCCCTCTATTGCAAAATGCACATACATCATGCAATGTAATCAACCTCTTTGATATTGAAGGCCCAGCTATGATGAGAGAAAGAACTCCTGCATCTTATTGCATAAGAAATAGCCAAACCATATACAAAAGAGAACAATGTCTCAACTTCTATTAGAGGAAGATTCTAAATGCTGAATTAACACCTATCATATCACATCCAAAACTCCCACCATAGCAATGTACACCAAAGGGTGGTTCATTTATAGGAATATCATATAATACTGTTAGGAATGTAATAAATCAAGCAATGATATATGCATATTAATTCCATACTGGAAGAACCTCTTCAACAATACAATATATGCATTATGTGTGTATATCTTCTGTGAGTTAATATATATATATATATATATATATATATATATATATATATATATATATATATATATATATATATTAACAAAAAGGAGATTTCAGTATGGTCAGCGTGGAAAAGAACTCATTATCTAAGATGTTTGTTTGTTAAAGAACCACCATTTCCTTTTCGCCAAGAAAATTCAAATGTCAGTTTCATAGAATTTCCTTCTGTGTTTTGCCTTCCTAATTTTTATTTGGAAAAATATTTACCATGCTTAGTGTGGCCAGTACTTTTGAGAAAGATGTAACCAAGTCAAATTAACACACAACCATATATAACCTCTATAATTTAAAGTAAATGAACACAAGCAGGATATGTATGCACTATATATATATATATATATATATATATATATATATATATATATATATATATATATATATATATATATATTGGTGACATTATATTAAAGCACTTTTACTGGTAGTTATATGAACTGTGAGAATAATAAATATATATGATATGGCAAACAGTAACCCTAAGTTAGGCAGGTGAATTCCATTATAATGCTGTAGGGATATTTGTAGAGCTCATTTTAATCTAAGAAATTCCCAGTCCTCTCTTGTAAAGTGAATGCCTTCATAATTGATGAAAAAAAACGAGTGTGCGCTACATGTTCCTGAACATTTATTAGAACACCCACACAAACCCACCCCTGAAGCACGATCACTGATATGCACTTCCTGAGGCTTTCAAGTCGCAGACCTCGAAGCTCCTGTCGAGGTAGATGATATTGTGAGCCAGACAGACCTGAGAGCTTTTGTTCGTTCCCACGCTCAATAAACCAGATGACAAGAGCCTTTCAAAGGCTGGAGTTTGAGTCGGTTCCAGACACATTACATGTATTGTATACTAACTTATTCCAACCAATCTGATGGCTGAGAAGTTCTCAATGCCTAGCCCCTCTGCTGCCTGATCTCTAGGAATAGCCATTTTATGGTGTGCTATATCTGCCTTAAGGGGCAAGTCCTGCTTGAAGCAAACCTCAGTCACAGAACCCCCATCACCATTGTTGTATTAAACAGATGCCTTACTCTGCTGATTTTATGGGCTTTGGAAAGCCAAAAAGGCTTCTTATCAGGCAAATGTTCAAGCACTGCCTTTGGAGCCAATTAAAGAGACGTGCAAGATGACTTTTAAATGGGCGCTTTCAACCTCCCCAACCAACCAAGTAACACATGAGCCGGATGCCTCCTCCAAATGCCTTTGTACTGCGTACTCTAATTGTTATTTCCACTATTTTATAGAGACACAGTGAAACTTCAATGACATTGCCTATGGTATGGTCTGTGGCTCTCTGAGCCTGAAATAGCATTCTGAGGTGGAATGTCTGTAATTCACGAGTGCTGGCCCTGTTCCATATGTATGGCGCTTTTATTTCCCATCTGCATTCATACAGCAAGATGGTAAAGTTTACAACACATGATCCTCTATTGAATCTGATAATACGTTTGCTTTTTTATTGTAACTTGTTTCTGAAAGAAAAACTTGAATGTATATGAAAAGTCATAAACTGGGGAGGAGGGAGATAGATGGGGGATTATACAGCACTACACACTTTCCAATATATGCACCTGTCATATACAACTTGGTGGTCACTACCTACACTGTGTAGTCTACACTAATAAAGCTCAATGTGTGCGGAGATTGCTTGGGAACTAAGACGCATACCTTAAAACCTCATTTCTGGTCGGTGTTAATATTTTGATTTGGAGGGTTTTGAAGTATTATACTTTTTTCATTCTCAGACTTATTTCATGAGCCAAGGTAATAAACAGAGATTAAAGGCATATTTATGTTTCCTGGATTATGAGTGCATCTGATAAAGGAGAAACAGTAGTGTATGAAAACTTTTTTGCATGAATTAATACCAAAATTAGCATCAACAAACTCACCCTGATGTTTGCTAAATCTCTTGAGTTTGCAAACATTTGATTTTCAGAATGAACACCCCTAGAAATCACTGTTAACATTAGCATGAAATTCATAATTTGTTTTGGCGAATCACAGGCAACTAATACATTTGTATCAATCGGTAAAGACAGTTTGTGCACCAAAGAATCATGGGATGTGTCAACCTGTTTTTACCCGGGAAGAGGAAATAAGGAGATTTCTGCATTGAGCTGGCTTGAAGGTTAGTAAAGAGTTCCATACCCAAATGCTGTGGTTCTGTTGGTAGATACACTGTGCCTATGTAAGAAGCCCTGGGGTGTGGAAAATACTTTTTATTTCTAAATAAAATAAATCTGTGTGTCTATAGAAGGACTCAATGTAATGTGTGTTTGTGATATAAGCAGCACGCCAGGCACATCTGTCTTTGTTTCTGGTTGTGCTTTTCCATTTGGTTTTCTTGGCAAAGATACTGGCGTGGGTTACCAGTTCCTTCTCCAGTGGATGATTTATCTGACCTTTCCGCTATGACCTGCCCATCTTGGGTGACCCTACATGGTTTAGCTCACAGCTTCTTTGAGGTACACAAGCCCCTTCACTATGACAAGGTTGCGATCCATAAGGGGATGTCTTAAATTAGAAAAAGGGAAAAACAGGGAAACTTAGACGTGTCTTCAAGCTACACTGAAGAAGAACAATTCATTTGGCAAAGCAACTTATTTTGCTCAACATTACAAGAAAATTGAACATTTAAAAAAATATTATACTTAAAAAATGTTTTTATCAATTACAGTATACTACTGCAGCATTGTAATATTTTTTATATATTAAAAATAAATGGGGACCAAATTATTGCCCCACTGTATACGTTAGGAATGGAGAAAACACACAAACTTGTATTTTATATCAGCCAAACAGAATTGATTGAGCCTGTAAATTCATACAGATAGATTATACAGTTTTTAAAAAATGAGTGACTTGGAAGTAACATTTTTGTAGCAAGAAATAAGGTTCCCGCGACTCCTCAAAGAAGCCACAAAATATGTTTGATGGCAAACAGCAAAATATACAGAGAGAAAGGTGTGTGCAGGGGTAGTGGAGTAAAAGATAGTTGGGGGAGTAAAGGCTCAAGAGAGAGAGTGATATGCGATTTGAAAAAAATGGACTATTAGCCACATTAAATTAGCAGCGGCAACGTGAGACCCGCAACAGCTGCAAGATTTACAGAGCGATTAAATTAGACCATGATGCGAGTTACGGGTCAGAGACGCAAGCCCGTAAACCATTTTAGCGCCGTTGGATTTGCAGCCATGGACACGATCAATTAGTCAAACCCATAGTTACGGGTTTAGACGGAGCCAATGGTAAAAGAGATCGTCAGCATAATGTCACAAAAAAATGGGCGTTCGATTTCAAAGTCTTACGGGTTTCAATTACGGGGTACGATCGGACCCGCATTCCAGAAATAATGCAATATTAATAAATCAGTAAATATGATATTCTAGTCCATGCGAGTTCCATTATCTGTATTAACACATTTATTGCCGGAATCAATATAACACGGAAATTAAACAGAAATAAAACTATTTTATATTGAAGATTTGCGAGCCTGAGAATGTTGTGCTATTAATTTTAACACTTAACATCCCTTTCATTATATTTACAGCAGTGTGTTTTAATTTGCATTTACAGTGCTACGGATATGGCTTTTAGCTCCCTTGCGGGTTACGGGGTTGAACGCCAGTGGATTTGTAGCAATTTAATAGCGAAATTGGAAACATAACAGTTACGGGCTTGACAGATCAAAGGATTTGCAGGTGCGCAGTTCAAACTTTCACGTCCCGTAGGATTTTTTTGCACCTAATCCCCAAGTTGTTTGCGGGCTGCTTTAAGAGGCCAATTTAAAAACCGTAAGTCTTGCGAGCTACATTACAGGCTACGGTTTTACACGTTGAGGGAATTCAATGTGGCTTTATGTTTGTGGAACAGAAAGGGAAGCCTGCTGCAAGAGATGCTTTTAATGGCCATATACTGCCCCAGTTTTACAGAGATGACCATCATGCTTTTTGCCTTAGGGTACTGAAATAAGTTACTGTCTCAGACAACTTCCAATTTATAGGGGGATGGAGACTGTACACACTTTATTTCTTGTTAAAACAGTTGTTCAATTGCAAATATTAGGGCACCTATTATTTTATTTGTACATATACCTATAAGATCTTTATAAATGGGATCCCTGACTCTGGTGCTTTTTGAACACAGATTAATTTAAAAACATTTTAACTCCTTTAATCCTACTACACAATGTTTGTTTTTTAATTTATTAATTCAACTTCAGAGAAAAACATTGCATTTAGCGATATTTTCTCTGTTATTTTACTAATGTGTTGGCTTTGAGCACCTTCATGCACTAGTGCACATTTTACCAGTGGCTTTTCATTTCGTTTAAACCATATATACATAATTGAGAGGGATGCCAAGTCACATATTTTCTATCAAGCATTTAAAAGAACAAATCTTAAACATTAACATTTTTATTGAATTAAAATATGAGTGCTACAGAGCTAAAAAATACTTTCAATCCCTGTGAATACTGAAAAAATATCAGGAATTATTCTGAACTTGAGTAGACTGCAGCCAATAACTTGAGTGAAATATCCTGACTTTTCTTATTTAATTAATCTTTTTTATTTAATTTTATGCAAAAAAAACCAAACATTTAAAATGCGTAAAGTAGTTATTTTAAATAGCAAATGTATGACTTCCTGGGTGCTCTGCTGATTTTTGTTATCTGTTCAGGAGTGGGAGGAGGGGACAGGGAAGATTTTTAACTCATTAGATAATTCGGATTAACTTTTAGAATTTGATACTCTCCCTTTACCCTCACACGCTCAGAAGCAGATAATTGAAAATAAACCTACAAACTCTATTGCCCCACCCTCTAACCGCCCCTCAGGAAACATCTACCATGGCAGCTCATTTGCAGAGTCTCCTAAAATGAAGATTTTCTCAAACTATATTTTTAAACTCCTGGTTTATATACCTGCTAATACTGTTAGTTTTTAGACTCAACAAAAAAGGGTTTTCTGAGCTAAAGTGAACATTTAAGCCTAACAAAATGTAATGCCAAGATCATATAAATAGACAAAACTCTGCTTGTTAGAGGTGCATAAAAAATGGTAGCATTTGTAATTCAGGCACGCAGAATTAAAAAAAAATGTACGGTAAATACATTTTTCACAAAACCCATTTTACTAAATTACTCACTATCAGTTTCATACACTTGCAGCATAATATGGTGTTTCTCCCTTTCTGGGTCGCTAGCTACCTTGTTGTGGTGAAGGAGCTTGTGAGCTAAACCATGATGAGCAGGTTATAGCATAGAGGTCAGACAAATTGCGGCACACTGAAGAAGGAACTGGCAACCCACTCCAGTATCTTTGCCAAGAAAACCATATGGATAAGGACAATCAGAAACACAGACATATGTGCCTGGCATGCTGGATCCATATTGTCACTGTGAGTCGGACACAACTGAAGCACTTAACACCAACGTGGTGTTTCTAAAGTGGCACTAAGACTTAGGCCGTGCTCACCTGCTTCAAATGCATTGATTGTACTGTGATTGTTCTCTCAGTACTGTACAGCTCCTCAGTGTAAAGCTGTGATAAACTACATACATTTGCCATATATACAATAGCAGCGATGAAGTGACATTTTAATTTGTAGAGCCAGACTCACACTTAGAAGTCACTCCCTGCTGCGTAATATCCTTGGCTATGAAAACAAGACAGAAAAGGCAATTAAATTGGGAAAGGACACCACTAATGGCCATGTGATGATTTCTGTGCTGATGTAATAAGAAGCACAATTGCCTTGCGTTGCCAAATGGTTATTTAAAAAGGAGAAACAAAAATCTATTTCCATGTTAGACTAAGGGAATATGTCACCCCCAAATCAAGTGTTTTTTTATAATGTATTATTAAAAAGGATGAAAAAATGGTTATATGTTGTGTTATTAATTATTTTCTAAAGTGAAACAATCCTGGGAAATTCCATGTTGTTGTTTCATTTATATGTAAATGATAATGCATATTAATGATCTGTTATCTGTTAGTTAGACCCCTATCCCACCCTTATCAAGGACTCTGAGCTGTGCATTAGCATACTCAGTCACACATTAGCATACAGGAACCATACAATCAATTCTAAATATTTCAGAAATGATTTACCGTAGAGGAAAAAAAAAAATCTACAGCCAATTTCTAATGCTCTTTAAAATTAAATCAACTTCCGGTTGGGGTGACAGTGTTCTCTTTTTTTTTTAATCATCACCAGTTGATAAATCATCTCTTATAGAACATAGGAGTGAGAGATATATTTATACTGCTGTGTAAATGCGGCCACTGAGAAGTAGAGGAGAATTTGTACTATAATTAAAGAAAAAAACTATGGGCCTCATTCAATTGCGATTTGGCCAATTGAATAGGGCTCTAAATAAGCACATAACATATTTTTTTTAAAGAAGTTTTTAGTTAGTGAAAACCTTGCTTTTGGATAGATGCTTACTAACTAAAAACTTCTTTAAAACATAAATGTTATGTGCTTATTTAGAGCCCTATTCAATTGGCCAAATTGCAATTGAATGAGGGCCCAACAAGTCAATTAGACTTGGCGGGAATCTGGTTTTGTACGTAACCTACAGAAATGATGAGGTTCTTGCCCATTAGGGGATAACAAGTTAAGTCACATTAAATTAAAGTTGGGTGTCATATGAAAGCTTACCATACAATTTTAATACAGATGGCGAATTACAGACCTCACACATCACAGTCATATGGGGACACCACTGGTAATGCGTACAGCAAGCTTCAAAAACACAAACAAGTATGCAGACACAGAAAATTATTTGATAAAAATAGATACAATTAGACAAATTATACCAACAAAAAACAGTGGTGTGACTTTAAAGAAGCTGCACATTTTTGAATGTAAAAGACCACTATGGCGCTATTTTATACGGCCTTTTGAATAACTAAGCTTGATTGATTGCTTTGAGAAAGATACAGACTTTGAAAATTTAAGTTTTATGCAATTATTCTTTACTATATGGTCTGACTATCCTTTCTGAGCTGATTCTTTCTGCAACTATCTCAGGAGAGTGTCTGAGATTTCAGGCAGGTTTAGCTGCCACATTCCCATTGCGCAGCTAGATTCTTCCTCTGCATTCAGCAACAATCAAAATGGTACCTTGCAGTGCAGCATAACTGCATATAAAGTTGATAAATGAAAGGATGAATCTTTTTACATTCTAAAAAACATTTGACTATTTTCTAGCAGTATTTTAAGAATATATTGTAAACATAAAAAATAAAGTTTTTTCCTCTTAAAAAATGAGTGATCTTTGGACATCTTTTGATCTCACAATAACCAAACACAATCTATTGTATTGCTCAGTTATATAAAAAGGCAAGTATACATACATGGGTTTATTTTATGCTTTAACAGCCCACAACTCTCTCCCAGTATTCGGCTGCTCCAATAATATTTCACTAGGAATATAATATACCTACGTATCTCTTTTGTGTACATTATTTTGTTAAGAAGTGCGTAAAATCCTACAAATAGTTCCTAACTCCCCCCCCCCCCCCTCTACAGCTCATGAAGACAGTGTGCTTCTAAGTACAGGGGTTGCATTGTCCCACAGTAACCAATCAGTGGCAACATTCTGCAACATGCTACTTGGGAGAGGTCACTGACAGGCTAAGTTGAGACACTGCACTTTGCAGTCCATATCCATGATCTGCTTAAGATACAGAGGGCAGGCCCAAAATTGTAACAGCAATTAGGTACATAGGTATATTATATTCCTAGCAAAATCCACAAACCATTAAAATCACTAACTTTCAAGACAACTTATTTAACACTTCGGCTATTTTTTTTATAACAAGCAATTGCAATCATATTTATTTACATGTTTACTGTTAAATCTACAGACCTGCAATAACTTTGTTTGGTTTGTTCATGGCCGACTCTCCGTGACCTCATGTACCATAACGCACCATGCTGGTATTCATGGCAGAGATACTGGAGTGGGTTGCCAGCACCTTCTCCAGTGGGCCACAGCATACAGCTCCTGGTATTCCTAGATGGTCCATCCAAGTACTGACCAGGCCCAACCCTGCTCGGTTTCAGGTTGGTGTGACCTCTGGGACCTTGCAAAAACTTGGACCTTTGCTATTTCACTTAAATAAGCAACCATTAGATAGTAAGCTCTTGCGGTCAGGGTTTATGCAATATTCTATTTCTCTATTGTCAGGATTACAACTGAACCACTAATGAAACTCTGCAGATACAACACTATTTATAAAAACAAGGAAAAAAGGTTAGGCAATAATGAGCTTAAAATATATTTTTTTACACTTAGAAAGTCATTCAGGTTCCCATTTAGCAAACTGCTATGAACTAATGGAAAGGGATACATTAGCCGAACACTTCAGAAATAACTTCATTAACCTGGCAGCAAATTAACAAGATGGAAACTGATGGAACCTGAAAGCCACTCGAACCACAAGTGAATTCATTGTCCTTAAATACATAATCTCTCTAACACAATAAATCAGGGCAGGGAGATTTATGGGCTTGGTAAAAGTCTGCAGCCATTAATCACTGGAATCATATTGACAGGCTCCAAGTTTTAGGTCTTAAAAAAATTAATGTGTTGGGTTTTTTCAAGCCATTGATCCAAAGAGGGGCTGGGCCATCATAAAACGCTCCATTAAACCAGCTACACTTCTACAGTCTTTCGTTTCTGTTATTAAAAGGCAAACTATTTAGTTTTATTTAAATGTGTTAACAAAGTGTATTTAATCAATTAGATCTGTCTCAATGTTATTTTCATGTAAATCTTACACTCACTTACTTGTAAGACCCATGGAGTAACAGTTTCTCGGTTTCTGGAACCTACCCCTTCTCCGTGTATTCTCTCATGTAGGCTGCCATAACACCAATGACCTGCAGCAATGCATTTGGTGAACTAAGCATACTCCCACAGGGAGACAGCAAGAAGACAGTGACATGATAAAACACTTAACTGACAGGATTTTCAAACATCATTATGTGTAATTATTTATAACTCAATGCTGCGGTAGAATGTAAAAATCAGCTGTGTAAATGTATAAAATCCTGTCAGTTTAAAGATATATCTAAGTTTCTCTGTTTTTACCTTGTTGCTTATATCAGAAACACACATTCTATACACACACAGTCATTCTATACACACACAGATTTATTTTATTAAAAAAATTAAATTTGGTTTCCACACCCCCAGAGCTGCTAACATCGGCACAGTGTACCTACCAATAGAAACAGTGCATTTGGGTATGTTTTTTAACCCTATATTAATCTTTGGGCCAACAGAAGCACAATACAAAGATCCATAGAGCATAGTCTAGCTCCTCCTTGCGTCCTTGTGCAGGGGACTCCATGATGCCTTGCTGCAGAAACTGCCATCACAAATTGAAACATCGTATGAGCTGGCTGTAATTAGCCAAACAAAATTATGGATTTTATGCTAACTTTAGCACTGATTTCCAGGGTTGTTAACTGTCAAAATCAACTGCTTGTATAATCAAGAGATTTGCACACTTTAGAGGTTAATAATATTTATTTTGGTATTTTTTCATGCAAAAAAAAAATGTTTTCATACACTGCTGATTCTCCTCTATCAGATGCATTCATAACCCAGGAAACATAAATATGCCTTTAATGTTTTGCAGCTGATAACACAAGCATGTCACAATCTGCTTGGTCTCTAACACAATGACCCTGACATTGTGAATCCTAATCCTTTTGAGAGTGTCCTTAGTTTATAAAAAGCAGTGTTTCAGGTTTGCGAGATGGCAACCTATAGGAGAGAATACAGGAAGTAATGGGAAGTTCCCAGAAGGTTAGAAACTTACAAGTAAGTGAGTGTAAATTTTATATGACAGTTACATTGAGAATGAAGACATTTTAATTAAAGTTAGTTAAATCCCCCCAAAAATCCCTTAAGAGCTCCTTCAAGCAAAGGGATTCTACGAACATCATATGTGTCTGTCCTCACTGGCTTAATAATTGATCATTACAAATATTGCCCAAGACTTCATTTAGTCAGTGTTTAGATAGTTCCAAGCAGTGATTCATGACTCCCGCAATATCTAGCCACTAAATTACATCTAAGCTCTCCTATATAAAGCGATCGGAGATGTCAGCACCTCGCTCTTTATGATATCGCACCACTCCAATAATTCTGGTTTACAAGTAAATTCCGATTATGCATTAATAAGTGCTGTTGGTGGCTAAACTTCAGGCCTTTTGAGTAATGACTTGGTTGAATGCAATTAGGCCAGCCAGGTGCAGCTGGCCTGGGCACTAGTAAATAGTTTTTAAATTTTACTACTTCCGTTTTGGGTTTTAGGGGTGCATTCCATTCTGTCCAAATTAGAGAGGAAATTGTTTCCATGTTTTCAGCTGTTGCTCATTCTGACCATTACTGCTGGCTCGCTGGAGCATCACTGTCCTGCCACAAAAGCCTGGAACGTACAAGAGCCAGGCTGGCAGTGAAAGAGTTAACAGGATAATGCAGGCCCACATTTTCCGGATAGTTTGATTTGTTGAAGATCAACTTCTCTCTACCTCCTACTAGGTGATAAGGAGTAGGGAGCAGATTTGCCCTTACAGCACTCCTTATCTGCCTCCTTCCTTGCAGTGGCCACTACAGGCAAACTTAGACAACTCAAGAAGACATCTTTAGGACCATATTCTATGCAGATTTGCTCCCACACCCTGGACACCAAATAGGGGATGGGAAAAAGCAGCTCTGCCTTAATCTGCAACACAAAAGTTTAAATGTATGTTTAAAAGTTACATTGCCATTCAAATACTGATTTTATTGTCATTTAATTATTTGCTGTACATAGCAAATAATACAAAGTTTATCTTAAAAGACCACTGTAATCCACTTACAAACAAAGCTCATATGTTTGCTCGGCATAGACTAATAAAAACAGTATGCAGTGTAAAATAAATAAAATATATATATATATTTTTTAAGGTTTTAACTGTGCGTTTCCCCTCAAGCAGAGCTGTGTATCTCCTCCTACCTGTGTCTATCAGGGGCGTGGCCAGCTGTTCCTGTGTGCTGGACTAAAAATAAGGTCTGACCAGAGTAGGTTCTTCTTCAGACAAGGCATGCTCAGTAAAAGGGGTGGGATTATGATGACTCATGCTTTGTCACTGGGAAGGACATATGGGGCAGCTGCAAGCATGTTACAATAGAGATGCTACCTCTGTTTATGCAGTGAGGCTAATGATGTAATGGGCAGGGTCAGTGACATCAGTCCATTCTGCTTCCAAGCTCCATGATAATCCAGTCCCTAGACAGGACTGGCTACACCCTCAGACACAGGTAGGAGGAGATATACAGCTCTGCCTGAGGAGAAAATAGACAGTTTACAAGCTAAGAATAAGTGTTAAAGGTTATGTATTTTATATCGCATACTGTTTTTAATAGTTTATGCCCAGCAAACAAACAAGTGAGCTTTACTTGTAAATGCGCTACAGTGGTCCTTTAAAACTCACCTGGCTACATTTTCCAGAAGCTCTACTCTTTGGAATATGTATGAAGTTCTAAAAAATTATATTTATATTTTGGTTTTGTTTTGTAGCAGTTGTAAGTAATGGAATATTTAAAATATCTATGACTCTGGTAGAATGGCCAACTTCTATGCCTTTTTTATGCTGTGTGATATTTTTAAATAAATAAATGACACATTAAATTACAGGCAATGTAGCCATCAATGCAGTGCAGTGACATTTTTCTATTAACAATATTAGCTAAAGTTTTCCAAAAGTGACATAAAACTTATAAACTTTATAATGTCAATGACACAAAAATAAGCCTTTTTCTACAGGCCACTTTCCTTGAGATGGATGCAGGATTCTTTTTTTTTTTTTTACATGATACAGAGAGAACTGGGAGACTTGGAATCTACTGTAGAACCACAAGCTTGTGCTTTATTATCTTCTAATGTAAAACTAGCAATCTAAATACAGATAAGCTGTTTATCAGAACATTTCAAAATATGTTTTACTTCACTAAATAATATTTAATCTCTCTTTATTGAGATCGTAAGAGGAGGATGCAAATATCTTACAGCTGATACATTATTAACAGGACTTAAATATAAATTACAGTAAGCTAAAATTGTTACTGTGCATTGTTGGAAATTGATTTCCCCTGCCTACTATGGGCTTTTTTATATTTTTGCACCATATTTACTAATATTAAATGCTAGGTTTTATCACATTGAGGGATTTTTACTAAGCTATCACAAGGAACTATGATGGGGGGTTCTAAGCATCTCAAGTTTCTGAGATGTGCATCCCTATATTTTCTATGTCCTATTTCTGCTGAGGAAAATTGAGTTAGAGGCCTGTTTCGCCTCGCATCAGCGACTTAAGATGCTTAGTAAATTCCCCCTGAGGTGTGAAGAGCTGTAATGTAAATTTTTACCCATATGAAATAGTGCATAGTAAATGGAACCCCTAGGAATTGGAATCTGTTATCTTGAGGTTTGAGAATGTTCAGTCTTTATTAATCAATTGCATTTAAAACGAAACAAAACAAGATATGGACTCCTAGACTCCTTTACATATAGCATATAGCCTTACATGGAAATGGAGAGCTTCTCTAACACAGGGGTCGGAAACCTTTTAATACCAACTGCCCGGCACACGGACTTTTGGGCGAAGAGGACGTGCGCAATGTCATGTGCACAACGATAAATGCGCGCACCCACACCAGCGCGGCTGGTGAGTACTCGGGAGAGAGACCTGGGGTTAGAGGGTGGGTACTGGGGGAGAGAAACCTGGGGTTAGATGGTAGGTATTGAGGGAGAGAGAGACCTGGGGTTAGGGGGTGGGTACTGGGAGAAAGAAACCTGGGGTTTGAACGTTGGATACTGTGGGAGAGAGACTTGGGGTTAGAGGGTGGGTACTGGGGGAGAGAAACCTGGGGTTAGATGGCAGGTACTGAGGGGGAGAGAGACCTGGGGTTAGAGGGTGGGTACTGGGGGAGAGAAACCTGGGGTTAGAGGGTGGGTACTAGGGGGAGAGACAGAGTGAGTAGTGGGGAGAGAGGGAGCTGGGGAGAGAGGGTGAGTACTGGAGGGACAGAGCTAGGGAAGAGGGTAAGTACCGGGGAGGGTGAATACTTGAAGCTGGGGAGAGGGTGAGTACTGGGAAAGACAGGGTGAGTACTAAGGATGGTGAATACTGGGGGAAGAAAGGGTGCATACTGGGGTGGGTGAGTACTTTGGGAGAGGGTTGTTACTCAGAAGGAGGGTGAGTAGTGGTGGAGGAGAGGGTGGGTGCAGAGTGCTGTACTGCCGCGCTGGTGTGGGTGCGCGTATTCGTCAGGCATTTTTCAGCGCGCACATGACGGCGCGCACGTCTCCTTCGCTGAAAAGTTATGCTACCCAACTGCCCACTTTTAATGGTAACATTTTCTTACCGCCCACTGGTTCCGCAGTAACTCAATTTACCCTATCTAATTTCTGGTTACATAAATCATATGACCCTAAATATGTATCACCCTGTATTTATTAGATAGTGATCCGGTCCTGACTGCTGTCCCTGGCGCTCTCACCAGCTCTCCAGCCATCCAAGCGCGGTGCTGTGGGTCTCCGGCATGTGACGTCACTTGTCAGCGATGCCACCTAGCGAGTACCCTGCTGCCCATTATGAAAGCTTGAATTGCCCACTAGTGGGCGGTAGGGACCAGGTTGACTTCCACTGCTCTAACACATCACATTTTAGTATATCCATAAGCAGACCAGCTCAATTGCCTGCCCTTTAATCCCACTCACACCACTACAAGTGGCACAAGCTGCAATATCATGTTACATTTTGATATCATAATCACAGGCATTTTTGCAAGGTTATTTAATCCAGCCTGGAAATTGATTTTTCTGTGTAAAGGCAGGCAAAACCCCATGTGAAATCCAAATGTTAAGAAACATAAATAATTAAAAGCCAGACGAAAGCCCCCTGCACTTACTGGCAGTAAAGAAAACATTAGCTGGTTCTGCCTCTGCTTTCAATTCATATGACGGGCCCTTCTACCACCGACGTGATGACTGCTGTGGGATGGACACTGTATGATTGCAATTATAAAGACATCTCCGCCAAATATAAATGTTCAGTTTTGTATAAATGCAAGTCAGGTTTGTATTAAAGGACCACTGTGGTTCAAGAAAAACTGAATGTTTAGCAGCTATATAGTCTGTGAACACATTTTTTTTTAGAGAAAATTAGGATTTCTGTAAACTCTATACTATTATTATTATTATTATCTTTATTTATATCGCGCCAACATATTCCGTAGCGCTGTACAGGGGTTGAGTACATAGCAGAAAACAAATTAAACATCTTGTAAAGAATGGAGGGCCCTGTTTTTGAGCATAAAATCAAATGTACATAGAGCTTGTTTCCAAGGCCTGACACAAGATTGAAAACTCGCAAACTTACAATCTACAAAAACAGGGAATTCCATATTGCCTTACTTCAACGTTCCAGGCACAGCCTGAAGCCTAAGAATGTGCACATTTTTATCAGTTGAAGAAGGGATGGGGAAAGAGGATGGGAGAAGGAGGTGGGTTTCTTAAAGGATCAGTGTTGTCAAATATGTAATATGTACCATTTTGAAGAGCTATACTTGAAAATAGTCAAAATCTTTTCAGAATGTAAAAAAAATATATATACAGTTAGGCTGCTTCTATTGCATCCACTTTCCGAGGCAAGAGGAAACTTTGAATACACAGGAATTCCGCACAATGAGTATGAAGCATCTAAAACTGCCAGATCATTCAATAGGTCTTATAGGATTCTCCTTCATTTACAACAGGAATTAACAGCCAGGATAACAGGATCAGCCAATAAAAGAAAACAGAAACCTGCACTAAATAATTATTTGGTATAATAGATGAAAATGTAAAGGCTCTGTTTGTTTATTTTTTTGCTTTCTAGAAACATTGTGCCCATTATAAAGTTTAATTACTGAAAAGGCCAAATAAAATTGACCGTAGTAGATCTTAGAATTGGATCTTTTAGAATTTGCATCCTTCTCCTGCACATACCCATAGGAAGGCTGTTTGCAACAATAAATGCAAGCCCTGCTCGCAAGAAGTGAAACTGAACTTCCAACACACACACAAAGTCTTCACTAAATTAATTAAAGATGCTTTATGCGTTTTTTCCTTTCATAATTCTTAATTCTGCTCTGTCAGACTTAAAGTTTTCATATATAATGATCATTATTAATATACTAGAGAATTGCCCGTCAAAAAATGACGGCAATGAAATTCTAAGTGAGCTAATGCTGTTTGGTGTGTAATAATGAAATCTATAATACATTAATAAATGAATATACTTAACCTATTTTGAAGCATTGTGTTGAAGAGCTGGCAATCTGTTTTGATGTTGCTGCAGCATTAGTGGTGTGGAGCTGCTGTATAAGCATGCTGAATGTGTGCAGTGCAATAGTGTGCGTGCGCAAGAGCAAACCGTTAGCGTAGCTGTGTACTTCTGCATTAAAATGGCGGCAAATGTGTGGTGTGCGTCTGTAGTGGAATAGCTGTAGGTGTTTTGTGGTGTTTTGCGTGTTTCTTGTGGTGTTTTGCAGGTTTAGAGTGCTGTAGCCTCGTTTTCGTTTTGTTCGGCGGACATTTTTTCTCTCGCTTAGAGAATTTTCGAGTGTCTAAACTCTTTTATTTTCAGTTAAATTAAGGTGTAACTTCATTTTTTGAGGTCCTGGATGCCCCCTCTTGCTGTAGGTAAGCTTTTTATGTATGTGTTGTGTGTATTTATTGTGTTTTTCATTTTTTCCTGTCCGCGGGTTGCGGACGATTTTTGTGAGGTCGTAATGAGTGGTAACGTGTCTCGTATGTTGTTTGCGTTGCGACGTAAAGTTTGCGAGGGTCGCAGTTGCTGTGCCGTGTTGTTTGCATTCCGACGTAAAGTTTGTGAGGGTCGCAGTTGCTGGCAAGGAGCACCTTCGGCGCTCCTTGCCAGCAACTGCGACCCTAGTTTCGCGACCCCGCAAGCGTTAGCAACAACTCGTATGCTAACAACTATATATGTGATATATATATATATAGATGTGTATATATTAATATACATACAGTATAATATACAGTACAATTATATATATATATATATATACATATATATATATATATATATATACATATATATATATATATATATATATATATATACATATATATATATATACATATATATATATATATATATATACATATATATATATATACACATACACACATATATAAAATTGTACCGTGATGATTCTATAAATCTGCTGAGCACTATATGAGACTGATATTATATCGTAATTTTAATGGAAAGTAGGCTATGTTTTGAATGAAAACATTGTACTTCTTTTTGTTCCAACAGCGAGCAGTAGCCTCAGTAATTTAATCCTGTGCAGTTATATGAGCCTTCCCTACCGAGTGTACAAGAAAGAATCACTATTTCAGTGTGATCAAATAGTGGGACATGCATGCAAGGTATGTATGTGTGTGTACTCAGGGTGAGACCAGGAATGTTCTGTCTCTGCCCAGGCAATACCAAGAAAAAAAGACTGAAAAAGGAGATGGAGAAAAATTAGCCCCATAAGAGTCAGGTTAATTCTCTTTGATGTTTAACCCACTCAGAGCTAAAGGATTTGCTGTAGCATACTATGGGAAGTGGACATGCTGGGAATGTGCCAAGGATAATTCCTGCAAATAAAACTGTGCAGCTTCGTGGCCACGGCTCTGATTTCAGTTTGCAAAGTAAAAGAAAAGCAACATAAACTGCAATAATAATAAACCACACTTACAATATCAGCACATTAGTATGTGGTGGTGGATACCCCAGACAGTTAGCACACACCTTCATCGTTCATCATCACTGTGCTGTTTGATCAGATTTAAGAAATCATTATATGATGAAAAAAAGATATAAATATTTGAAAAAAAATGAGTATTTCTAAGAGCATAATTACGGTAGGCAGCAAAAAACTCAATAAGCGAATTATCAAGTTGAAAACAAATTTGATGTCCCTGTTGGACTCATCCATTATACTTTGGAGAGGGTTAAATGTGTGACTTTCACATTTTTGGAGGACAGAGCTTTGTCTTATTGATGCAAGCTGTCTACCTCAGATCATATGCAGGGAAAGGGGCAGGTGTCAAGTTGCAAAAGCTTCAATCACTTAACAAGCCTATGTCCTATCTTTTACTGTTCAGTAAATCAGTAAGGTCTAAGGCGTCAAGCCTTCAGGAAATGACCAGGTCAGACAAGAGGAAAACTTTCATGATACAAAAACTAATATGAAAAAAACCAAGCGTATGGGGAAAGAAGCACATTTTTTGTTATTAAAATAACACATTTATATAAAAAGCATGGAACGCACATTCTTCCACATAACAGTATGAGGTATAGAAACAGCATATTATGTTTATGTGGGAAGTCTTAGTGCAGTAAGGGTGTTTGTTCACAGTAACGTTACTTACAGCAAATTAGGAGCCTCTCAAGATACTCCGCCCTCCCCTGCTTTCACAGTAATGGCCGTCAGGCCGATTTCTTATAAAGCAGCTAGAGATGAATATGTACTTTAGGATATGTTAAAAAAAAACTTCAGGTCAAATGACTGTGTTGGACGCATTTTACTGATATCTAGCAGCTTTCTCAACTGATGTACAGCGCGCTACAGCGCTATTTAAACCATGTGGACATCGCTTCTGAGGCGGTTCAGGCATCTCAACACCAAGGCAAAGCTTTAGCCGATCTGTTGCTATAGCATCTTACCAGGGAAATGTGAGGAAAAAGGCATCTGTTCAGATCAATTCCCATGATTCCGGCTCATTATTGAATGGAACGTGTATATATATATATATATATATATATATATATATATATATATATATATATATAAATATATATACTAAAACTGAAATATTCTGTCTGAATATACAATAAAAACTTTTAAAGCATATAAAAAGATAGGATCTATCCTGTTATGTGCACGCACGGCACGGGAAGCCTCCTGGTGCCGGGCGAGCTCGCGTCCAGATATACTCCCTAAGCCCCTAACCCCCTACACCCCTTGCCGGCCCTAACCCTAACCCCCTACACCAGTTACCAGCCCTAACCCTAAACTTAACCCCCTAATCCTAACCCTAACCCCCTACACCCCAAACTCCTAATCTTTTTAGGCTAATCCTAACCCTCTAGAAGTAAGTTCCTAACCCTAAGCCCCTAACCCTGAGCCCCTAACCCCCTACACCACTTACCGGCCCTAACCCTAACCCTCTAAACCTAACCTGAAAATCCCTAAACACTTACCGGCCACTTAGAGACAGCTACATCGGGACGTCGGCGTTGCGCTTCCCGTGCATGCACATAACAGGATAGGTCCAAAAGATATAACACATGACAGAAAAAGCCCATTCAAGTTAAGATATATATCCATAAAAATGTATCTATCAGACATCCATAAAAAGGGCATAAAAGTCCTTGGAGTAAAACATACACATCAAAACAGCATTTTCTATCCTAAAAAACAAACTTGACCAAATGTAAAATATAAATATGTGTTTGGTCTATTTGTAATTAGACCTCTATCTTGTCTTTAACGAATCAATGTAATCTGCGGAAATATTTATTTCAATAAAAAAGTAGAAAGAGAAATAAAACATGTAATATCTAACTATAATGCATGAAAAAACAGCTAGAGGGAGTGTAGATTAATCATAGATATACTTTAACAAGCTATTGTTCCTGCTTCTCTATGCTTAATTACTTTGTGTTCAGGTGCCTAGATTTTTGTTCTGCCTTTGTGTCTGAACAATGTAATGATATTAGTTTAAAATCTAGATTTTTTTATATATTTTTGCTATTTGTATCTGATGAATAAGAATTTTAAATCTAGTGCCATTGATTGTCCTAGGCTATAGTAGCCAGGTGGCTTTAGATATATGTGTAAATGGAGACAAGTTGGTGTAGACTGCTATCCTTGTGAAGCCTAGTGATTCTATTTGGATATCCTAGTAGATCCAAGAGGTTCTAGACAGCTAACATAGTAGAAACAAGTGGTTCTAAATGGCTGACCTACTGGTATCAAGTACCTCTGTGTGGATATTCTCAAGAAGCCAAGTGGTTTTAAGTGGATTTCATAGTGGAGCCAGTTGGCTATACATCGATATCCTAGTGGAGCTAAGGAGTTGTAGATAGATATTCTATTTTAGCCAAGCAGTTCTACAAAGGGTTCTAAATCGATATGCTAGTGGATACCAGTGGTTCTAGGTGAATATGCTAATGGAGCCAAGTGTTTCTAGCTGGATATGCTAGTGGAGCCCAGTGGCTCTAGATGGATATGCTATTGGAGCCAAGTGTGATCTAGTCTGTTACATAGTATACCCCTCCCACATTCCTGTCACAGTCTATTTTCTCTTAAGGTGGATTACTAGCGTTACCATCATATATATCAACAAAGTTAAAGAAGCAGAAAGAGTGTTATACAGATGGGTTTGGAGATCAGAATGAGAGACCTGGGGGAGTTTGGGTGGGCCCCCTGGTATTCAATTTTCTCACAGGAATCAAAGGGCATTGAATATAGTAATGCATACTGCTGACCCTACAATGCCTAATAAATACCTATTTGTGTATTGCACTGGAGGCCTCCTTTTGCCGGGTGTGCTTGTGTCACAACGTACCCCTTGCCAGCCCTAACCCCCTACAGCAGTTAGCGGGCCTAACCCTAAACCTAAGCCCCTAACCCTAAATCCCTAACCCCCTACAACCTTTGCCGTGCCTAACCCTAATCCTAACACCCTACACCCCTTGCCGGCCCTAACCCTAACCCCCTACACCCCTTGCCGGCCCTAACCCTAACCCCCTACACCCCTTGCCGGCCCTAACCCCCTACACCAGTTACCGGCCCTAAACCTAACCCCCTACACCCCTTCCCGACCCTAACTGTAACCCTGTAAACCTAACCCGAAAACCCCTAACCACTTACTGGCCACAAGGAGACAGCTTCATCGGCGCAGGGGAGTGCACCATGCGTGCGTGCACATAACAGATGCACGTGCGGTAGCATAAAACAGTAAAGCACCAAGAATTTACAACCTCCTGTATATATCTCTGTAAATAGCATGTGTGTGAAAATAAAAAGTGCAATATGTATACATTGTGATTTCAATATCACTATCATTGGTAAGCTACTAATCAACGAATGATACCACGCCAGGCACATCTGCCGCCAATGAGAATGTTTGACCACAAATACATTGTATATTCCTTATTTCAGTGGAAGGACCCTTATACAGTGTTTATCTCCACCCCCCCACCCCCACATGTCAGCATATGCTCCTTATATTGATGCTGGGACCCCCTAATAGTGTGAACCTCTTATATCTGTGAACAGACCTACTATCATGTACCCCTCTTATATTAGTGCAGGGACCCCATAATAGTGTGATAATAATAGTCTGTTTCTATATCATTGTTGAAAAGGTAACTGCAGTAGTCCACCTTAAGTGCACACAGATTTGAGTGAGGAGTGGGAGGGCTCTACAGCACTTCAACATCAGGACTCCCCATGCGCTTGTGAAACAGACTAGGTCCGCCAAGTGTTACTAGCTGGATATGCAAGTGCAGTTAGCTGGTTCTAGATGGCTACCCTAGTGGATCCAAGTAGTTGTTTTAATATATCCTAGTAGAGTCAAGTGATACTAGATGAATATCTTAGTAGAGCCAGGTGGCTATAGATGGATATCCAAATTGATCCGAGTGGTTGAAGATGGATATCTTAATTGAGCCAATAAGTTTTAGATGGAAATGCTAGTTTAGCCAAGTGGTGCTAGCAACATATGCTAGTAGAGCCAAATGCTTCTAGTTGGATGTGCTAGTAGGGAAAAGTAGTTTTAGTTGGACATGATGGGGGTGACAAAGAGGTTCTCACTGGGCATACTACCAGGGACCATTGGTTCTCGTTCGTCATGCTAGCAAGAACAAGTGGTTCTAGTTGGGCAGGCTAGCATGGAGAACTGTTTGTAATGGTGCCAAGTGGTTTTAGTTGGTCATCAAATAATTCTAGTTGGGTGTGGTAATGGGCTAAGCGGTTTTAGTTGGGTAATGTGTTTGAAAATAATGAACAAGAGGTTTTTATCTACCAGTTTCATAAAAGTTTTACAGCACTAGAATATTCCATAGGATGCAACGGCAATAAATATGGGTCATGGTGTGATTTTCCAGTACAGTATATTTATATTAGGACTGAATTTGCAAGTCTGCTCTGTGCAGATCAGTGTATTTTGCGCACCATCAATCTTATCAGGTTACTATTGATTCAGGAGTGAAGCCAACTAGGATTATAAGCATAGGTCTGAGAACTCTTTGCATTATTTTCTAATTAATTGCCATATTACCTAGCAACTGATCAGATAAAGAGCTTAAATAGAAAACAAATTCATTCTGTCTCCATAAACCAAAGAGCCCACGTTTGCTATTGAGCTGCAGAGGCCAGAGCTGAAATTTCGCTGAGCAATTATGACTTGTGCAATACATACTTTTATTCAGTAATAATAGGCTTTTATACACAAGAAACCACTGTCGTAAAGAATAGGAACAACCAATTCATCCAATTTACAACCATAAATTTGACATCTCATTAACTAGGAATAAAATGTACTTGAGTTACTGTTGATTTGAGGGTGCAGAACCACAGAATAATATCTGTTACTTTTATGTAATTATAGTGTGTTTTAATAACTTGAAGTGTACACATACATTGCTTTCTAAAACAACAGTCTTAGTTTTAATAAAACAACAGTTTTCGTTTTAATAAATGTAGAAACAACATTTTTTTTACATAACTGTCAATTTATGCCAAAAAGTTGTTTTTAATATATATTGCGCAGCAGAAACAGCTGTCCCGTAGGCAGTTTTCTTAAATAAATGCATATTATCATGTATTAGCAGTCATACAATAGGCTTTCATTTGTTTATTTTGCAATAAAATTAGTGGTTGAAGAAAAAAACTTAAAAATATTTATTTTAAAGTACTGGATCTGCCCATGAGGTTGTTTTGAAGAATTAACCTGTCTCTTTAACAACTTTTTTACTAGCTCCTCGGCACTCCCTGGACCCTTACAAAAAAGGTGGACAGAAACAGACCTGCGTAAACCAGCAGTGGTAAAGTTCAAGTGTAAGTTTTAAAGTTTTAAATGAGGTACCTATTTGTTTGTCTTTCAGATATTGATTTTTATCCTCATTCATTTCTTATTAATTAAATTACAATGTTTACATGACACAAGCAACTCACAATTCAAAGAATATTGTACATCAAATCAGCTTGCTATTATATAAAAATTGTATGTGTAAAATTTGTATGTGTGTGTATACATATATATCACATATAATAGTTGTCAAACTGCGAGTCGTCGTCGCGCTTTGAGAGCTCGCAAAGCAAGGGATGCAGTTCAGGCCGCAAATGCGGCCCCTCGCAAACACACACATAGCATGGGGGGCCAGCCACGACATCTGCCAGTGAGGTTGCCCCCAATTAAAGTCGAATTTAAGGAGTTTTGGGACTTGAAAATTAGCTAAGCGAGAAAAAACATGTCGGAAGAAAAAAATGAAAACGAGGCTACACGCCCCAACATCTGCAAATAACAGTCAGGCACGTACGACTTTTGACAAGGACGTACGAGGTACAAAAATGCAAAATTACGAGGTCGCAAAAATACGAATTTAACGGCCGACCTGCGCACAGTGAACAACATAAAAAAAACACAAAATACAAACACAAAAAAAAAATATTACACACAGCGGGGGGATGCGGGGTTGGGCAGCCAGGACGTCTGGGAGTCAGGTTACACGCAAATTTACGTCCAATTCAGGAACATCACAGCATTGTTAGTTTTTCAGCACAATGCTTGCTGCAAATATTAATTACAATTACGTAAAGTATATTCATTTTTAATTTTAATAATTAATCATCATTAAAAAATATATTAAATATATATACAGAAAAAAAAAACACACCACAAGATCGCAATAAACGACAAAGGCCTTCACCACGCGCCTCACAAGGAGCGCTAACACAAAGTACACCAGGGGAGAGGCTTGCAATGAGAGCCAATAGGAGATCAGCGTGTACCTTACAATGAGCGCAAAAGCGGCTCTGATAAAAAATACACCAACCGAGAGGCTCGCAATGAGTGCCCAAGGTACTCACGACCAAAACACTTACTTTGTGTGGCAAACAGCATTACCTGCCTTACAATTTTTGACGGGCAAGACGCTAGTGTATATACATATACATATATATATATATATATATATATATATATATATATATATTCTCCTTCTACTATACATTATGGATCCGTGTGTTCAGTGGCTGTGAAGCCTTCCCCTGCTGGAGCATCATTAGACCAGGGCAGGGAATTCCGTGTGACGTCATTAGGGATTCCCTGCCCCAGCCTAATATAGGGAGAGAGGAATAGTGTGGCGAGAGGCCCTATGGGGGTTAAATCCATATTTTAAATTTACATAGCACTGGCCCCACCCCGGAGCAGGGGCCCCGGTGCATCGCACCGCCAGTAGATCCAGTGGAAACTATATAGGGGCTTTTTAAAGAGGTGGACTATGTCAACAAAAATTACAGATGTGATTACCTTAGTTTCTACTCTCTTGAAATGTGTTAGAAATATGAAATAATTCAGTAATAAAAATGACTTTTTCAATGTACTATAAAATGTATTTTACAACAGTAATCTTACATTGAAGTTTGCAGCTTTTGCTATCAGTTAGTATTTTTTTAAAGGGCAATAAAATATATTTTGCTAATGGGGAGATCATTAAAAAATGCTAATAATTCCTTATAGTTATGAATCTACTGTCTTCAATATAAAGCCATGCAAAAAAGAAGAGGCTGAAGATGCTCAGACCCCAGGATATAACTAGGCTGATCAGATAAACGTGGTCTGGGCATGTTCAGTATCCTTTTTCACATGGCTCTACACAGTAGATAAGAGTCAAAGCCCCAGGATTCAGTTAGCAATATTTGGCAATAAACTACCATTAGCAACAGATATAAGGATTACCGTACTAGGTAGATCAGAAAGGCAGATTGGTAGGTATTTAGTGCAAATGTGAACGTAAATTTACTGTAAAAAATGTATTTTAGTAACATTCAATTTGTATAGCACTTAAATTGTACCATATTAGCAACCTCCACTGTACTTAAAGTAACACGGAAAAAGGTTGTAGATGTAGTGCACATGTATTTGTTCTCCTTATCTTTATGATGATGTCACATTCACAAAAATAAAGAAATGACAGCTATTTGATGACAGTTTGTTAATTAATCTATGAAACACAGAAAAATATCTCAAGGGAACTATAGCTCAGACATATTTTAGTAATGTCATTTTATTTACAGTGACTAACTAATATGCACTGAAAGCTTGTCTGCTCAAAAGCAGCTTTGTGTTTAAATGATGTTTCAACACAGAGCAGGCAGAGAAGGCCAGAGAGCTAATTAATAGTTTGAACCCTCTCCATGATCTCTTTGCACACGTCCACCTCTGACATTTACACATATTAGCTGGCATTCATTAGCAAAATATTTAAAAAAAATGTTTGAGAAAATGAATATTATCTCTTTATCCCTTAGATTTAAGGGACCTTTCCTGTTTTCTGCCTGCCAGCATCTGGTGGTGCAGCCGAGATTTTCTTCAAATTGTTGTTTGTGCAATGCTTATCGTCTGCCACTACCCTAACCCTAAACCTAACCCTAAACTTAACCCCCTAAATCTAATCCTAACCCCTAAATCTAATCCGAACCCCAAAATCTAACCCTAACACTTAAACATTAGCCCCAACCCTAAAACCTAAACCCTAACACTAATGCCTAACCCCTAAATCTAACCCTAACCCCATAGAAATTGAAGAATATATTCACGGTGACCACCTAGGGGCCGCCATTGCTGGCAGGCATAAAACAGGAAAGATCCAGTTTAAGAAGCTTTAAAAGGTAAAATGTATCACAGTTTTAGCAAAGCACTTTGCAGCCCACGTGAAGCTTAAAAGAATCAGTAAAAACGCTTTTCATGTTAACACTATTTTTATACTTGAGCAAACAGCAGAAAAACAAAGCCAGAAAACACAATTTTAGAATACAATCTACCTAATTATTAACAGTTGTTGTACCCATTCCCATTTTCCTGAAAGGAAGTGAAAGATTTCAAGTGAGATAACATTATTCATGCCATACAAAGACCGACTAATAAATATTATCTTTAATTTCCTTTTAGTAGTGCTCAGGATAATGAGAGAGGTGGGGAGGGGTACAGCAATGGCAATTAATGAGGTAAACTATTTTCTGGCTAAAAATGTTAATTGCAAATTTATTTTTAATGTTAATTAATGGTGAACTAAATAATAGGTTTAACATGAACACTTTGAAGGGACTGTGTCGCACCAAAATCATATTTGTTTATCTTAAGCTTAAAGAAATTTAAAAAAATTATCTATACTTTGTACCAGCGATTTTTTTTCTCAAGTAAGTTTGTGCATCATTATTATGCAAACTAGCAGTACTGTTACCATGCAGTTAAATCCCCCAACATAAATCCAGCACTCAGCTACTAATTTGTATATGGAGATGCATATTAGCATAAGTGGGTAACACAAACAGTGCAGAATATCTCAAATGATTTAAATCATTGTATAAATGATGCAACCTTTAGCCAGTTTTGATGCTCTTTTAGATGAAACCCACTTGTTTTTAATGCATTTAGGAGTATGCTCAGCCTTCATTGCTGCACTGGGTAATCTTTTGCAAAGTTTTAAAAAAGCAACAAATATGCCTAGACATATTAATGGTAACTTTTACAACCAATCTAATACCACACCACTGAAGGACATTTTTTTCTTTGTTGCCTCAGAAAGAGGGTATTTAATTATTATGTGTCAGAGTGTGTTTTCCTTTTTCAAATACAGGTCTCAGAGCACAAAAACTTATTCAGAAGTTTAACTGCTCTTGCAGGGTTGCCAGTCAGTGAGATCTACATACTAAAACTATGCTCTTTACATTTCTGGTTATTTTCATGCAAAAAACAACTTCTGTAATGTTTATGTTATTTTAAATGCTTAAAAAAATGATGTGTTCCATGTTCCTTTAAAGGGCCACTGTAGTGTATTTACAAGTAAATCTCCTATGTTTTGTTGCTGCTTGTAGAGTATTAAAAACAGTATGCAGTTTAAAATAAATAAAAGTTAAACCTTTTCTTAGCTTGTAAGTTGTCAGTTTTCCACTCAAGAAGAGCTGCATATGTCCTCCTACCTTTGTCTATTGTAACAGGCCTGCCAGAGTGCCTGCCAAGTGATAGTGCAGGAGCCATCATAGCCCTGCCCTCCCCTTTACAGAGTATGCTCAGTCTGAAACAGAATCTACACTGATCAAACAGTAATTAAAAATGGGACGTTATGACACTCAAGCACTGGTAGGGCCTATGGAACAGCTGCAAGCATGTTACAATAGAGCTGTTACCTCTGTGTAGGCAGTGGGGTGGAGCTAATGATGTCATGGACAAGGACAGTGATAGCATCCCAGCCTGTTTCCAAGCTCCATCATATTCCAGCAAACAGGAAGAGTTGATCATGCTCCTGATGACACAAGTAAGAAGAAATACACAACTCTGCTTGAGGAAAAACTGAAATTTTAAAAATCTAAGAACAAAAAATGTAACTTGTATTTATTATAAACTGCATACTGTTTGTAAATGCTGTACAGTAGTCCTTAAAGATTGGATTTTACAACTTCACTTCTTTACTATGCGAACATGTAGAAAACTTCACAGATCATCTGGGTTTGATTCCAGTCAGGGAACCAAAAGGTCACACCACCCTAAAGTCATGCAGGGCTGGGCCTGGTCAGTACTTGGATTGGAGACCACCAAAGAATACCAGGATCTGTATGCTGTAGCCCACTGGAGAAGGAACTGGCAACCCATTCCAGTATCTTTGCCATGAAAACCAAGTGAATAAGCATGGTGTGTTATGGTCCATTAGGTCACGGAGAGTCGGACACAACTAAACGACGCAAACACATACACGCCATTTAGGAGCCAGCTGAACATTTTTAGGTATATGGGAAGGGTTAATGCATATAAATAGAAGTATGAGAAAATCCTGAAGGTCTGGATCCCAGAATGTTTTGTAAGTATACAATTTAGATCTATGAATGAACTACCTCTCTGGCTTCTAGAAATTCGATCTTGCTCCTAAATAAATGAGGAATAACCACACAATAAAGAGGACACAGAAGTAAACATTAGTCAGCTACTACAAGACAGGCAAAACTAGGATTCCCAAATACTGTGTTGGGCTGCCCTCTGGTGTTACATTAGCTGAAAACACAGCATAAAAATATTAACGCTATATAACTACAGTACTATACCATGTTTGCCAAGTGCCTGTGATTGAATCAGCAAATTTAAGGCTAATTACTAAAAACAGGTTGTGTAAAATATTGCCAGGAGATTAAAATGCCATCTGTACATCAGTGTGCACACATTCCTAATGAAAAGGGCATATGTGCAAAATGGTGCAGCACAGCACCACAGCTGCTCCCATAATAGAGAGTTTTCAATCAACGTGCGCATATTCACACATAACTGTTTAACCCTATCCATTGATACTTGTAATGAATACAACACGTGCAGAAATCAGAGACATCTTTCCAGAGGTTATGTAGGATTACATCTCTGGATGAACATATATTATATATATATATATATATATATATATATATATATATATATATATATATATATATATATATATATTATATATATATATATATATATATATATATATATATATATATATATATTTGAAATGGTATTGGATTAAAGAGCAAAGTCTTTCTGGGCACATTTGCAAAGCAGTGCAATAACTGTATTTCTTAGAAATCTGAGCAGGAAATAAGTAGTTTAACTTATTTTAGACGTTCAAATGTGAACACAAATTAACTATTTATTTACAATATAAATATACTAGCTACTTGCCCGTCAAAATATTATGGCAATAACATTTGAAGCCATGGCAATGCTGTTTGCCACACAATGAAAGGCTATGGACCCTCTGAGTACCTTCGGCGCTCATCGCGAGCCCCATGATGAGCGCCTTTTGCACTCATCGCAGGGCTCCCAATGAGCGCCTTCAGAGCTCATTGCAAGCCTCTCCACCTATGTACTTTATAGGCCTCATGCATGAGCACTTTCGGCGTTCATTGCGAGCCTTTCCCCCCCAGTGTAGTTTAGGGGCCTTGCGATGAGCGTTACTGCCTTGGGTTAAATGCTACTGCCTTGGATTAACTGTTACTGGCTTGGATTAAGTGGCTTGGGGCTAATTTTTACGTCCTTCAGCCTCGTTTTACATCCTTCGCCCTCTTTTTTGTCATGTTACGTTTTTTTGGCAGCCATTTGTTTTCTCTCTTAGGTCGATTTTTGATCATGAAAACACACCAAGTATACATCAAATTCACTTGCAACCTCACTCACAGGCTCCCTGGCTCTCCCCCTGTGCTGTGTGTGAGTGTGTAAGTTAATTGGAGGCATATTTGTTTGTTTTTTGTTTGTTTTTAGAATACTGCGGTTCGGCCGTTAAAATCGTACTTTTTGAGAGATCCGCAATTTTTGCAAGTCCTACGGGCTTCGCGTTAAATGCCTGTAGCACTCATTGCAACTAAGTCCCGCAGGCCTTGCGATGAGTGCCTGTGGCGCTCATCTCCACCTCTGGCTCCCAAAAACAAACATATAGCGGCCTCTAAAACTCATTGCCTTATTTATATACGTACAAGAGTGAGGAGAGATTGTCAGGTAGGAAACAGATGTCATGGCATTTATACAGATTGTAGTACGGAGGAGGGACAGGGAAGAGAGACAAGAAGGGTAGCTGGGCCATAAGATAGAATATGATGAAGAGCAATATAGTGAGACAGTTAGGAGCGCACATGCATACGCAGTTGGGCAGTAACATATAGAATAATACTATCAGAGGCACTAACATAAATGCCCCTGAATTCTTACATTGGTGCAGCACTATGCTGCTCGCCCTCCGGCTCACACTAGCAGAACCCTAACTAAGAGAGATACAAAGGCTGCAGTGGGATTAGTCCACAGCCCCCTTCTCTGTAGAAATCTCTTATAAATTAATAAAAATCATAAGCAATCTGAACATGGACACTTCAACATACAATATTTTATAGTCCATTACACAAGCTCCACAGGGGGCACAGGTCAATAGACATTCCTCTCACTACAGTTCCTATGTGGAGATGCTGGCACCACCTTGTGTCTACATTCAGTATTGCATGTATAGAAACCACCTTGATGCAAAATGCAGTGATATTTCTAGTTGTCATGGCGACCTGACACATGGAGGGGTTGAAATATATTATAGAGTATTTAAATCTACTTTAAATACTGCTGCTGCACATGTTCAAAGTGGTCTGAATCTAAGAAGTGGTCCTTAGATCTTTAAGACGGTAGACAGCCTGTCCCTGTCATACAAAAAAAAATGTGAACCACTGGTCTAGGCCACTCCATTTACTATTGGTGTAAAATAAATATATATTATATATATCAGAACAGCCTTCTCCATCATTCTGATCTGACCGATACATCATGTTTTCCAATTGACACATGTGGAATAGTTTTAAAAGCCCATCCATCTCTTAGTAAAGCCTTAATGTACTGTTAGTGCATGCTGGCCTGTAAATGCATGTTATTACCACGCAGCTGCATTGCAGAATATTGGTTCTCTGTACAATATTTATAGCCGCTGAGCCTATCAGTCCCCAGTGCCCTCTAACCTGGCAGGATAAGGTCTCTGAATGAGTATAAGTAATGGACACTTGCTGCAGAAATCCTTCTAAAGGTTATTTTGCTTTATTTAATCAGCTCTTAGCAATGCAAAGTGATCAGCTTTCCATGAGTTTCCAGAGGCAGCTTCTGATGTGTTTGGCAGCTTAGAGACGCTTTATCTGGATTAGCACTCCACTAAGCATCAATATTCGAGCCGCTAGTGGACAGGCAGGCTCTGATTACTCCTGAGTGACACTGGCTATCTGGGGAAATGCACTTGGCTATCATGAGCGTTGTTTTGGAAAACAGTACATATAAACACAAGGGTAGGGAAATGTATAATGAAATCTATATGGATGCACATCATATCAATGCTCATACAAATTCTGCCTTAATACTTGAAACGTTATCCATGTTTGTATGTGTGTGTGTATGTATCGGACTATATAATATATCTAAGTCTGAGGTGGCTGTGGATTGGCCACCCGGTATTTATTGCTTCTGAAATGTGCCAAAGTATACCATAAAATAAATATTGTATGTATGTATGTATTTTTATTTGTGTAGCTACATCACACAATATAAGTGCATTTAACATAAAGACCACTAATGGGCTACCTAATCACTACCCTGAAGAGGTTACTATCTATTTACGTTGGGAAAAACACATACAGACACATTAAGGAAAAGAAGGATGTTTACTAAGTATCTCAAAGTGCATTCACTAAGATGCTATTTGAAAAACTCTTTACAGGGCTGAACGATGAAAGCAGTGATAATGGGGATTTCTCTGATATTGCCCAGCAGTGTGTGACAGAGATGTGGGGCTACTAGTGAGAAAGATCATGTGTAGAGTGAAGGAGATGAGCTGGGGAATAGCAAGAGATGAGAAGGGACATTTAAGGAGGAGCTGGGAAGTGAATAGCCTTGAAGCAGAGAAGAAGAGTTGTATAGGCCATTTTTAACAGGATTAGAAGACAGTTGGACAGGGGCTTAGGAAATCTAGGTGGCAAAAAATAATCAAATGAATTATATGGAGAGCTTTATCTATATATTTGGTACTAGCGTCAATAATATTTGAAGCCTGGCTATGCTGTTTGTCACACAATGCAAGGCTCTCCCCACCCTCTAACTTGCGGGCCTCATTGCAAGCCTCTCCCCCCACCCCCCTTCAGCACTCATCACAAGCCATGCAATGAGTGGCTTCACAACTTTTGTGCCCTGAAATGAGCGATTTTGGCACTCATTGCGAACCTCTCAACCCCCCTACTTTACGGGCCTCGCAATGAGCGCCTTCAGCGCTTATTGCAAGCCTCTCCCCACTCTCTCCCTCCCGTGTCTCTTTGTCCCCTCTTCCTCCCCTGGGGTTTTGTTTCCCTTATCTCCCTCCCCTGTGTCTCTCCCGCACCTCTCACCGCTTTACGGTCGCAATTTTTTCCCTTGCTTAGCCGGTTTCAGACCTCCCTAAAATGCCAATTAAATATCAGCTTGCAACCTCACTTACACGCTCCATGCCTCTCCCCCTGTGCTGTGTGTGAGGATGCAAGTACATTTTTTAATGAACTGGCATCTTTTGGCTTTCCGACAGCTTCCAAATTACGGGCTTGAAAAAAATGGCAGACATTAAACCTGTAATCTTTTTGAAGCCTGTAACTCGTAAGCCATTTTGAGCCTCTCCCCCCCTCAAGCCAGTCACGTACGGGCCTCGCGATTAGCGCCTTCAGCACTCCAGGTACATTTTGCTCAGATAGTAGAGCATAGTAAAGATCTCTCTTTTCTTTCCTTTTTACCTACCTACTCCTCCATCCACTGATAGATAAGATAAACATAGCCCATCAGACTCATAGTTATCAGGGGTGCAGAAGCCAGGGGTTCCCTGGTGGTCCAGTGGTTAGGACTCGGTGCTTTCACCACTCCGACCTGGGTCGATTCCTGTCAGGGAACCAAGAGGTCACACCACCCTGAAGCCATTCAGGGTTGGGCCTGGTCAGAACTTTTATGGGAGACTACCTAGGAATACCAGGAGCTGTATGCTGTGGCCGACTGGAGAAGGAATAGGCAACCCACTCCAGTATCTCTGCCATGATTACCAATTGGATCAGCATGGTGTGTTGCAGTTCATGAGGTCACGGGAGTCTGACACAATGGTGCAAACACAGCACACACTCAAGCCAGACAAAATGGAACTTTCTATATACAAATCTTGAAATAAATTAATTTTCTCTAAAAAATGTACACTCATGTTTGTACACATCTGCCAGTGTTGTTAGTTTGCATACCTCACAAATATGTCAAGTTTGTGAGGTATGCAAACTAACAACATACCTTCAAGACAAAGGCATTTTGGACATATTACAAAAATGCAGAAGGGTGTATTGAAAAGATGTAACACCATAATTTCAGAGGTTAGTCCTCACATGACTGAAACTGAAAGGTAGGGCAGGGCCACTAGTTAAGCAAGTGAGGGTCACATTTGGCCCCGGGACCATCAGTTTGATGTGTCTTAATGAGGTTTCTCCCAGTGTCAGCAGTATATATGGAGTTGTTAGCAAGAATAGTATCACATATATAGTTGTCGTACTGCGAGTTGACATCACAATGTGAGGGACACAGTTGCGGGGGTGGGGGTCCACGGGACTTAACTGCAATGAGCGCCAAAGGTGCTCATTGCAGGGATCGAGAGTCATCGGGACTCAGCACGAGGTATGCAATATTTTACGGCACGCAATACTTTACAACTTTAACGTCCGTACCTCCAAACTCGAAAGACCACCAAAAAACTTCAAATACTTAAGAAATTACCGTACACACTCACACACAGCAGAGGGGGAGTGCCAGGGAGCCTGTGAGTGAGGTTGCAAGTTAATTTGAGGTATATTTGGCGATCGAAAATCGGGTAAGCAAGAAAAAAATGGTGTCCGAAAAAACTTAAATGGATGAAAACGAGGCCAAAGGCAGTAAAAATGAGCTCAAAGCCTGTAACACTTAACCCAAGTCAGTAACACTCATCGTGAGGCACCTAAACTAAACAGGGCGGAAAGGCTTGCGATGAGCGCCGAAGATGATCATTGCAAAGCACCAAAGTAGATGGGGGGGAAAGGCTCGCAATGAGTGCCAAAGACGCTCATTGAGAGCGACGTGATGAATGCCAAAGGCGCTCATCGTGGGGCTTGTGATGAGTGCCGAAGGTGCTCAGAGGGGGCAGAACATCGCATTGTGTGGCAAACAGCATTCCCAGCCTGGTCATTTTATAATAAGAACAGGACTCTAGGAGACAAGTAAAAAACAATTCACTGCAGCACTACTCTCTCATATCAAAATATGGTTACACTATGAAATTATTACATTATTCTACATTAACAATGACTATTGCTAAAATAGTTTCTTGTACTGAACCTTTTGAACTTCCTTGCTGTAGTTGAATTATCACCAAGCAGATTACTTTGTTATAAACTTGTAAGACAGCTCTCTCTACTGGAAGACTTGAGATACTACTTCATCAGCACTTTATATATTAAATATATACGTATATATATATATATATATATATATATATATATATATATATATATGTATATTATTTTTGTTTAAACTCCGGTCAACATAAGATATAATTAAAAATGTATCAGTATCTATAACAAAGTTTGTGAGGATTAATAAATTCAGTCCTATATTGGATACTTACCAAAACTAAGTAGAAAGCAGATTTTTACTGGACTAAAAAAAAGATACTATATGATTTACTATACATGCACACAAAGCTGCACACTGGAATAAAAAATATTCCAAATGACTAGGTGATCAGAAAAGCCCCCTGTACATTTGTAACTGAAAGGTTTAATCTGCTGATACAGAAACCATTTTTGGCTTGAAGGGACAGCTGTAGTCCGATATTTTTGTTATGTTATTTTAAAGAACTAGTATTGATAAAGGGCAAACACTTTTAGTAAGGTATAAAAATAAAGAAGCCAAAATAACATTCCAAAGCATTTAAATTGTGCAAAACCCAAACCAGTTCTGCTTCAGAATAAATCCATGTAGTAATCAGATAATAGACAGGATATGACTGTGACTGCAATAGAATTGGATTTGCACTGTAAAGGAGAATTGGCAGGGGTGGAACAAAAAACTGAATATAGTTTCCTTAAGAGACAGCTACACAGTGAGTTTTAACTTAATCTTAAAACTGTTTTTGCTGTACTTGAGTGATTCCCCTATTCTTGAACTGCTAGTCTTTTCTTGTGCCGGCGGAGAGAGCTATATTACTAGAACTTGCTCTTCTATTTAGTCCTATTGTCAAGTGACTATTCATAGGGACAGTCTTTAAACAGAATTGAAAAGTGATGTTATCTGATCTGCATCCATGTTTTCCCCTCACAACACTTAATAGAACATAAAAAAACTGAAGGCTGTACTTTTTTTAATGTCTAAACACATTTTGCACATTTTCAAGTCAGATACTTCTTAAGAACAAAAGGGACAGGTTCCATTTTTCTTTGTTTTCTTGCATTATAATCATCAAGCATACCATGTAGCAAGAAAATGAAATGTCGGAATAAATAATATGCAGGTTCTAACATGTTTAAGACGATTTTTTAGGCAACTACGTTATTGCAGTCAAACAATAAAATACAATTGTCCAGACAGCCCAGGGTTTAAATCGTTTCATTTTAACATGGAATAAACAGCTGATTCCTACGGTCTCAGGTATGAAGTGTATCAGTTCATTAATTTGCAAATTATATTTTAGCCCTTGAATGATGGGATTGTTGCCGGTAACAGAATTATGTGCTGCTGGGGTTATTGTTTCCAGAAACTAGCATTAAGCCTTCAATGTCATTAATTACAGTTTGTAGTGGTTTGAGAGCAAATTTAGTGAAATGCAAATTGCAATGACTTTGAGGCTGGATTTGAAGCATATGTGTAATGAAAGCACTCTTCTCAATTTACAGAAGACATGCATAAACTACAAGTGCATCGCCGGGTTAGGAAGATTTATAGGTCGCCTGTGAGCCTGTACAAAATGACAATGTTCTGCACATTTATTCACGATGTAAACAAACTGCAAGAGATCCAATCTCTCTATAAAATATATTAAAAGGAATTATATTTATGTTTTAACATTTTGAGCATAATTATACAGGAAAATGTCATGTTTTAAATTTGAAAAAATTTGATGCCTCTGCTGTACCCTGGAAGCATTCCTGATACTTTGGTTGTATGTGTGAGAGGGGCATTTACATGTCTGCAAGAAGCATGCAGTTATTGTTGCAAGCTGCCTACTTATGGACATGTGTGGGAAGAGGGGAAGGTGTCAAATTCTAAAATATGAAATTACCAGAATTCCTCTCTATCCACTCACCCTACTGATAAGAAAAATCCCCAGGCTTCAAGTTGTCATGAAGTATTGTAACAGGAGGGAATAAATATTTACAGGGGTTGACAAATGTGTCTGAAATGTAGGAGCCAGGCAGGTTTGTAAGGAGCCATATTATGGATTATATATATCAATATATGTAGAATAATTAAAAAGGAGCCAACAGGGATTTTTTTCTGTTTTCTGATCTAGGTGGCACGGCCGAGATTTTAGTCACTTTCTTTACATTAGTGTAAAGCTTATTATCTTCCACTACCCTAAACTCTAAACCTAAACCCTAACGCTAGAAAACGGACGAAAATCTCAGAGGATACAGAGTAAAATCTGGTTTGCGCCATCTATTGACCGATGGTCACCACTGCTGGAGGTCAGAAAAAAGGAAAGGTCCACCAACAATAAGATACAGATGGCCCCCAACTTAAAAACAACCCCTATTAAGTAACGAGCTTCCAAGGCTTTTTGTAAGAGTTATTTTTATTTTTGTGTGTTTGAATTAAAAGAAAGAGCACAATAGTTTCTGTAACTTATTATTAAAGGACAGGGTATTTTTATTATGACACTGTATTATTATTGCCACACATGAACCATTATAGTATTGTTATTATTGTTATTATTGTTCATCAGGGATCCGACTTACATCAGAATCCGTTTTGGGATAGTCGACTATCAGCGGTTCACTGCACATTGAGTAGTGTGATGACTACACTAGAAATATAATAATAGTATATTTCATGGTCCCTATAAACCCAGGGGACCACCTCGGAGGAAGGTTGGTTTACCTTCTAGTGCTTATGAGGACCACCTATGAGAAATACTGGTTAACTTCCAATGCTCATGGGGTCAACGTCTGAGATCCACATCTTTAACTGCAGATCCATTCATCAGTAATCTAAGCCTATGACAAACGGTAGAGATATGTTTAAAAGGAACATGGGCGATTTCTGGATTTCAATAGGAACATGATATACATATATATCTATTTACTTTATTTTATTATTAAGTGCTTAAAACCTCTGTTTTTTCTACCGAAAATAATACAAGTTTTACCTATTTGGCCCTCTGTAGCTCATGCAGCACATGAATACACTGACTGTGAAGTGCTGTGTTTCAAATTAGCCTCAATGTTCCCACTAACTGGATACTATGAGACAGTGCAATCCCTGTAAGTAGAAGAACACTGTCTTCATGAGCTGCGGAGGAGAAAACCAGTTAGGAACTACTGCTAAGATTTTTATGCAGAAAAAGCAGAGCTTTTAAGTACTACATTTTAAAATAAAGCACAGAAAAGTAAAGAAATACGTAGGTATATAGTATGTTCCATGATAAACAACCAATGAAGTGTCATATTTATTGTATGTTGTTTTGAAGAACTTGATAATGTGCAAAATGTTATACACAGCTTAAATAAAGAATAACTAAATAATAAATTACAGTGCTTCTGATGTTACACAAGTGTCTGGCCAGGATTAGCAAAAAATTCAATGTTCAAATGGTGTGGAATTGAATTGTTGTTTCCCAGTTAGTAACAGTCTTGTGTATGTGGCACATCATATATAATAGTAGTAGAACCATTCTGCTATCCCGTATCCCAGTCCAGTCAGGGAGAGCCTCACACAGGCCTGTATTTGAGAATATCCTTTCTGTGCACAGGTGAGTCAATCAGGATGACTGAAGAAGCGGGTTACTCACCTGTAGACAGCAGGGATATCCTCAAATCGTGGCCCGATTGCTCTCCAGGACCCAACTTGCCCACCCCTGCCGTATACTACTATATGGTGTCAAATACAGAACAGCAGCTTTAAGCGGGAGACAAGATCAATATTTATAGACTGTGCAATGAGATAATAAGGCCCAGATATCTCAACGTGAGTGAAACAGAAGCTGGGCCAACCCTTGAGGCAGCAACAAAACTATATTTTTATAACAACAGATTGCCCATCATCAATGAGACAGTGACTATTGTTGTTTGAAATTTGATTTTATAACTTAATTGTAATGCTTCAATAAAAATGTATTAAAATAATTACAGCCTTTATTAATTAATGTATTATGTTTTGTTTTAATGATGACTGACATTTGGCCTCTCATTGCTGTTTGTTCCTGAGGATCGGCACAGGACAGAATGTAGAGAACCACAGACATTTGATACAGCAAGTAATGGTGAGTATGGAATTGAGTGATGGTGAAATAAGACTATAATTCAAATCAAAGGTAAGTGTGGAAACCTTGTGTATTGATGAATATCACGGGTGGTCATGTTCGGTCCTGGAGTCCACTAATGCCTTGATTTGAGGATTTCCTTTGTGCGTACAGGATGATTGGAGAAGCGATAATCTTACCTGTATGCAGCAGGAATATCCTAAAATCCTAGCCTTTGTGGGTCCCTCCAGAACTTGCCCACCCCTTATGTATTGTCAATGTGTTACCTAGTCATAGCCATAGCAAAATGTAATGAAGGGCCCGTAGCCCACCTCAGGCTTGCCTGGGGTTGGGGGGAGGGGCCACCTGACATGGCAGGCCCGGGTAGGGGCGGGGTGGTGGCTAGCTGAGGGAGGTGGAGCAATGTAGGCGTTTGCCGCCAATTTTTTCCAGTCCGCCCCCAGCTAGCCATGGGAGCAGATGCCCACCCACCCATCCATAGAGTATTGTTGTTAACGTGTTGTATATATTGTACTGTAAAAAAAAAAAAAAAAAGCAGCTGTGTATTAAGTTGTTGTCTATGTATTCATTGTGGTAGATGTATCTTTTAAGTGTATATTATATGATATCAGACGTTTGTTTATTTTGTCACAGCGGCGGGTGGTGAGGGGAGTCGCCGGGACAGTGGAAAATGGGGGAGATCCTACCCTACGGTGGTACGGATGTTCCAACACGGTAGGCCCTGGATGAGGCTTCTGGGCGTAGGGTGTACTGTCTCTGTCCAGGCTCCTCCCCTCGGGGTTATGTTTATTTATGTATTTATCGTTATGGTTATTACATCATGTTGTGTTTACCAATAAACGCTGTGGCCAGTTATCTCCCAAGAAATGGTCTGTGTCTAATCTGTGTCTAATTTTGTATTCAATGGGTGATGGGGTATAAATTCTTATATGCACCTACCAAATGGGCCTTGCTTAGGTCATGTAATGGACTGACCTGAAAATGTTTCCTGTTCCTTATCTGTATTTATCCAGTCCAAGTGTGCTATGTTACTTAAAAGATCGAGAACCACTGTTCATGAGCACCCTAGCAGCAATTGTATTTACTATATCATTCCAAAAAAACATTGGTGCTTTATAAACTATGAGTAGTCACATTTATAGTTGGGAGCAATACGTGTTGTTGCTAACGCTTGAGTGCTCGCGTAGCGAGCCCGCTGCAACTGCGGCCCTCCTTGCGTTGGTGGAGATTAGCCCCATATGCGATCATCCCTACGACCCGCAGAACTAAATATCAATTACACCATTCACAATGTGAGACCCGTAGCAGTTTGAAAAGAAATGCGTGCAAAAATTACGGCCCATAACACTTGCAAAAAGGTAAGTGGCACTTAACAAAAAATACGACCCACAGCACTTCGGAAAAAAAAATACAAGCTAAAAAAAATACAAAGTTAACAGCCGAACCGGGCACATACAGAAACAACAATAACACCACCAAAACTAACAAAAATACAATCACACCACGGGGGGACAGGCACGACGTCTGGGAGTCAGATTGCACAACAATTTAACCACAATTTGCCGAGTTTCAACACACAAAAATCGCCTAAGCGAGAAAAAAAATGGCTGCCGAAAAAAAAAAAAAAACGAGGCTACACGACCACTAAACACACATAACACCATCAAGCACATAAGACTTTTACACAGGCAGGTACGAGGTATAAAATACACTATTAGGGACAACGGAAAATGCTCCATACCCACGTAACGCATACACAATCGCTGCCATTTTACAACAATAACATTACCATTACAAAATGCCCAATTACACAGCTAAACAAACAGTTTGCCCTCACGCACGCAGCCTAGTTACCTTCACACATTGCTGACACTTACACCTCAGGTCAGCATCAGTGCAAATGTACATTGTATGCTGCAGGAAAATAGATTGTTAGCTCTTCAGGATATTGATTGCTGGATATATTAATTACAAATAGGTAAAGTATATTAATTTATTATTTCATTAATTAATTAATTAGCATTAAAAAAAAATATATATAGAAAAAAATGGACCAGGGGAGAGGATCGCAATGAGCCACAAAGGCGTTCAGCGTGGGGCTCACAATGAGCGCTGAGGGTGCTCAGAGGAGCAAAAGTACACGAGGGGAGCGCTCATCGCAAGGCCAGTAAAGTAGAGGGGGGAGAGGCTCTCAATGAGTGCCTCCAGTCAAGAAGAGGGGGGGAGACCCTCGCAATGTGTGGCAAGCACCATTGCTAGGCTTCAAATTTTATTGCCGTCATTTTTGACGGGCAATTCGCTAGTTAAATAATAATTGCTATACAACATTGTGGGAAATGTAGTGCGGCAAAGCAAAACTGTCAATTTTGATTAACTATATTAGATGAAACTATATTGGCCAAATTTGAGGTTTTCACAGATATAACATATTTATTAATGACTTGGAAGTGGGATTGGAGTGTGTTGTCTACATTTTTGCTGATGACACAAGTTGTGCAAGGTAATTAAATCAGATAATGATGTGCTTTCCCTCTAAAGGGATTTGCATACATTAGAGGAATCGGCATCTAAATGGCAGATGACATTTAATAAGAATAAATGTAAAGTTATGCATCTGGGAAGGAAAATTAGTCATGCAATTTATAATCTTAATGGAGCAAATATAGGGGCGATTATATATTGAAAGGGATTTGGGAGTGCTTGTGGACAACCACCTAGGTAACAGCGCTCAATGCCAAGCAGCAGCTGCAAAGGGAAGTAAAATATTAGCATGTATTAAAAAGGGTATAGAAGCAAGGAAGCAAATATAATTCTCCCACTATACAAATCCCTAGTACGCCCTCATTTGGAATATGTTGTACAATTTTGGGCACCACTACAAAAAAAGGACATTTTAGAGCTGGCAAAAGTACAGAGAGGGCAACAAAACTAATAAGGGGAATGGAGGGGCTAAGTTATGAAGAAAGACTAACCAAATTAAACTTATTATCTTTAGAAAAAAGGCATCTAAAAGGGGATATGATTACCTTATATAAATATATCCAGGGTCAATACAAGGCTTTTCAAGTGAACTTTTTGTGCCAAAAGGTTTTCAACTGACAAGGGGACATCCTTTGAGATTAGAAGTAAAACGATTTCTCCTCAAAGAAAGAAAATAATTCTCTACCAAAGGAGGTGGTGAGAGCAGATTCCATAGATAACTTTAAAAAGGAATTGGATATATGTTTTTTTAAATAAACAGGGCATTCAGGGTTATCCTTGATAATTAGAGAGGGAGTATTGATCCAGGGAGGAGTCGGATCACCAGCATCTGGGGTCAGGAAGGAATTTTATATTTTTTTACCTTTTGAGACAATTGGACTGTTTTTTTTTTTTCTGTTTTCCTCTGGATCAATTAATCAGCATATTGCAGATCAGAGGAGATCTCAAAATGTTGAACTTGATGGACTAAAAGTCTTTCTTTAACCTAAATTACTATGTAACTATGTAACATGTAAAAAGTGGCATCTTTATGGTAGAGAAAAACTTAAATGTGTCTTTGGTCCATACTCAAGAAAACTGTTTCTTCTTTTAGGTTGGAGTTTTACTTTGTCTTTCTATCGTCAGCTTTTCTTTAAGCCACTACAAGATGGAAAACAGTGGTACTTTGTGACACCCACTCGTTCCAGCTCCCTTCATCTTAAGTTGGCAGGATAAGCGATCTTGTTTAGCCACAGTTTGCATTGATGTGACTCTCCCATGAGTGTGTTTGTGTTGTTCAGTCATGTCTGACTCTCCATGACCTCATGAACCACAACACACAATGCTGATCAACTTAGTATTCATGGCAGAGATACTAGCGTGGGTTCCAGTTCCTTCCCCAGTGGGCCACGGCATACAACTCCTGCTATTCCAAGGTGGTCTCCCATCCAAGTACTGACCCAGCCCAACCCTGCTCGGCTTCAGGGTGGTGTGAGCTCTTGGTTCCCTCACTGGAATCAAACCCAAGGTGCAGTGGTGAAAGCACCAAATCATAACCACTGGACCACCAGGGAACCCAGACTCTCCCATAGGATAACCTTTATGTAGAGCTTATTTTAATTAAACCACATAACCAATAAAATAATAAATTGTACATAAAGTTTTATAATTATAAATGTGAGGCTTTAGAGATTACGGTAAATCAATCATAACATTGAGAGCATGGCTAGAACCCTGCTCTGGACATGGATGTCTGACTTCTTAACAATAGGGGCCACATTAAAATGATTTTCTCGTACCAAGGACCAGTAAGTAAATTTCAGCAACAGTATTAATAGTAAATTATATATACACAAACATCAGTAAATAATGAATAACCATTGCTATATTTAATGCTATTTTGGTTCCAAATTTATGCAGCAGTTTCCATTGTGTTAAAAGTTGTGGTGGTTTAAGTGTGGCATACAATGCAAGATAATCAAGTTTTCAGGTTTTGCTGGTTATATTTAAAAAAAAATAATTATAATTAAAAAAAAGTTTACTATAAAGTGAAGTTATGGGAGACAGTAAGAGGAGGGGGTCAGGAACGTAAACAAAGTAGAAACCACAGATTTGTACCGGAGCTTGGGATGGCCCCCTACAAGTGTGGCAAAATATATATCTGTCCCAAACAATAAGGCCCTCATTCAATTGCGATTTAGCCAATTGAATAGGGCTCTAAATAAGCACATAACATATTTTTTTAAAGACGTTTTTAATTAGTGAAAACCTTGCTTTTAAATAGATGTTTACTAACTAAAAACTTCTTTAAAAAAAATATGTTATGTGCTTATTTAGAGCCCTATTCAATTGGCCAAATTGCAATTGAATGAGGCCCTAATAGTTTTAAAATGTGCACAGAGTGAGCTATGGCTGGTACTTACACTTTGAAGAACTGCTCTATGACTGGGTGCACCTAACAGAACCAAAGCAGTTATAGTATGAGCTTTTAGTGTGTGACACCTACTCTCTTCCCCATACTTCCACAGATGTAGGCAGTAACAGAAATGAAAATGCTTCTCATGCAAACCTTCACCAACGTTTTATGGATGCCTACAGTGACCAACAAATAAATATTTTTTTTCCATTAATAAAAACTAGTTCTATGATGTTACTTGTGCCTAATTATGCTCTTAGATGTTTCAAACATAGATAGTTGCTTTAATCATACAGGGGTCCTAAACTATTCATTTGGAAGTGGAATTATAAATATTTACATGGTTTTCAAATATCATTCCTAATACATTTATATTTGTAAAGATAAATGAGGAGAAGAAGAAATTTGACAGCTTCCAATTTATCAAACAGGAAAAGGTCATGCTGCAGTGACACAAATCTAGATGGTGACAGGCAACACTAATTTACAAAATGTAAAAACATGGAAATACAGAGCTACATTTCTCTGGAAAGGAATAATCACTGAATCTCTGACCAGTTCAAGAAAACTTAAACAATAAAGAATAGGTTAGGGTAGGTTAATATACCTAACAATCCCTCCTTTGAATATATAGCAAAGAGCCAGCAACGTATTTATATATATATATATATATATATATATATATATATATATATATATATATATATATATATATATATATATACATATATACATACACACACACACACACACAGTAAATAAATAGTACATCTGTGTTCACATTTGAATGTCTAAAACAAGTTAATAAATCTGTTTCCAGCTCAGAATTCCAAGAAAATCAGTTATTACACTGCATTCTGGGAAGCTGGGCAGGGACATGCAAATGTGCCCACAAATGCTTCACTCTTCAATCCATAGCTCATTTTAAACATGGCTTCCTTTAAGCTTATGCATGCTGTATTACACAGCTTTTATGCAAAGCCAAGGTTGGATTATACACAAGCTGGGAATCCTATACACGTACAGCTGTTTCAAGCTTACTGGCTATCATCAGCGTGGAGCGGGATCCCAGCTTGTGTTGTAGACCTTATGAGTAGGGATATATATATATATATATACACACACACACACACATATGCTCGGGTCCCTCTCTCGCCCCGCCTCGTCTGTGGGTGGGGCCCTCAGCTGCTTCATACATGGTCAGTCCCTCTCTATCCCTGCCTCTTCCTTGGGCGGGGCTCTCTCCACCATTTTCAGTTCTTTCATTTCAGGATCTGTGCATATCTCCTTGTAACTGCTTTGCCTTGCAGCTTCTATATTTCCTGCCTTCAGCATGTGTGCAAAAAAAAAAAATCCCCTAAATACTTTGCAGAGCCTCCTGCCGTACAGTTTCTGGCTCCTTTTCTTGCCACTCATTGCTGGAGAGCGATGGTTTCTCTCAAGGTAAGTTATCCTGACTTCCTTACGCTTTCCTACTATAGATCTAGGCCTGAACCTACTTGTCTATGCCCTTGTCCTCATCCAAAGTAGCACTTCGACTTCCCTACACCTTATTCATGTAGTTTCTGGCTCAGATCTACTAAAAGTCTACCCTCCTTACACTCTCTACTCGGCCCTCTCTGGGCACCACATCAGATACCTCCATAAATCCTGTATTCGCCTTCACTAGGCACCGCCTCATTCACGCTTTCATAGTCCCATTCCTTAGGCTCAACCACATTCTCAAGCCACATCAGCCTTCGCTAGGCTCCACCCCAATCATGCTTTCATAGTCGCACTTGCCTTTGCTAGGCTTCATCATACTCTCAAGCCCACATCAGCCTTCGCTAGGCACCACCGCACCACTCCTTCTCCTACATCCTTCACTAGCCCTCTCTTCTATTGCCGCTAATGTCTTTTCATGTATCGCTTTCCCTCCAGTAGCCTCCTCCAGTCACTGCTGATCCCGAGGTTACCAGCAGTTCGTCACTCCTCTCTGAGAAGCATCTTCAGCTCACTAGTGACCTCATTCGCTATCGCTGCTGTTCCCTGGCGTATTAGTAGTCCTTGCCTTCATGCAAGGACTCATCTTGCCCTCTGAGCAGGCCGGATATCCGTTGGCACCCAGCACTTCTCGGCTACCCCTCGCCACATTATTACACTTGTCTGAAAGGGCATTCCATAGCTGAAGGGCTATGGTTCTCATCGCTACCCCAATCATTTGACTGCTGGGAGAGGACCCCTCCCACAAATACCAGATCACATTCTTTATCTGGTTATAATTACATACATACATACACACATGTATTTGTTTATTTATATACATGTGTGTGTGTAAATAAAACAAATAGAAAACTAGGAGCTATCAGAAAAATTAGGAGCCATGTGTCAATCCGTGGCTTAGGACTTCATAAATGGAGCAGGCATCTCTGATCGGGTTGTCTATGAACTTTTTGGGTGGTGAAGAACATTTCAAGAAGATGTTTTGCAGTAGTAAAATATATTTAAACTATTTTATTTTGCTGAAAGACAATAAAAAAGTGAATGATTCATAAATCTGTTCATTGATAAATGTGCTTTAAAACTAATATTTTCAGCAAAATAAAATGGGTTCAACTCATCAGGCCTAAAATACATACTTAGGTCATTTAAAAATATATATTCTAGATTGCAATACTAAACTTTAAATTAATTAAACTATACAGATTTCTACTATATATATAGCTATATCTACTGTAAATATATCTGTATAAAAGATTTATTCTTAAAAAAAAAAGCAGTTATTGTAGGTCTCATCCTAGTCTTAGAGAAGTGCAGTGAGGGCCTATCCAATGCCAAAACAAGGAAGAATTAAGGTAATCTTTATAAATCCTAAAGTGTTTCAATGCAATTAAGGGAGCTGGCATATTAATAATTTGACTCGCTGCTGAAAGAGAGAAATAATACTGATGCCAGTATGGTATAAAGGTCAAAATAATCAAACTCAAATTCATGATGATAATTTCTTAAGTATTAAGTGCTTCTGCCAGGAGAACGTATTGAGAGCTAACTAAAGTGAAGCAGAAGAATTGAAGTGAAGGGTGTTTAGTTCCAGTTAATGGATTAACAAATCCTAGGTACCGAGGAGCAGAGGCTTCTAAAATTGTACATCTGACTCTTATTATGTTCTGGTTATTTTGCATGTAATCTGTATAGATACATAATTACATGGTACATAACACTCTTTTCGTAAAATCTGCGTCTGCTACTTGTGTATTAGGTTTAGTGCCTTCTCGCTCAAGTAGCCTCCCAGCTTGAGGGGCAGATTGCACATTTTGGAGCTATGTACTCATCCAGCTACTCCTTCATGCCGCCCGGCTGATCATGATTTCTGGGAGAACATATACGGTTTAGTGCAGTTAAATCCCTAGGTCATTTACTAGCCAAGACTGAAGGGATATTTTAGCAGTTTTTGACAGTTTCAACAGTTTTTTAGGACTCCTGAAACTTCTTATCCAAAAGGTTACTGAATTTCCAGTCCCTATTTTACATTTTTTTTATTCTTACTAGGGCTAAATGATCAGGCCAACATTGGATTAGCTTTTAGAGATTAGAATAATGATTAGACTTTAACATATTAGTTACTGTTATGTATAAACGTTATGCTGTTGTAGATTATCATCCTTCATTTCATTATCTAACACTCAAAGTGTTCCATTATAATTTATATATGTACTATTCACTGCAATAACTAGGGTATTTGCTGTGTCACTTTAAGCACTGGTGGTTCAAAGAAATTACAGAATTATTTGACAGTTATATCCTCAAATTCTGGCCTGTTGGTTGGTCTTGAGGTCGAGACTTAAATTCACTTTGTCGACCCAAAAGACGTGCACAGTAATGGCGATACTGATCACATAACTATGCAGTTTCAATCCTATCCCTGTAGTTTAGCACCCACCTTTTTATCTTCCAGAAAGACAATAGCATTGTGAAGGTTGCAGGCTAAAACATCACAGCAGAATGTACTTCTGTTAGGCTATTGTTTGAGCATGTGCCAGATAAAATATTATTTCATGTTGCAGTAGCTATTAGCCAATGTATAAATCACATTTCCCTTGTTCCCTAAAGTACTATGGAATGCCCATAAGTCTTTTCAAATAGACTATCCAGTGCAGAATAAACTGATTGGATAACCGAACAGGAGCTGTCCAGTTAAAAGCCGTTACCTACATGAGGCAATGAGCCAGAGAAAGAATCCTGCCAGGACAACCTCTTCTGCACCTGATAAGGGGTAGAAAGAAGCATATCTGCTGAAATGTTAACACTAAAGCATTAAAAGATATTATAATTTTTTTTCCCTTCAAATAGTATTTTAAGTATTTTTTCTGCATTGTTCAGTCGTTTCCAACTCTCTATGACCTCATGGACGTGGTTTTCATGGCAGATATACTAGAGTGAGTTTCTAGTTCCTGCTCCAGTGGGCCGCAGCAAACAGCTCCTGGTATTCCTAGGTGGTCTCCCATCTAAGTACTAACCAGGTCCAACCCAGATTGGCTTCAGGGTGGTGTGACTTCTTGTTTCCCTGACTGGAAATCGAACCCAGATCTCAGTAGTGAAAACACCAAATCCTAACCTTCTGGACCACTAGGGAACCCAGACTATCAATAAATAGATTAAAAAAAAAAACAAATAGAACCCTTTTGTATGAGCACTATAGTGGTGGCTCCTGGAGCAGCAAACATTGGTGTAGGAAGTAAAGGGGGCAAATGACTGCTTTTATCTGGAATGTTTGTTCTTCTGTCAGGTCAGGGGTTCACCAAATTGAGTCTTATGAGCCAGTTACTGTAGTTAGGAGCCAAACAAACATTTTTAGGAGCCAGGGAATGGATTACATATTGAGCACACTTGGCAGTATATCAATACAATTACATGTAAAGTTAATCCATGAGCTTCTCTGACAAACACACCTTGAACGTATTAAATGGAGCCATGGGGATAACAAATTGAGTTGGATTTCTACCACAGTCATTTCCAATAATACTTTATTGTCTTGATCCTAGGGTGGATGTTTCTAAGCTCATTTGGTTTTATTTGTAAGTGATTGAAATTACAAGTAATTCTGCAATCATTGTAAAATAGACACTATGATGTAAGAATGGTTTGATGAAAGGGGTCCCCTCATTGCAATCAAGAATTGTGGTTTGAGCAACACTCAAAATCCAATTTAAATGAAAAAGTACTTCATACAAGCAGAGCCAAAAATGCTGAGATGCTCAAATAGTGTCTCTTACCTATTAATAAAATCATATGTGTATATAGTAGTGAAGGGTCCCAATCCAAAGTATTGTTTCTGTTATACTACTGAAATGTTTCTCAAAAACAAGCTATTGCAATACTATTTAAATTCTTTACTATGGGTGCAGGCGTGTAGGCCCAAATGCTAGGCCCAGAGCAGTACAATTTAAGTGGACAGCAGGCTGCTTTCATTTACCGGTGCAGCGCACATTAAGAGTTTATGTGTACTGATTTTTCTGTCTGTATTTGTACCTTAAAATTTTCCTACGCACTATATAGTCATACCTTATTCTTATACACATTTGGTAACTGGAGCATGTGTTTGTGTCGTTCAGTCGTTTCCGACTCTCCGTTACCTCATGGACCACAACACACTATGCTGATCCCCTTGGTATTCATGGTAGACAAACTGGACTGAGTTGGCAGTTCCTTCTCCGGTGTGCCACAGCATACAGTTCCTGGTACTCTAAGGTGGTCTTCCATCATGTACTGACCAAGCCCAACCCTGCATGGCTTCAGGTTGGTGTGACCTCTTGGTTCCTTGACTGGAATCAAATCCAGGTCACAGAGTGGAAAGCACCGAATCCTAACCACTGGACCACCAGGGAACACTGAAGCATAAAGGCACATGAATCTGAATGGGTCAACAAGCTGATTTAAAATAATACATATACAAATTGTGTATATAAATGCATAATTTTGTATTCATTAATTAAAGTTTGAAAATTCAGATACAATGTTAAAAGTGTTTAAACAATGATAAGCTGCAGGTCACAGGTAGCAGCTGGCCCTAAGCTAGTTATCATGTTTATATTTATGTGAAGGTGAGATCACCTCTAAATTGTAAGGTTTGCTACTCAGTACAATAGTAAAAAAAAAAAAAGCTGTGTATGAATAAAAAAATTTTATAAAGGAAACCGTAAAACACAGGGTTTATTTATCTCCAGTATATATTTGAATTGCTGCTAAAGAGCTACTACAACTACCAATCAGATTTTACATTTGAGAACTAAGAATAAAAACCTGTACATTCACTATAAATAAAAATACTTAATTAGTTCGATAATGTGCATAAAAAATCACTCCTAACTTTGGTTGTACTGTTCTTCCCACCTTTTTCATATTCCTTACTGTCGGCAAGGCTCTAATTCTAGGAAGATATTATTATCTGGCACCAACAAAACATTTTCAGAAGGTAATTTTAAAATAGAGACAGGAGAATCACAAAGCTTTTGATAAAATACCCAATAAGCTTTGGCCAGAGATGTCACAAAAATGACTTAAGCGGATACAATGATAGAAGCTACCGTAGTATAGTGGGACAGAGTAAAAGGTCTGCTAAAAGCCCCAAATTCTCTGAGAAAATTGTATTTTTTAAAAAGTATTCTGCAAAGTTGTTTACCTTACTGTAGATTACAGCATAGTTTCAAGTAAAAAAAATAATCAGTGTTGCTGATGATATTATAACTGATACATTAAATATAATATAATTGTATATACTCTATTACCACACAGAGCATAAAAAATAACCTCTTGAGCCCAGCTCCTTTTTATCAGATTTTCCTCTACTGTCATTGTGGTGGGCCCATTAGACTGCTGCCAGGATGTTTTACCTCCAGTACCTCTGGGCAGTGGGGCAGAGCCAGTGACATGACTGGGTGCGGTGCTTCAAGCTTCATGACGGTCCAGCCCCCAAGCAGATCTGGCCACACCCCATGATAAGGCACAAGGAGGTGGAGAGAAGCAGCTCTGCTTAGGGTCTGAAATGTCAGAAACGGATTATAAAAAAAAATGAAAATGCTCCCCGACTATTCCACAGATTTAATATGCTAAACAGAAGAGAGGATATAAGAATACCTTCAAAAACTAATCTTTTCTTGTATGCTTCATGTGGCATAGAGAGTAATGTGGCAATCGGGATGACAAAATGAATATAGAATATAGGGTGCCTAGACTTGATGACTTGTTTAACAAATTGAATTGAGATGTATTTATTAATTGAATCAAGTTTTTCATATAAAGATCATTACTAAATTATTTAAAATAAATAAAAACAATAGAGTTCTGAATCTAATCTATATAAGCAAGAGCATCATTTCAAATACCCTGCAGTGTGATACAGGTATGTCCTTTTTTATATATATATATATATATAAAAATACCTATTTAAATAATTACATTATACCCACCTAGATGTTATGAAGTGATTCAACAAAGCATCCAAACATGGTATAATTGAATTCTGCATGTAATGACACACTCTTTATTAATTGAATGTTATTTTATTTTAGGTAAATTCACACTGAAGGAAACATTTTACACATCTGCTAGTTTTCTAATCCTATTTAATCCCTCAAGCCTGTGCATCCTCGTTCTTCTCAATTTCATATGGTTTTAGACTCATTGTAATGCAGGTAGACCTAATGGAGGAACAAGCAATTATGAGCAATTTACTGGACATAAATTGATCCAACTATATTAAAAGAATGAGAGACTTGAGGGATTCTTTATAAGTCCTGCCAACAACTAAACAAAATGTGTGTCCTTCCCTTAGCTTTTACCAGTTCTAAAAAAGCAGACATCCTCAAGAGCACTTGCCATTATACTCTTCCAGATAATGATAAATGTAGAGGGAAATATTGAAGCAAATATTGCCAAAGCAAACACAAGCATAACATTGCTAATTAATTGTATTAATTTCCTGCCAAGGTTTGGAAACCTGGCCAATTTCAGAAGATGGTCTAAGAGGGACTTTTTGTCTGTATAACATGGGTGTGGTCCCGGAGGCTGATTTTTTAAAACTAAGCCTCAAAAAGTAATTTGGCTGCATCCAAATCATCTGTTATCTATTCTCAGAGCAGAGCAAATTACAGTACTTTTGCTTGCGTCCCAGCCTAGAATATTACAAATGCTCATCACGGAATATAATTTCACCATTATTAGGCATTAATAATGTCTTACATATGACAGTCATTTCGTCTTTACTGTCTTAAAGGAACACCTGCATTAGGAAATCTAGCTTTTAGTAAGTGATTTTCTTTAATTTTCATCTGCTTACCTCTAGGTGACTCCCATATGGACCTCTCTACATCCTCCTATTACTCAGAACATGTCCTTGTGGGACGGCAGCAAGCTATGAACCTCCTGTGATTTTCCATATTGCATATTTCAAAGCAAACCCTGCATAGCCAGAAGGTTCCTACTGGTGGCTCATAGCTTGTATTATTATTTTAAAATGGTTTTCAGTATGCTAGATACAATTTATACACTTAAAGGGCCATAAATAAACATACATATCAGATTATTTTATTTTCCCATATAAAAAAAAAACCATTTCCTTTATTTTACACATTCTGATTGATCAGTGAATCCCAGAATTCAGTGATATGGGATTTACTTTTTCTGTAGTAATCCTATCAAGAAATAGCATCTTACCAGCATGACAATAACGGTTCCTCATAGTCACAATAAAAGATGCTGCACGTCATATTAATATTACTGTGGTGTACATGTCACTACATGAACATCCACCAGTAGATTACAATCTAACTTTTAGACACCAGACATATACACATAATATCCTTCTAAACATTTTAGGTGTCAGAAATAAGATTAAGAACTACCACCACTTGACAAGCAAAGAAAACGTAATACATTCAAAATTGAAACATACAACAACGGAAATAGAGGCGCTCAATCAGGTTAGTTCTATGGACATAATAAGCTCACTTGTGTCCTTTACAGGGAGAAATATCCTGTAGTATATCAGTCTGATCTCACTCACTAGAGAGGTCCAGACCCAAAATACCAGGCAATTCTACCCTGAACAGGAGAAACGGCAAACCCCAGACGTACATTCCGTCCTTAGTTGGGCCTCGTCAGTGAGGTGCAGCGGATAACTAAGCATCAGTTGCACTCAAGACACAAGCTAGTTAAACGCCTAAGAGTGGTACTAACATATAAAGTAAATGGAGGAGATAACAGTACTTTAGTATTGTACTTTAGTATTTTTTAACTATTGCCTCAAAGTTTGCTTATTAGGTAAGTGGGAGGAACTGTGAATTCAGTTAAAACTCTATTCAGTTCTGGTGAAAGACTGCCACCACTAATACTCGCTTGACAATAGAACTAGGTAGAACATAGGATAACATTTCCCCTCTGGCTACAGACAGACTAGAAGTACATGATGCAAGCTCCCATGACACATGCAGAGTCAGCTAAATTTAAGATGTCCCATACAAATAAGCTTGTACGCTCATGGCTGTCATAAGTGCTAATGTTGGCATTTGTTTAATACTACAGAAACATGTGAAGCTTTTTCATACACCACACTTCACCATAACATAGGGATACACTTTTTTTGTTAAAATATTTAGTTCCTCTGCTTGCTTCCTTTACTAACACATGACAGTAATGGCACAGGACTAAATGTACTGTAATTACATGTACTTTATTGGCTTTAGATAAACACAAAAATAAACAAATAACAAGGAATTTCAGTTTTAATACTTTTTTTTTCCAAATTTGCTAAAGAAAGTCTGGTAACTGGCAGAACAATTTTGGGGTAAATGTGACACTGTAGTGTTTTCCAAGACATTTCAGGAATAGATAAGTTCATATCCAATTTAGTTTAATTACCTAAATTGCTCTTATTACCTTAATGTCCTTGAGACTGACATGTTAATGGGACAAGGGAGTCAATGTTGTAGGGATAATGGATACTCTAAACTCCATATCACAGAATTAACTCCTTCACGCAGGCTTGAGTGACTTGTTGGTCTTGGAGTCACCCTTGAGATTTGTATAAAGACTTGCATTTTGTGTGTAATCTTTTAAATAGGTATTTTTGAACTAAGATTTTTTTGAAGGTTGGATTATTTATTGTATAACTGAAGTGATCAATAATAAATACTACTATGCACAGTGTACATTTTATATTGTCAACATTCAGATACAGCAAGGAGGTAAATAGCACTTAAAGGAACACATTTGAGACACGTGAACCAAAGGATTTGAGACAGGAGGATAGTCTAGTGGAGCGAGGCAGGGAGTTCCAAAGTATAGGGGCAGCACGAGTAAAGTCATGAAGGTGGGAGTGAGAGGAGGTGATAAGAGATGTGGAAAGAAGAAGATAACTAGCAGAGCGAAGATGGTGGTTGGGAGAGTGTTTTGAGACAAGAGCAGAGATATAAGGAGTGCAGTGTTGTTGAGAGCTTTATAGGCTAGGGTCATGATTTTACATTTTATTCTGGAGGCTACGGGAAGTTAGTGGAATAACTGACATAGTAATTGTACCAACATTTTTCTGAAACACTTTATATTCATACCTTTTACTTAAACACATTTGGTAACTACTGCATACGGGCACATGAATCTGAATGGACCTAGAGCAGCAGGAATCAGAACCACTTCTTTTTCTGTTGCATTCTTCCCAGCCATGTATTGTGGTCCTGCAGTGCAACAAAATCCTTCCTTATCAAGTATGTATCACACTAGGAAATTCAGCAGCTTTGTAAGCCATGGCCATAAAACCTTTTTTTGGGGGGAACATATTTTAGTACAGGAATCTATTTTGTGTGTTACATCACATTCTGAGAGCTGGATGATGGGAATGTGTCTTTGTAGTTATCAGTGGAGGGAGGAGGGAAGCGGAAGGAATAGGAAAAAGTCCAGAGCCTTTGTTTGATAGGAGGAGATTTTAACTGACACTATACTCCTCCCCCTCACATTCTCAGACACCTTGCATCATTCAATGCAAACAAAGAGCTCCAAGAATGAAAGTGCCCCTCACAAACATCTTCCATTAAGTACCATGAATTCTTTCAAGGTCCAGCAGAAGAATCAACATCTATTGTTTTGTTCTAACTACAAACTAGCTCCATAACATTTTTTTGCACTTATTTATGCTCCTAGTCAGATTTCGAGTTTCCTTTGTATAGTGGCCCTTTTAAAACCAGGGCTCGTAAAAAAAATAATTAAAACAGCCTAATTTGTTATGACCAGATACTATTTTGTATGAACCTTGGAGATGATATATTCTCATTAGAGATTTGCATGGGATGAGATACTTTAGTAACTAATATCTGTGGACCGGTATTTGTATTTATTTGTAGATTATGTGAGCACTTTAACGATTTAACACAAAACAACATATTTTTTACATAACAGAAGATCAAATTAATTTTTAGGCTTACACCTACCAAATAATTCTCAACTTACATTCAACAATATCTTATACTAATAATATCTCAAAGATATTAGTTCAGACATACAACACAAGTAAGTACAGGTGAATGAGCCAACTTGTATAGAGGACAGTATTGTGGCAAACTGCAGGAAATGGTGAACCACCCATGCTATGCCTTCACCCCTGCCCTGCCAGAGTCCATTCCCATAGGAGCTCTGTACATTTGGATGCCTCATTAGTTGCGTCACAACCTTGGCTCTCTTGGCCCAATTTGGCCAGGATTTGTGGATATCTTTGCATAAGGAAAGATGGATCACTTGAAGAAATACATGAACTTGGTTTAGCTTACTTACATCTTGTCTTCAAATAATGTCCTATACAACATGATCATTTACATTCATTGTTTTGCCCTTAAAATAATTTGTATTTTGTTTTTGAAGTTTATAGCTACACTACATTATATATATATATATATATATATATATATATATATACATATATATATATATATATATATATATATATATATATATATATATATACACACACATACAATAAAATACAGGACAAGAAAAATATGTAATATTTCCATAATTATGGGATGTATTATTTAACTAGTTTTGCATCACCAGTGAAATATATGATAAAGGAACCCAAGGCTTGGACTATGATCACATTCAGTACAGACTAGACAGCTAAAATAAACTTTACAATGGCTACTTTTTCAATTTACTTAAATGTGACCAGATTAGCTTGTAGGAGGCAGTTATTTCTGTATAGATGGACTATGTTTACCCACTACAAAATGACAGCCAGATGGGAGAGGATGTGCTCAAGAGCGGGGCAGGCAGAAATCGCTATGTTTATTTTCTAGTGACTGTGATTGCTCATATACTGTGTATTAGATGTCTTCAAACCAGGTGCAACTACCAATGCAGATGGGCAATTAGGCTTTAAAAGGGAAGAATGAAAGAGTACACTTATAGAAGTTCAGATATATATTTAGCGGGTTTAGCATTTGCCTATTATTGCCAAAAGACCTCTTTATGTTAGGTGATGTGAGATGTTAAGGAACATAAAAAATAAATGTAACTGCTACAGCGTAGAACTGTAGCTGAAGCTTGATAGGCTTTAGATCCAGTCTAGTCCACAACTCAGAATTGTAAGTTTCACTGGAAACATCTTTTTCTTCTGAGGCTGAAACATGGAGCAATACATGGCAAACTAGGCAAGTACTAGAATCTTTACATACATAGTTAAAACAATTTATAGGTGTGTTCTTTAACATAAAAACACAATTCATGTTTTTAAAGTTAAAAAACATTTTGCTTTGAATAAAAAAAGAATGTGTTGCAATCGTTAAAAATGCTCTTTAAAACTGCTTCTGGAACACGGTCATCATCCTTCTAACTTATTCTAGTTAGTGTGTAGCAGTACAGGAAGATTCAATAAATCAAGACAAACTGTTCAATGGAAGATTTGATCATGCAGCTAAAGCACAAATATTTTGGCCTTATTAGAAGACAGGATTCTCTAGAGAAGACTGGGAAAGATTGAAGGCACACAAAGAAAGGGACGACAGAGGTGAAGATGGATAGATGAGATCATTAAAGCAATGAAAATGAGCTTGATGGATCTCAGAGGGGCAGTGGCTAATAGATGTGCCTGGCATTCTGTGGTCCATAGGGTCATGGAGAGCTGGACATGACAGAACAACTAAACAACAACAACAGTGCACAGCACCAGTCTAGTTATGGAACTCAAATCAAATCAGCTACAGCCTCTACTGACTGAAAATATGACAACAAAAAACAATTCAGAAGGAGGTCCTAATTATGAGCCTCGTTCAATTGCTCCGTTTTGGAGATCTGGGCTCCAAAGCGGAGGTCGCAATTTATTTTGCTATTCAATTGACTTCCGTTTGCGGGCTCCAATCGAGTTATGTGCTGTGAGCTGCGATCCATCGCGATTTGTATAATCGCAAGTTAATGCCCTCCAAGCCTTTGATCTTTCACGGCCTCAAGAGTCCCAAAGGCTAAAATCGTGAATCGCTATTCAATTGCTCCAATTCACCCTCGCTAACCACTCTGTCAAGCCCGCAAATGGCAAATATCTAACCACAAGTTACTGGTACAAAGGACTTACTTACAAATTGGAGCACTTTAAAAGCAAATAAATAGCAAAACTGTACTTTTATGAAGAGTGAAATTGATGTTAGGTCTTAGCATTAATAGCACAACATTCTCCCATACTTTATTTAAGGTTTAATTTTCGGGTTATATCCAGCACGGCAATCAATGTGAAGTCCTACGGGCTTCAACCTCCATTTTCTTCGAAGTCCTACGGGCTTAGAGGTTGAAGCCCATGGGACTTCGAAAATGGAGGTTGGATGTTAAAGTCCTTCACTTACGTGTTACAGGCTTGGAGGATGGTCATAGTAACAATCTCTATTTCCATTGGCTGTTTCTACATTAGGAGTTACAGGCTTGCTCCCAAGCCCGAAATGCTACTTTTTTCGCAATCTGCCCCTAAATTGCGGGCCCGGCCAATTAAAAAGCACTTTAATTCGGGCTTGCAGCAGGCCCGCAAACGTAAGTTAAACATTAACTAACTTACGATGCCTCAATTGAATGAGTCTCTATTTCCAAAGCACTTGTAAAGGTTCTAATACAAAATAAACAGTCTGAAATCTTACATTTTTGTTCAGGTATTGTAACTATGTCATTTTTTTAAAATATGTATGGTTGACTCATGATGTCTGGATATTGTTACTAATATTTTGCAAAATTCCCCAAACTCCTTTCAAATTCTTCATTTGTTGTTTAATTGTAAAATTAAGCAACACATTTGGTACAATCAACTGCAAACATTCCAAACAGAAACTTGTTTTCATTCTTAACATTTAAAAAAAAAAAGACATATAAGACTACCAAAGACATATGCAGCCTTATTAAATTGCGATTCGGCCAATTTAAAAGGGCTCTGTATAAGCACACAGCATATTTTTTACAGAAGTTTTTAGTTAGTGAAGACCTTGCTTTTGGATAGAAGTTCACTAACTAAAAACTTCTGTAATAAAAATGTGCTGTGTGCTTAATTAGAGCCCTTTTAAATTTACCGAATCGCAATTTAATAAGGCTGATGGTATTTTAATCATTTTTATTAGCAGAATAAATAAGCGAGGATATAGAACAGGGGCTTCTAAAATGTAAATCACAATCAACTGATAGATCACTAAGAGATCACAAATAGATTTCATTGGACAGATTGCACACCATTTTCAACCTGAATGGAGATTGAAATGTCATTCTATTGAGACATTACCACTGTTCTTGTATGGTAGTAGAATCTAAAAAGATCATCTCATGCCACTAAAGACTTGGATAGACGAATAAAATACTGCAGAGGCATTTACACTGAAAATGTACAACCTGGAATCCAATTAAGTGGGTTGTTGGGTCTATATCAATCCTCACTTCTCTTAATATACTGTAAGACATCACTCAAACAAAAATGACTTTACTCATCTATTAATATTACTTGTTCCTCATTCCATTCTGTGATTACCATACTTTCTACTTTCTTTGATTATTTATCTCCTCTTTGCCACCTTCTGGTCTAGCACAGCTTTCCAGTGTTATACTATAGTTCAGGGTTAGGCAACTTTTCAGAAGGGGTGTGCAGAGTTCTCTAAGGTACTGAGTGCCAATAATACATTTTAAATGGATATGTATGTGTGCTGGATTATGAATGCAGAATTAGTCGTGTATGAAAACATTTTTGCATGAAAATATCCCCAAATAAACATTAATCAGCTTACTTTGAAGTTAACAAAATGTCCTATGTTTTTTGGCATTTGCATTTGATCATGTACGCCCCTAGAAAATCCCACCTGAATTAGCATAACATTCAAATTCATAATCAGACTAATACATTGTATCATTCTTCACCTCAGTGGCTTCTGGCATGTGCTCCGTACAAGAACTGCAATAGTTACTTCCTGTGCTCTGTACCAGAAAGGTCAAAATATGTACCCTGCTGTATTTCCTATGTGTACTCGGCTTATGGAAGCGTCCTGTGGTTGTGAACAGCTGGATTTGACTTTTGTGCAAATAACTTTGTAAGTAAACTGAACTTTTCTATATAACACATATTTTCATAGACTACTAATTCTCCTCTATCAGATACATTCATGATCCAGCTCACTTACAAATCCCTTTAATATCTAGGCAATATTTCTTACACGAATAAACTACAGTTGTCTATAAAGTAATGTAGATGAATACCTAATAACCTCGTGTAAATTACCTTTCAAATGTAGATATTACCATTTAGTGTGCACTTCATTTTTCTACTTTACTGACGTTTCTAATGAACAGCGCATATTTGTTAAGTTGAAACTGCAAACAAATTGCTGTACGTTCCCTTATTCCACACTCCCTACCTCATTGATCAAGACACACTTATGACTTCTCTCCTAACTCTAATTTTATCAGATCATGACATCAAATAACTTATATTAAAACCCTATTTTATGAAAAAATTCCATGATTACATATTCACTTAGCAGTTCTGGTATATCACCAACCACTTTTAGTGCCGTACTAGTGCCATAGGCTGCTGTCCTGTACGGTTGCCCAACTTTAGTGCACCAGAGTTGGTATGGCTCAATAATTTTGACTCATTCCATTGAATAACCTGAAAGACTGACCCCACAACCACCAGACTCACTATGATGATATTGTTCTACCACCACTTTTTTGGTCTCTGCAACACTCTAGTTCTTATTTGCCAAATACGTTCTCTTTACTTTCCTGACTGATCACCAGACATTGGGGGGAATCAAGGGCCTACCTCTACCCACTGACTTCTGCAATGTAGTACAGGCACCAGCTCTTAAAGGGAGGGTGACAACGCAAAACTTTTTGACAATATTGTGCAGCTGAGGTGGCAGGGACTACGCTTCAGTTTGAGATAGCTATCTGCTCTATTTGTGCCCTAACCAGGTATTCTGTGCAGTGATGAGATGTAGAAAATAACTTTGCCTTTAAAATAAAGGCAATTTTGAGGTGTCAGTTTCCTTTAAACGTATGATGTAAAATAAGTTATTACTCCCCTTCATGTTAATAAGGAACACAAAATAGGCACAAAGAGCAACTCAATGGCCTAGGATCGCTAAATATAGGACTTGTAGCAAACAAGGTGTGAGAGAGTACAGACCTTGCTGTATTCACTGAGATTTCCTCATTATCGTAATGGGAGAGATTCATTTGGTTATCACATGGCCTACAAAGGGCTGAAACTGCACTTCTCCCCACAGAAAACATATCATATCAAACCACCGAGAAGCACACAGCTGCCCCCCAATGCGAAGGATGGGATTGAGGATTGCCAGTATCTCCTCTAATTTTCAGTGTGTATCTGTTTGTTGCTACAAGAATGAAGTACATAAAAGTGTCTTTTACTTTTTGGTAACAGTTGCTATATTTTTGATAAATGTAGTATACAATTGCATGCATATTCCTGTTATCAGATATGTAAACAAAGATTACTTATTGCTTTCTGCAGGACCACCTTGTCTACCACTAGTCCATCAGCAACCTGCCTTTACTCTGCCATGACCTTTGCCCAAAAAGATTACCAAAGTAATATTTTAGACAACATATATTATTTATTTTACATCATCTTTTAAAAAAAATAGTAGAAAGCAGAGCAGTTGAGGCACGCAGGACTTAGGTGGCGAGCAGTTTCACGCGACTGCGTGCCTCGGGAAGCGAGGCAAGCAGTTGAGGCACGCAACTGCGAGGGTCGCAACTGCGAGCCAAACGCGCAACTCTAAAAACCACAAAAAACAAACAAAATAGTTTAACAAAAATACTAACACACTCACACACAACACAGGGGAGAGAGCCAGGAAGCAAGGCTGTAAGCGAATCTGAGCCATATTTGGGGGTTTTTGTCAATCCAAAATCGGCTAAGCGAGGAAAAAAATGGAACGAAATACTTAAAAATTCTGTAAGTTGATGAAAACTAGGCTGAGCAAAGCCAGGAACGCGGGACTTAGAAAATACACAACGGCAAAGACAATAACACTTACACGAACACGGTAGTCAGCGTGTAACACACAAACATTCAGCAGACACACAGAGGAGAAAGACACAGGGAAGGGACAGGGGGGAGATGGTGGAAAGAGACACATGGCATTCCCTAGCACAAAACTTGCAGGTTAACGAAACCTGCAATGAGCGGCCTGTACAGTAGGCGGGAGTAAGGGGTCGAAATGAGCGGCACGATGAGCACCTCAAGCGGGAGAGGCTTGCAATGAGCCCTGAAGGCACTCATTGTGGGCCCTGCGAAGAGCGCAGAAGGTGATCAGTGCAAAGCAGGAAAGTTGAAGTACACAGGGGGAGAGGCTCGCGATGAATGCTCATCGCGGAGCTCACAATGAGCGACAAAGATGCTCAGAGGAGCAAAAGTCTCATACAGTGCCTTGCAAAAGTATTCACCCCCCTTGACTTTTGACCTATTTTGTTACATTACAGCCTTAAGTTCAATGTTTTGTTAATCTGAATTTTATGTGATGGATCAGAACACAATAGTCTAAGTTGGTAAAGTGAAATCAGAAAAATATATACATAAAACTATTTTTTAGAAATAGAAAACAGAAATGTATATGTATTCACCCCCTTTGTTATGAAGCCCATAAAAGCTCTGGTGAAACCAATTACCTTCAGAAGTCACATAATTAGTGAAATGATGTCCACCTGTGTGCAATCTAAGTGTCACATGATCTGTCATTACATATACACACACACACCTATTTTGAAAGACGCCAGAGGCTGCAACGCTTAAGCAAGAGGCACCACTAACCAAACACTGCCATGAAGACCAAGGAACTCTCCAAACAAGTAAGGGACAATGATGTTGAGCAGTACAAGTCTGGGTTAGGTTAGAAAAAAATATCCAAATATTTGATGATGGAGCACCATCAAATCTATCATAACCGAATGGAAAGAACATGGCACAACGGAGACGGACCAGGCAAGGAGGGCATTAATCAGAGAGGCAGCACAGAGACCTATAGTAACCCTGGAGGAGCTGCAGAGTTCCACAGCAGAGACTGGAGTATCTGTACATAGGACGACAATAAGCCGTACGCTCCATAGAGTTGGGCTTTATGGCAGAGTGGCCAGAAGAAAGCCATTACTTTCAGCAAAAAACAAAATGGCACGTTTTGAGTTTGCGAAAAGGCATGTGGGAGACTCCCAAAATGTATTGAGGAAGGTGCTCTGGTCTGATGAGACTAAAATTTTACTTTTCGGCCATCAAAGAAAACGCTATGTCTGGCGCAAACCCAACACATCACATCACCCAAAGAACACCACCCCCACAGTGAAACATGGTGGTGGCAGCATCGTGCTGAGGGGATGTTTTTCAGCAGCCGGGACTGGGAAACTAGTCAGAGTTGAGTGAAAGATGGATGGTGCTAAATACAGGGATATTCTTGAGCAAAACCTGTACCACTCTGTGCGTGATTTGAGGCTAGGATGGAGGTTCACCTTCCAGCAGGACAATGACCCCAAACACACTGCTAAAGCAACACTTGAGTGGTTTAAGGGGAAACATGTAAATGTGTTGGAATGGCCTAGTCAAAGTACAGACCTCAATCCAATAGAAAATCTGTGGTCAGACTTTAAGATTGCTGTTCATAATCGCAAACCATCCAACTTGAAGGAGCTGGAGCAGTTTTGCATTGGGAATGGGCAAAAATCCCAGTGTTAAGATGTGGCAAGCTCATAGAGAGACTTATCCAAAGCGACTTGAAGCTGTGATTGCTACAAATGGTGGCTCTACAAAGTATTGACTTTAGGGGGGTGAATAGTTGACTTTTTCTGTTATTTTGTCCTATTTGTTGTTTGCTTCACAATAATAATACAAAAAAAACATCTTCAAAGTTGTGGGCATGTTCTGTAAATTAAATGATGCAAATCCTCAAAAATCCATGTTAATTCCAGGCTGTGAGGCAACAAAACACGAAAAATGCCAAGGGGGGGGGGGGGAGAGAATACTTTTTAAAAACATTTAAGCATTCTTTCTATATGTGATCACAGCTAGCTTTTTTCGCTCTCTTATTTTGTAATATAAAATTATGCACCACTTGGGCTTATGCAAACAATAATAGCAAATGGAGTTAAACCAATTACATTTTCTAATACATGTATGAGATTTCATGCACATCTCCTCAAAGGCACAACAATCCTGTGTTGGAAAATAAGCTATTCTAAAAAGGTTAGATACAAAAAAAAATGCTAATGAAAAGTAGAGTGTAATAACAATTGTGAGATACATTATTCTCAGACATCAAAGGATTGGGTCCTCGGAGAGCTTTATATATTATTTGTGATAATAATCTGCATAAAGGATAATGCAATGTGTTAAATAAACATCCCCCACACTAAAGCAACAAGAACCATAAATGCAGCCATTGTGCTAAGAACAGAAAAATAAACTATTGTCTATGAAATGTAACTGATATTAAAGAAAACACAAACATTTGTTCTCTTTGTTACGAAGACTATTCTTAAAAACGTAATGTTAAATGCAGGAACATTGAGGGCTAAAGTCAAATATAATCCTAAAAATTGTGTAGGATTATGAAAGTGATGGATGTTTATTCATTTTCATATGTTTAATATATAAAAGTGTGTATACAGAGGAGATCCCAAATATGGGTAACAAGTATTTTATCAATTGATTTGCTACTTTCAAAAAAATCTATTTTCCAAAAGTAAACTTACATTGAATTTTTAATTAGCTTTCAGTCAGCATCCTCCCACTAATCTCTTGATTGTGGGAGAACACCATGTGAAAAAGAAAATACCAAGTATCTTAAAACTCAAGGAGTGCTAATTTACTCCCCAGGGTCAGAGCATGCCCAGTTTTTTTCACATGGCTTTACACTGTAGACAATGGATTCAAAGCGTCAGGGTAGTAATTATCAGTTTGACACAAGGCTAGCCTGGATTCACAACGTTTAATATGTGGTAATCAGCTGTGATGGAAGACAACCTAAAGTGTGTAGGGTGTAGTGGGGGACAATCAGCAGGGAACAGTAATTTCTTCCCTGTCCTTCCTCCTCTTACAACCTACTACCTCCATTTGTTCCCCACCACCTCTCATTACCCCAGCTACCTCTCCCTACCCCATGGCATCTTAGTACCCCTGTAGCCTCTAAGTGCCCCCGCCACCTCTCACTCTACCACGTTGTCTCCATCGACTTTACACTGCCCCTGTCTATCCCATCCCACATCTCTCTGCTCCCACTGCCTACCTCTAAACCCTCACTAACTCCCTCTATTACTTCCTCCCTCTACTTCTACCTGCTCCCTCAACCCAGAGCTACCTCTCTGCCCCAAACTGCCTCCTTCTACCCCTCATCCCCAATGTATCCCACCACTTCTCCCTGAACCCATTACCCCCTTTACCACTACTTAATCCCTCTGCCCCTACTACCTCCTCTTACCACTTGCTTCTTCCATTACCTTGCTACATCTCTCTACCCCCACTGTCTCCCTCTGACTAAGGGCCTCATTCAATTGCAATGTGGCCAATTGAATAGGTCTCTAAATAAGCACAAAGCATATTTTTATTACAGAAGTTTTTAGTTAGTGAAGACCTTAACTTCTATAAAAAAAAAATGCTTTGTGCCTATTTCGAGCCCTATTTATTTGGCCAAATTGCAATTGAATGAGGCCCTAGAAGTGTTAAAAGACCTGTGTATCAAACTTGTAATTCCAGAGTCCCTGGCATTATCTATGAAGTCACTACACTGTTGTAACATTTACACAACTAAGCATCCAGCAGAGGGAAACGGATGGTGGGCTACAATACTGAAAAAATACATAATATGAATGCACACAACCCAATTCACTGACCTTTACGCATTACAATTATTCCTAGGGATTATATAACTTTAACTAAAAAAATAAAAATCCAGTGAACAGTTGAGCTTGGTACAACATCTTACTTTCTATCACATACTATGGGCCTCATTCTATTACCGGCCGTAAATCGTCCGTAAGGCTGCGATTCCTTGCGGGGGTTCAGTTAACTCGCGATTCTATTATACGGCCCCGCAAGGATCTCATCTTACGGCCGGCCGCATATCTTGGAACCGGCCGTAAGCTCAGAAATATAAAAACGCAAAAATAAATTCAAGCCTGCACTGTACAGCTCTGTAAATGCTAGGGATCATATTGGGGGACATGAGGATTAAAAGTAACCCACTCTCAAGCTTGCACATCAGCCCAAACCCGAGTTCAAATTAACTGTTTATTTTCCGGCTGCGGCGTGGGCGGGTCTGAGGTGCTCCAAGCACTCTGGACTTTTTACATGGATATTTTACGTATATTAAAAAAATATTATTTTACGGATTTGAGTATAGGGTAATTATGTGCTATTTTTTCTAACACCGAATATCACTTTATAGACTCCGCAAAGTGCAGGATGGCTTTATTTGAGCTATTTTATGTGCTTAATTGGTGCTAGCGGGACCTCTTTCCTGCAAGTAAGCTGCGGCTCGCTTTTAGCCTTGCAGAGAGGGTTCCCGGAGCAATTGAATTGCAAATAGGAATTTCTTACGGCCGATTTCCTTGCGGACGTTTAAGATCAAAGGATTTCCTCCGGTGCGAGCGGCCGCAAGAGATAGCAAGGCACCGGCCACAAGCCTGCCGGAATCCGCGGCCAGAGGGGAAAGGAATAGCAGAATAGCTTGCGGCCGGTCCTTGCGGCCCCGCAACGGCTGCGGCCGCTAATAGAATGAGGCCCTTTGTCTTTGTAAAATCCAGGTTACTGCTAACGACTGAAGATGTGAAAAGCCTGTGAACATTACTAACTTTTTATTACAAGCAGTATAGTATGACATAATTTTAAACACAATAACCTGCACTTGTAGATGCTTAGCATGGAAAATACTCCAAGCCAAGGCACCATAAAAGGAACTGAATTAGCTGTCAGCCTTTGGTTTTAAATTACTTTGTCACAAGTCTGAAACTAAGAATAAAAACAATGCATCTGTTCTGTATTAATTTACTTGGCTCATAAGGAAATGTCACTTTCTGAAACTTATTAAATCATTGATAGATAACATAGGCATCTAAGTACATATTTCATCATAGTACCGCACTGCAAACTTAGGGCCTCATTCAACTGTGATTTGGCCAATTGAATAGGGCTCTATATAAGAACATAGCATATGTTTTTTACAGAAGTTTTTAGTTAGTGAACTTCTATCCAAAAGCAAGATCTTCCCTAAATAAAAACTTCTGTAAAAAATATGCTATGTGCTTATATAGAGCCCTGTTTAATTGGCCAAATCACAATTGAATTACATATTACATAGCAAACTATAAATAAAAAGGAGATGAAGTATACTGATAGCACTTTGAGATATCTATTCACAAGGGACACAGTAATACATTTATTTTATGTCTGAATGTAAATTAGAGTAATTATAAAAAAAAATAAAGATACATTTGATCCCAAAAGCATTTCACCAATGTTTACTCACTTGTATTGCTCATTTGCTGCCCACTGGGGGGTACTCCTTTTTCAGAATCACCTTATTTTTATTTCCTTCTCTGTGTTTGTGGCGTTCAATCATGTCCATGACCTCATCGACTGCAACAAACCATGCTGATCCACTTGGTATTCATGGCAGATATACTAGAGTGGGTTGCCAGTTCCTTCTCCAGTGGGCCACAGCATACAGCTCCTAGTATTCCTTGGTGGTTTCCCATCCAAGTACTGACCAGGCCCAACCCTGCATAGCTTCAGGATGGTGTGTTCTCTTGGTTCCCTGGCTGGAATCAAACCCAGGTCACAAAAGTAAAAGCACCAAATCCTAACCACTGGACCATCAGGGATCCCTCTTACTGTGTTAATATAATATTTCCAATTGTTTAATCCTAGGGGTGGGCAGCACTGCTTTGATTCAGCACAGTGCAATAAGTAATTACCTACTATATACCAACAAAAACAGTTCCACCAACCCCTCCAAAATCTGATTCTCAGGGATAATATACATTTTTCTGCTTGATTTAATATGACCAATCTCACTTTATTATGCAGGCCCTATCTTCCTATCTGTGATACAAGAGAGTACAATGGTGCCTGCATGTCATGGTAATTGAATAATAAATACAAGTACAGCACACAGAGGTGGCTGGTGACCTTGCATTTACAAACTGTTCAATCATCGGTCTCATACTCTTTCATTCTTCAGTATTTCCCCAACTTATAGACAGGAGGTGAAATGCTTAGACACACATGCATTCCAACACGCTATGAGAGAGGTAAACCTGAGGTCATTTATTTTAAACACAGGAAGAAGAAGAAAACTTTAAAGTTAGAAGTCTAGGGTAACATCTAAGTCTGTATTGCTTGATAAAGAAAAATGAACCTAGAAACTTTGTCACTCTAAATAAAATGTGAGTCCAGTAATACATATACTGATTATTCATCTGGATTACTGGATGTTCACGGCTATTCCACTCTTCATATATGTGTGTTTATAATAAAAGACCACTGAAATACCATATTTACAGCCTGCTCTATGGAATTAGTTATTACATGAATAGTGATTCTCAATTGCAGTTTTTGTTTATCTACTTTGGCAGTGGGTGCTAATAAGATTCCAATTAATGCACTCGGGGTACAAGCTTTCAATAGAAACATCTGGAAACTGATTGTAGGTCTCCCCAGTTTAATAAAGACTGCAATGGCAGCGTCCTACTGCCTAATTATGTAAAATAGTTAAAGGATCACTGTAGTTTGGGAAAAACATTACATCTTTGTGACAAATGGAATAAACTATCACAGTAACTTTGTAAACAACGAGCATGGAAGTTTATTTTGAGAGCCTATTAAATGTACTTAGAACAGAACTGAAGAGGGATGTTATCTGAATCCAGGGCTCCATCCAGGTGCCTAACCCTGTTAAAACAAGGAAAAATGTCTGCTACCGGTAAAACGAAATGTAATAAAATTATTAGAAATTACATTATTTAACTTTGTAAAAACACATTGCATATTATTAAGCCAGGTTCATCTTAAGTATAGTATTCATAAAACAGTTCAGTGGCCCTTTAAAAGGTATATCTACGTTTCCTTATTTTTTTTTTTACCTTCATCTAATCGAAAACATCCTGCTTATATCATAAACACACATTACATTGAGTTATTCTATACATATACAGTGCCTTGCAAAAGTATTCACCCCCCCTTGACTTTTTATCTATTTTGTTCCATTACCGCCTTAAGGTCAATGTTTTGTTAATCTGAATTCTATGTGATGGATCAGAACACAATAGTCTAAGTTGGTGAAGTGAAATGAGAAAAATATATACATAAAACTATTTTTTAGAAATAGAAAACAGAAAATTGGCATGTGTGTATGTATTAACACCGTGTTATGAAGCCCATAAAAAGCTCTGGGGCAACCAATTACCTTCAGAAGTCACATAATTAGTGAAATGATGTCCACCTGTGTGCAATCTAAGTGTCACATGATCTGTCATTACATATACACAGCTTTTTTGAAAGGCCCCAGAGGCTGAAACACCTAAGCAAGAGGCACCACTAACCAAATACTGCTATGAAGACCAAGGAACTCTCCAAACAAGTAAGGGACAATGTTGTTGAGAAGTACAAGTCAGGGTTAGGTTATAAAAACATATACAAATCTTTGATGATCCCCAGGAGCACCATCAAATCTATCATAAGCAAATGGAAAGAACATGGCACAACAGCAAATCTGCCAAGAGACGGCTGCCCACCAAAACCCACGGACCGGGCAAGGAGGGCATTAATCAGAGAGGCAACACAGAGACCTAAGGTAACCCTGGAGGAGCTGCAGAGTTCCCCAGCGGAGACTGGAGTATCTATACATAGGACGACAATAAGCCGTACGCTCCATAGAGTTGGGTTTTATGGCAGAGTGGCCAGAAGAAAGCCATTACTTTCAGCAAAAAACAAAACGGCACGTTTTGAGTTTGTGAAAAGGCATGTGGGAGACTCCCAAAATGTATGGAGATAGGTGCTTTGGTCTGATGAGACTAAAATTGAACTTTTCATCCATCAAAGAAAAACGCTGTCTGGTGCAAAGCCAACACATCACCCAAAGAACACCATCCCCACAGTGAAACATGGTGGTGGCAGCATCATGCTGTGGGGATGTTTTCAGCAGCCGGGACTGTGAAACTGGTCGGATTTGAAGGAAAGATGGATGGTGCTAAATACAGGGATATTCTTGAGCAAAACCTGTACCACTCTGTGCGTGATTTGAGGCTAGGACGGAGGTTCACGTTCCAGCAGGACAATGACCCCAAACACACTGCTAAAGCAACACTTGAGTGGTTTAAGGGGAAACATGTAAATGTGTTGGAATGGCCTAGTCAAAGCCCAGACCTCAATCCAATAGAAAATCTGTGGTCAGACTTAAAGATTGCTGTTCACAAGCCCACACCATCCAACTTGAAGGAGCTGGAGCAGTTTTGCAAGGAGGAATGGGCAAAAATCCCAGTGGTAAGATGTGGCAAGCTCATAGAGACTTGTGATTGCCGCAAAAGGTGGCTCTACAAAGTATTGACTTTAGGGGGGTGAATAGTGATGAACAATGACTTTTTCTGTTATTTTGTCCTATTTGTTGTTTGCTTCACAATAAAAAAAAAACTTCAAAGTTTGTGGGCATGTTCTGTAAATTAAATGGTGCAAATCCTCAAACAATCCATGTTAATTCCAGGTTGTAAGGCAACAAAACATGAAAAATGAAAAAATAAACTTGTTTTCCACACCCCCAGAGCTGCTTACATAGGCACAATGTACCTACCAATAGAAACACTGCATTTTGGTACAGATATAAACTCTTTACTAACCTTCAAGACAGCAGCAGCTCAATGCAGAGACCCAGACAGCAATGTCTTACCTGCTCCTTACTTCCTTCCCTGAGTAAAAACAGGACGAAACGTCCCATGATTCTTTGGTGCATAAACTGGCTTTAAAGATTGCTTGACCAAAATTAATTATGGATTTTATGCTAATTTCAGCAGAAATTTACCAAACATCAGGGTGAGTTTGGTATTGTTGATTTTCATACCCTACTGATTCTCCTCTATTAGATTCACTCATAATCCAGGAAACTTAAACATGCCTTTAATAAAATAAATAAATGGTCATTATTAGTTGTAATTCTCCAAAAGAGCATGGTACCAATATTACTTCATAACATTTGCTGAGAGAAATTAAGCAAGCATTACTAGATTAAACAAGAAATGTGCAATTTGTTAGACAGCTCGTTTCTTCACAATTTTCAAAAGCATGGCAAATCTAGAGAAACAATATTGTAACATGGTGTTTACAGTAGCAGAAAGATCTTGAGGAAGTACCAGCCAAAATGATGCAAAAGTTTGTGCTAAATATTCATAGGGTGCCCAGTGTCCTGGGGTACCCAAAGTTTGGATAGTAAATCATTCCAGCCTCTTGACACAAACTCCCTGACAGGAAAGTAGCAAATTATGTGATCCTCGTGGGTGATGTTAACTAAGCCACATTGTTTCATGCAATATTCCCATAGAACAGGGGTGGGCAAGTTTGATCTTGGAGGGCCACACAAAAACCTGGATTTGAAGATATCCTTTCTGTGCACAGATGAGTCAATCAGGATGACTGAAGAAGTGATTGACTCACCTGTACACAGCATGGATATCATCAAATCCAGGCATGTGTGTGGCCCCCCAGGATCGAACTTGCCCACCCCTGCTTCCCCCCCAGTTCCTAAGCCCATGCCCCTTCCCAATTCCTACACCCATGCTGCCAGCAGCTTCATGGGAGAAGAAGAATACAACTAAATCTATGTTTCCTCAGGACCATCTGTGCACTTACATTTCCATTTTGCTAACTGCAGGGTTTTTATGGTCTATGGGATTAGCCATTCCTTTTTACTTGATCCTTCCTACAATACTATAGTAGGGGTGGGTGTTACTATTTCATTGTGACATCATGAATAGGATGATTTAACTTTACTAACACATCATTGTGCATTTTAATTAGAAAGAAGCCATTTAGGTTAGGTGCTATGGTCATTACACCTCAGAAGATTACATAATAAAAAAACAACCCATCATGTTATATAGAGAGAGTAAAGAAATTAGAGGACCATGAAGCTAACATCCTTTCCATCCAGCATTTAGAAAAGCAGTTCTGGAACATTATCCTATAATTTTTTTTTTTTCATGAATGCACCAAGTTATAATGAATAGCAGCATTTGACACTCCCAAATCATGATTTGTCAAAGGGATGTCCTGGTAGTGCTGCAAAGATGCATTTCCATATGCATGTCCTTTTACCTTTGCCACACATTTTTCTTGAAAAAAAGAATGACCACTGCAGTTTTGGAAAAACTTTGCATGCATTTTTAGAGAAAAACCTACATTTAGCTGACTGCTTGTATGATGGTACTTCCATTACTGAACTGCTGGTCTATCTGTTGTCCCTGAGGAGGTAATCTATCCCACTGGGGATTGCTCTTTTATTTGGCTATTCATAGTGATTGTCACCAAAAATAAATAAATAGAGGTCTCCATCTGAATCCATGGTCTCTTCCAAGTATCTAATTATTTTAAGAACGAAAGCAAAATGCTGCTTCCATTGAAGTAAAATTGCATACAATGAGTATACATTTAAATCTGTGTTTATGTTAAACTTTGTAAAAGATATGTTGCATATTATCAAGTCAAGTTCTTCATAAGAGCATACTATAGGGCCTCATTCTATTATCGGCCGTAAATCGGCCTTAAGGCTGCGATTCCTTGCGAGGGTTCAGTTAACTCGCGATTCTATTATACGGCCCCGCAAGGATCTCCTTTTACGGCCGGCCGCATATCTTGGAACCGGCCGTAAACTGTGAAATATAAAAACTGAAAAATAAATTCAAGCCTGCACTGTACAGCTCTGTAAATGCTAGGGATCATATTGGGGGACATGAGGATTAAAAGTAACCCACTCTCAAGCTTGCACATCTGCCCAAACCCGAGTTCAAATTAACTGTTTATTTGCCGGCTGCGGCGTGGGCGTGTCTGAGGTGCTCCAAGCACTCTGGACTTTTTACATGGATATTTTACGGATATTAAAAATGAAATATTTTACGGATTTGAGTACAGGATAATTATGTGCTATTTTTTCTAACACCTAAAATCCCTTTATAGTCTTCTCAAAGTGCAGGATGGCTTTATTTGAGCTATTTTATGTGCTTAATTGGTGCTAGCGAGACCTTTTTCCTGCAAGTAACTGCGGCTCGTTTTTAGCCTTGCAGAGAGGTTTCCCGGAGCAATTGAATTGCAAATCTCTTGCGGCCGTTTTAGATCAAAGGCTTTCCTCCGGCGCGAGCGGCCGCAAGAGATAGCAAGGCACCGGCCGCAAGCCTGCCGGAGCCTACGGCCGTAAGGGAATAGAATAGCAGAATAGCTTGCGGCCGGTCCTTGCGGCCCCGCAGCGGCTGCGGCCGATAATAGAATGAGGCCCTATAAATATGATACTTAAAAAAAAAAGAAAAAACTTATTTTATATTCATGACAGGCATATAAGTGCATGTATGTAAATTGAATAACACCATCAAAAGGATGGAAAATGTAAACAAGACAAAAAAATGAATAATACAGAACTGTTTGCAAAACTACGGTAAATACTAATGGCCTCATTCAATTGCGATTTGGCCAATTGAATAGGGCTCTATATAAGCACATAGCATATTTATTTTTCAGAAGTTTTTAGTTAGTGAAGATCTTGCTTTTGGATAGAAGTTCACTAACTAAAAACTTCTGTAAAAAAAAAAATATGCTCTGTGCTTATATAGAGTCCTATTCAATTGGCCAAACTGCAATTGAATGAGGCCCATAGAGTCTTATTCAATTGGCCAAATCACATTTGAATGAGGCCCATAGTATAATGTGTGATACTTTCAAGTTATCAAACTTCTGAAGATAATATGTATGTGACAATGAGCAAAGTATCAGAGATCTGAGGGTGACAATGTAGCTGGGGAAAGACTTGGAAAAGAAAGATTTGGAAACAAATATGAAGAATTTCTATTTTTTATTACACTAATAACAGCTAAGAAATTAAAAGTTTTAATTCTGGTTACATACAAAGTGTATCCTGCTGTTGCATAATTAATAACAGTTAGTTGAGGAATGTGCAGTGATAGTGATTGTCTGTAGGGAAGACAGTGATTGATAGCAGTTCTCCCCTGAACTCAGGAGTGCACTGACCGGTTAACCCATAACAGACTTGTTTAGGTGAGTCCAGCATTCCATGTCTGCACAGATAGATTTGTTAAGTGTTTATTTTATTTTTCTTTTGCTCACTACACTGCGATAATTCCTCTGAGCTGATTTATATTGCTCACATTCCAGAGAGGCAAGAGAGCAGAAATTTGAATTTACTGCAGTAAGCAAAAAGGTCTGTTCCCGTCCTCCTGGACATATAAGCAGTCTTACCACTGACTTGAATGGGAACATACCACTGTAGGATGATTGGCTGCAGTAATGCAAAAGCAAATGGGCAGCCTGTTATACATGTAAACACTTTTACAGATTTTATTTGATTTGATTTCTTAGTGGAAAAAAATGCAAGTATTTTTGAAAAATGTAAAAAGCATTTCAACATGCTTTTGGGAGATATTTACTGACATGTTGTGCTGAATTAAGTAGCCCTTCAGATTTAATTCCAGACCAAATGAGTATTTTGCCTTGAAAGCTTGCAATCTAATCCTAATCACTCACCTAAAAAAGGTCAATTATTTTTTTATTGTTCCACATTTACAACCACCTTTGACTTAAGCCCCAACACTGAACCACACAACTTACTTTTAGGCACACTTTAGGCCTTAAAGAACCTTGTAGTGATCATAGTATGTAAATCAGTATTTGAGGGGAAGAAAATCAATGTAGCTTTTCAAGTTTGGCATTTTGGTGTTCTCCTTGTCAGGTGTCCAGGGAGACTGCCCTATTAGGAGTCTTTATATGTTGTCTTAATAACAGTCTTTATCTGCTCAATCCGTGCAGAGGAAATGATTTAGGAGAGTCACATGGGTAGATCATTCCACTCTCTCTGTATCTAATAGGGGCTGGAGAGACGCATATCTGCTGGAAGTTACAATTCTAAGTTCATATGTAAGTTTTAAAAGCTACAGTGATTTTTTTTCTTCAAATACTGATTTCAGTGCTAGTAAATACACATATTAAGCTTTGTTTACTACAGTGACACAGCAAGCACAGATGTCGAACATTCAATTAAAAGGAATACACAATGAAAATAAATACAGCTAATTTTTAGTTAGAAAAAAAAATCATATTTCCTCTCCAGGACCCTCAATGGACCGTAAAACATTGGTGGAAGTTGGACTTCTGCCTATACCCTCCATCCTAACTAATAACTATAAACACACACTCCCCATCACACAAATATCAGGATTTAATGTAACAAACACAAATTGGATTCCTGTACTCATAAACAGAATCTTCAAAAAAATCTGGATTTTCCCCCAAAAATGTTATGTCCATGACTTAAAGAAATGCGAATATTGCTATCTCCTTTTAATCTGATCTGCTCCTTGAAACATATTGTAAATCCAAAGGCTTAGTTTTTATTACCATTTTAAGTGTTACAAAGCATAGATCAGGGGCTCACTGGGGGGCACAGATAACACTTCCTCTCATGTTTTCTCGTCTATTTTTGTATTGCTTTGGTTTTAATTTCCTCCACTTAATATCATTTATTTTTCATGCAACAATCTTTTTTAATGAATAAAACAAGCTCTTTTGAAAGTCTAATGGAACATTTGGACCACTGGGTCCCTTTTTATGATAAATAAATAAAACATGGTGTATATACTCAGAACATTTTCAATTTCTGATGAGCTTTTGTGGATATCCCCCCATCTTTAAAGGGACATTGAAGGTTTCTGGATTTTACTAGGAATATAATATACATATGTATCAATTTACTTTCAAAATAGCCTGTCAGTGGCCTCTCTCAAGGAGTATGTGTGAGACAGGACAACCCCTGTGTTTAGAAGTATACTATCTTCATAAGAATTCAATTAATAATTATTTGTAAGATTTTAGATAGAAGAAACAGAACTTTTAAGCAGTTCTTAATCAAATAAAGTACACATAAGTATATTATATTCCTAGTGAAATCCAGAAACCTTCTGTGGCCCTTTAATTTGAAGCTCCTCCCATCTTTTTCAGACCGTTGCAGAATGTGGAGCTGTTTCCATACACTAAGCCACAAAGCAGAGCAGAAAATAGCTGCAGGTCATTTTTATCTACACTCTATTTCAGTCTGCAAAAAAATGGAGGCGCTCCACCATGATGCTTTTTACGTGTAAGTTTTCTTCCTCAATATTAACTTTGTTTTAACTATGAAATATTACAAAGTTGTTTAAACGTCATTTATTACTTAGAGGGATACAGAAAAATATTCAAATTATTGTAAAAATTAAATATTTACATATGAACATGGATACCAGCAACTTATTTGTTTTATTAAAATGAATATACATTAGTGATAGATAACTGAAATTGAATATTGATATTTTAGGCAGAAATTACTTTTCAATATCCTCTTACATCTTCTCTTATCTCATATCAATAACTAACATTCACAGTGTGAGGGGGATTAGTGGGAAGAGCATGCCCATCTGCTTGAATGACAACAATTACAAAGGCATCATCACTTATAGACTTGGTTTATTGGCAGCCTGGGGGGTGATATGGTGCTGTGGACAACTTTTTTGCCAGTAACTAGATCACAACCTTGGCGAGGCAATAAGGAGCCTAACAAATGACTTTCTTGTTTTTTCCTGATTTACTTATCAGCTAATAACTGCTGCCCATACATATAATTTGGCTGTATGTATAAAAGCCACAGCTTGGTATCAATGATCATGGTTGTATTTACCTTTAGGCCAACATGGCCCAGGATGCAACACTGCAGGGGCAGCAAGCTCCTGATGCTCTGCTGCTCTAAATACTCAACAGGATGATGTTCAGTACATTGTAAACAGCACATGGTACTTGGTTGTGATAGCTGTGCTCTCTCTCTCTAACACAGACTACCATAGTTATATTTCCATATGCAATTAATATATATTTCTTGCTGGGATGTATATAGATAGAGAGAGTAAGTGTGCAAATAATGAGAGAGAGCATACTTTAGCAAACTCATATGCACACTTACACACACACACACACATATATACTGTATATATATATATATATATATATATATATATACACACATACACACACTTAGAAGGTATATGCAAGTGAGGTGGGTTATGAATGCATCTGATAGTGGGGAATTAGTAGTGTATGCTTACATTTATTTCTATGCACTATGTTTTTTTTAACTTTGCATTAAAAAAACTGTTGCAATTGATGTTTACACCCCCAGGATTGAGCTAGGCTCCAGAGAGGGTTCATTTTTGTAAAAGTGTACCCTGTCCATGTGAGCATGCTCAGCTTTGCAGCCAATCAGCAATGCTGTATGCAGCCAGCTAGATGAGTCCGCTACACTGGGTCCTTAAAGGATCATAAATCGACATTCAAGTAAATATGCTTGAGCGGTTACACGGTTGTTCTTTAGACATACACCCTCTCCTTGATAAATTCTGACAAATTATAGTTGTACTGAAAGCAAACATTTCAGCTTCTTCTCCCTATTCTAATTTGTCTTTTAGGTGAATGAGCATTAATGCTGATTTATGGTCCTGCAATAACCTGAAACGTTTTCTGTTCATGTGTCTCTGTGTGAGTGCATGCAATTCACTGGGGCTGTGAGAGCTCACAGGGGCAATTCACTGGGGCTGGGAGAGAACACAGGGGCAATTCACTGGGGCTAAAGGAGGTGATGGGGTTAATCACTGGGGCTGGGGAAGTATCACCTGGGATGTAGATAAAACAATCAGTGAATGAAGGGACACAGACCTTGTTCTGGGTATTACAGAAATCTAAAGGAAAGCTGCAACACAGTTCACTGACCAAAAAGATACAATGTATTATGTGTGCTAATTTCATATGGGATTTTCAGAGTGTCAACATTGATAGAAAACAGAAATTCAGCAAACTCTAGGGTAACTGTTTAAATGTTTATTTTGGTATTTTTGTATGCAATTTTTTTTCATACACTACTAATTCTCCTCTATCAGATGCATTCATAACCCAGCTCACTTGCATATACCTTTTAATGTTAATAATGGTGCAAATAGTATCTATGTTACTATATTATAGCAATCATCATCTGCAGCCAACTATTTCCAAAACTAATACTGAAACAGAACAATTTTGGCCTGCTAATGTACAAATTGCACTCCAGGACCACAAATTAGCTCCCAAACCAAACCACTTCTCATTAGCAAATTGGCTTCAAAACCAGACCACTTCTCATTTGCAAATTGGCTCCAAAAACGGACCACTTCTCATTAGCAAATTGGCTTCAAAACCGGACCACTTCTCATTAGCAAATTGGCTTCAAAAACGGACCACTTCTCATTAGCAAATTGGCTTCAAAACCGGACCACTTCTCATTAGCAAACTGGCTTCAAAACCAGACCACTTCTCAATAGCAAACTGGCTCCAAAACCGGACCACTTCTCAATAGCAAACTGGCTCCAAAACCGGACCACTCCACATTAGCAAATTGGCTCCAAAAACGGACCACTCCACATTAGCAAATTGGCTCCAAAAACGGAGCACTTCTCAATAGCAAACTGGCTCCAAAACCGGACCACTCCACATTAGCAAACTAGCTCCAAAACCGGACCACTCCACATTAGCAAACTGACTCCAAAACCGGACCACTCCACATTAGCAAACTGACTCCAAAACCGGACCACTCCACATTAGCAAACTGGCTCCAAAACCGGACCACTTCTCAATATCAAACTGGCTCCAAAACCGGACCACTCCACATTAGCTAACTGACTCCAAAACCAGACCACTCCAAATTAGCAAACTGACTCCAAAACCGGACCACTCCAAATTAGCAAACTGACTCCAAAACCGGACCACTCCACATTAGCAAACTGACTCCAAAACCGGACCACTCCACATTAGCAAACTGACTCCAAAACCGGACCACTCCACATTAGCTAACTGACTCCAAAACCGGACAACTCCAAATTAGCAAACTGACTCCAAAACCGGACCACTCCAGATTAGCAAACTGACTCCAAAACCGGACCACTCCACATTAGCTAACTGACTCCAAAACCGGACAACTCCAAATTAGCAAACTGACTCCAAAACTGGACCACTCCACATTAGCAAATTGGCTCCAAAACCGGACCACTCCACATTAGCAAATTGGCTCCAAAAATGGAGCACTTCTCAATAGCAAACTGGCTCCAAAACCGGACCACTCCACATTAGCAAACTAGCTCCAAAACCGGACCACTCCACATTAGCAAACTGACTCCAACACCGGACCACTCCACATTAGCAAACTGACTCCAAAACCGGACCACTCCACATTAGCAAACTGACTCCAAAACTGGACCACTCCACATTAGCAAATTGGCTCCAAAACCGGACCACTTCTCAATAGAAAACTGGCTCCAAAACCGGACCACTCCACATTAGCAAACTGACTCCAAAACCGGACCACTCCACATTAGCAAATTGGCTCCAAAACCGGACCACTTCTCATTAGCAGAGCAGGCTCTATGTATTCCAAATCCTATGTCTAGAATCCAAGAATGGTCACATGGTCTGAGTATCTCACCCAGGACCTCATAGCCTCTCTGCAGGGCCTAATTTGCATTACCGAAATATTAATAACTATCTTAAAAAATGAAATGTGTTAAGTATGTAACAAACTAACAACAGTAACAGCTATGCATGATTATTAAAGCACGTTCGAAAAAAAACACTAAGCCTCTGACTGTGTCTAGGTATTTTCATATTGGTTCCTTAGATGACTACTTGTTCACCAGGAGCCCCAGAGAGCATGCTTTTCATTTTTTTCTGAATCACCTGAGGGATTGAAATTTGTAACCCCATTGCAATTAAACCTTCAGCATCTGGTACATTGCCACCCCACCTCATGTGCCCAAAATCAAGAAGCCACACTACAAAGTGAACCTCCTGCTTTTTCTTGCTCTGCCCACTCATGCACTGAATAGGAAGGATAACATGTATGTCAGCCTCTAGACACCTGCAGAGTCTCCAAAAACTAAACATTTCTCTAAAATCTTTTTATTTGAATGGTTTATATAACTGGTTATAATTGTATTCATTTTTTACATACTTTACAACTATGTGAAGTTTTTACGAAAGTTTTTCTTTAAACTGATTTAAGCTGATAAATAATACTGCATCTTTTTCAGGAGCTACGGTGATGACACAAAAATGTATTTAAATGCAAATTGCACAGTACTGTGCAAAAAAAGGTAAATCAATACCGGAGACTACTCAGGAGCTAACACTTTAGAGAAGGGTTTTCACTTTTTTTTACTAAATTCTATGTTTCTACACATTTTGAAATAATGGGGAAAAAGAACATGAAGATGGTTTACACAATAAAAGCAACCAGAGAAAGAACATCACTCTATTTAATCCTTTGAGAACCATCATTTATGTAGTCTTTCACCTCAGATCCCTCCCCTATTCCTCTAAAATAAAACTCTTTCTATCTTTCACCTGCTTCCTGACCCTTGCTATTCCTATTTGCTACTCTTCCCCAGTTCTCTGCCCTTTAATTCCCTTTAGATTGTAAGTAGCGAGTTTCCAGTCTTGTAGGGTGCTTTGGGATAAAGCACTTTCTGCTAAGATTCTAAGCTCAAAACAGGGCCCTTCAACTTTTGAATTTGTTAAACGTGTATTTCCCCTGTTCTTATCCCCTGTACAGCGCTACGGAATATGTTGGCGAAATACAAATAAAAGATAATAATAATAATATATATACATACTCTAAGAAGGCACTCATTGACCACACCAAACTAGATGCTATGATTTCTACATATTTCTTTGTTATGTGTAACCCTTTTGTGCAGCACTATATATTCAATTCCCCTTCTGGATCATTACCTTGTCATGGTGAAGGGGCTTGTGTACTTCAGTTAGGCTGTGAGCGATACCATGAAGGGTCGGTCACCCAAGATGGGCAGGTCATAGCAGAGAGGTCAGACAAATTACAGTCCACTGGGTGTGGAACTGGCGACCCACTCCAGTATCTTTGCCAAGAAAAGCTTATGGATGAGCATGACCAGAAACATAATAACAGATGTGCCTGGTGTGCTGAGGTCCATAGGGTCACGGAGAGTTGAACACAACTGAATGACTAAACAACAACCAAATATATTAATTTACATTAAATATTTTAAATAATAATAATTTTACTATTATTTAAGATTTATACTTTCTACCCATCAGGCAAACAAATAACAGAATTGAAAGTAGAAATGTGCAAAGCTGTCCCTTTGGATCAACAGCATCAAAAACATTTATTAAAGTGTCAGTTATAGCAGTAGTAAATGTATTAAACATAAATGCACATATTAAAACCAAAAAGCACACAAGAGCAGCAGCTGCACCAATATTCCTGATCATTGAGGACCCATTGGTGCCTAAATACACTGTACACCCACACACCCCCTTCCCCTCCTCCTCAGGCCTAGCCCCACTGTATAACTCAATGTCTAATGGCAGCCAGGGCGGATATCATCATAATAATACACAGCACGCACTGAGCCGCCCCCTAGTACATTTATTTATATATATATCTGTGTCTTCCTTCCTCTGCTGGGCTGATACATTGTATAGAGATCCATAGAGAAGGGTGCCAGGCTGGGACACCTAGTGTGTGTGCAGCTACAGATGCCAGGCTGGGACACCTAGTGTGTGTGCAGCTACAGATGCCAGGCTGGGACACCTAGTGTGTGTGTGCAGCTACAGATGCCAGGCTGGGACACCTATGGTGTGTGCAGCTACAGATGCCAGGCTGGGGACTCCTAGTGTGTGTGCAGCTACAGATGCCAGGCTGGGACACCTAGTGTGTGTGCAGCTACAGATGCCAGGCTGGGACACCTAGTGTGTGTGCAGCTACAGATGCCAGGCTGGGGATACCTAGTGTGTGTGTGTGCAGCTACAGATGCCAGGCTGTGGACACCTAGTGTGTGTGCAGATACAGATGCCAGGCTGGGGATACCTAGTGAGTTTGCAGCTACAGATGCCAGGCTGGGACACCTAGTGTGTGTGCAGCTACAGATGCCAGGCTGGGACACCTAGTGTGTGTGCAGCTACAGATGCCAGGCTGGGGATACCTAGTGTGTGTGCAGCTACAGATGCCAGGCTGGGGATACCTAGTGTGTGTGTGTGTGTGCACTTACAGATGCCAGGCTGGGGATGCCAGACTGGGGCACCTGGTGTATGTGAAGCTGCCAGGCTGGAGCACATAGTGTGTGTGCACCTACAGATACCAGGCTGGGGATACCAGACTGGGGCACCTAGTGTGTGTGTACCGACACACTGTGTGTGCATGCTGCCCCCTCCACACCTACAGATGCCAGCCTGGGGATGCCTGTGTATGCGCAGCTGCCAGGATGGGGCACCTAGAGTGTGTACACCTACAGATGCCAGGCTGGGGCATTGAGTGTATGTGTGTGCATCTACAGACTGGGGTGGGGGCTGCTTCAGATGCCAGGCTGGGGCACTTAGTATGTGTGTGTGTGCACCTACAGGCTGTGTGTGCATTCTGCCCCCTCCACACCTACAGATGCCAGGCTGGGGCATCAAGTGTATGTGTGTGCATCTACAGACTGGGGTGGGGGCTGCTTCAGATGCCAGGCTAGGGCACTTAGTATGTGTGTGTGTGCACCTACAGGCTGTGTGTGCATTCTGCCCCCTCCACACCTAAAGATGCCAGGCTGGGACACCTAGTGAATGTGCACCTACATATGCCAGGCTGGGGGGTGCATGCTGCCTCCTCCCCACACCTACAGATGCCAGGCTGGGGGTGCATGCTGCCCCCTCCACACCTACAGTTGTCAGCTGGGGTGTGCATAATGTAATTTCCACACCAACAGATGCCAGCTTGGGGGTGTGTGCATGATGCCCCACAGCCCGGGCAGAGGTAAGCACCACCACACCTAGCAACACAGCTGACAGGACGCAGGATACCAATGGCTGCCACCAAGGGCAGCAGTATGGCCGGGGGAGGGGGTACCTCATATAACACCCACCCAGGGGGCGTGCACCTCACCTAGCAGGGCGCGAGGAGTGGGGTGCTGTGCACAGCTGTGCAGGATGTGTGCCCAGAGGGGGTGGGTGCATGCAGTGCATGGCTGGGTGCAGTGCACAGTGACATCCCTAGGGACCGTGTGTGTCCCATACAGTGCATGGCTGTCACTTCTCCCTGTACATGTGAGGGTGCATGATCACACACTGAGGTGTACATACCATGCCCTGCTGTGCCCCCTGTGCACATTGCCCTGAGGTCTGCCCGCAGGATGCCCAGGCTGGGGTGGGAGGAGGAGGGTCCCTGATGCACAGGGTACTCACCGATGTGGTTGTCTTCGATGTGCTCGATGAGCTCGGCCAGGGTGGTGAAGTGGAGCCCGCAGCCCCCGAAGCGGCAGGTATTGGAGAAGAAGGAGGCGGCGGCGATGCCTGTCATCATGGTGTGGACATTGAGGTCCCGGAGGGGCTGCGGGATGGGAGCCGGACAGAGATGGAGGGCTGGAGGATGGCAGCCGGTGCTGGAGGAGGGAGGGATGCAGAGGGGGAGGAGGCAGCACAGGCGTCGGGAGCGGAGGAGGCGGCAGCAGGGAGCAGCTGAGAGAAGGGGAGGGGTGGCTGGGGCAGAAGAAGGAGGGACCCTCACAGCTGGACTGACAGCGGCCAGCCTGGGGTGACAGCTCCACCTGACAACCTGCACTAGGACCAAGTGATAGGGCCACAACCGCGGGATCTATCCTGTTATGTGCACGCACGGGAAGCCTCCTGGGGCCGGGCGCGCTCGCGTACCGATGTACTCTCTAAGCCCATTGCCGGCCCTAACCCCCTACACCAGTTACCGGCCCTAACCCTAAGCCCCTACACCAGTTACCCCTAAACCTAACCCTAAGCCCATAACCCCCTACACCAGTTACCAGCCCTAACCCTATACCGCTACACCAGTTACCGGCCCTAACCCCCTACACCAGTTACCGGCCCTAAGACCTTACACCAGTTACCCCTAACCCTAAGCCCTTAACCCATTACACTAGTTACCGGCCCTAACTCTAGCCCCCTACACCACTTACCGGCCCTAACCCTAACCCCCTACACCAGTTACCGGCCCTAACCCTAACCCCCTACACCAGTTACCGGCCCTAACCCCATACACCTGTTACCTGCCCTAACCCTAACCCCCTACACTAGTTACCGGCCCTAACCCTAAGCCCCTAACCCCCTACACCAGTTACTGGCCCTAACCCTAAACCTAACCCCCTAATTCTAACCCTAAGCACCTAACACCCCTTCCTGGCCCTAACCCCCTACACCCCTTGCCAGCCCTAACCTTAACCCCCTACACTACTTACCAGCCCTAAATCAAACCCCCTACACCACTTCGCGGTCCTAAACCTAATCCCCTACACCCCTTGCCGCCCCTAACGCTATCCCCTACACCACTTACTGGCGATAAACCTCAACCCTAAGCCCCTACACCCCTTGCTGACCGTAACCTCATGACCCTCTTAGCCCTACCCTAACCCCCTAAAAGTAACTTCCTAACCCCCTACACCACTTACCAGTCCTAACCCTCTAATCCTAACCTGAAAACCACTAACCACTTACCGGCCACTTAAAAACAGATACATTGGGGCATCTGCGGCGTGCTTCCCGTTCGTGCACATAACAGGATAGGTCCCAACCACCTCACACAGAGCATATAACAGGGCATGGGAGGACTAGGAACACAACCACCCCACACAGAGAATATAACAGGGCATAGGAAATCTGCGGACACAACCACTTCCCACATAGCATATAACAGGGCATAGGAGATCTGGGCCCATAACCTCCTCACATAAAGCATATAATAGGGCATAGGAGGTCTAGGGCCACAACCACCTCACACAAAGCATATAACAGGGCATAGGAGATCTAGGGCCACAACCAACCCACACAGAGCATATAGCAGGGCATAGGGGGACTAGGGCCACAACCACCTCACACAGAACATATAACAGGGCACAGGAGATCTGCGGTCACACCCACTTCCCACAAAGCACATAACAGGGCATAGGAGATCCAGGGCCAAAACCACCGCACACAGAGCATATAAAAGGGCATAGGATTTCTGAGGCCACAGGCACCCCACACAGACCATATAACAGGGCATAGGAGGTCCAGGGCCAAAACCACCGCACACAGAGCATATAACAGGGCATAGGACTCTGAGGCCACAGGCACCCCACACAGACCATATAACAGGGCATAGGAGGTCTAGGGCAACAACCACCTCACACAGAACACATAAGAGGGCATAGAAGGTCTAGGGCAACAACCACCTCACACAGAGCATACATCATGGTATAGGAGATATGGGGCCACAACCACCTCACGCAGAGCATATAACAGGGCACAGGAGATCTAGGACCACAACCACCACACACAGAGTATATAACAGGGCACAGGAGATCTAGGACCACAACCATCACACACAGAGCATATAACAGAACAGAGGAGATCTGAGGCCAGAACCAACTCACACAGACCATATAACAGGGCATAAGAGGTCTAGGGCCACAACCACCCCACACAGAGCATATAACAGGGCCTAGTGGGTCTAGGGCCACAACCACCTCACCCACAGCATATAACAGGACATAGTAGGTCTAGGGCCACAACCACCTCACAAAGAGCATATAACAGGGCTTAGGAGGTCTAGGGCCACAGCCACCTCACACAGAGCATATAACAGGGCATAGGAGATCTAAGGCCACAACCACCTCACACAGAGCATATAACAGGGCATAGGAGATCTAGGACCACAACCACCACACACAGAGCAAATAACAGGGCATAGGGGGACTAGGGCCACAACCACCCCACACAGAGCATATAACAGGGCATAGGAGATCTGGGCCACAACCACATCACACAAAGCATATAACAGGGCATAGGAGGTCTAGGACCACAACCACCTCACACAGAACATATAACAGGGCATAGGAGGACTAGGGCCACAATCACCCCATACGAAGCATATAACTGGGCATAGGAGGACTAGGGCCACAACCACCTCATACGGAGCATATAATAGGGCATAGGAGATCTGGGGCCACAACCACATCACACAGAGCATATAACAGGGTATAGGAGGTCTAGGGCCACAACCACCCCACACAGAGCATATAACAGGGCATAGGAGGTCTAGGGCCACAACCACCTCACACAGAGCATATAACAGGGCATAGGAGGTCTAGGGCCACAACCACCTCACACAGAGCATATAACAGGGCATAGGAGATCTAGGGCCACAACCACCTCACACAGAACATATAAGAGAGCATAGGAGGACTACAGCCACAACCACCTCACACTCAGAGCATATAACAGAGCATAGGAGGTCTAGGACCACAACCACCTCACACACAGAGCATATAACAGGGCATAGGAGGACTAGGACCACAACCACCTCACACAGAGCATATAACAGGGCATAGGAGGACTAGGACCACAACCACCTCACACAGAGCATATAACAGAGCATAGGAGATCTGGGGCTATAACCTCTCACATAAAGCATATAATAGGGCATAGGAGGTCTAGGGCCACAACCACCTCACACAGAGCATATAACAGGACGTAGGAGGTCTAGGGCAACAATCACCTCACACAAAGCATATAAAGGTTCATAGGAGATCTAGGGCCACAACCACATCACACAGAGCACATAGCAGGGCATAGGACTTCTGAGGCCACAACCACCTCACACAGAGCATATAACAGGGCATAGGAGGACGAATGCCACAGCCACCTCAGACTTAGCATATAACAGGTCATAGGAGGTCTAGGGTCACAACCACTTCCCACAGAGCATATAACAGGGCATAGGAGATCTGGGGCCACAATCACCTCACACAGAGAGCATATAACAGGTCATAGGGGGGCTAGGGCGACAACCACCCCACACAGAGCATATAACAGAGCATAGGGGGACTAGGGCCACAACCACCCCACACAGAGCATATAACAGGACATAGGAGGACTGAGGCCACAGCCACCCCACACAGAGCATATAACAGAGCATAGGAGATCTGGGGCCACAATCGCCTCACACAGAGAGCATATAACAGGTCATAGCGGGGCTAGGGCCACAACCACCCCACACAGAGCATATAACAGGACATAGGAGGACTGTGGCCACAGCCACCCCACACAGACCATTTAACAGAGCATAGGAGATCTGGGACCACAATCACCTCACACAGAGAGCATATAACAGGTCATAGGGGGGCTAGGGCGACATCCACCCCACACAGAGCATATAACAGGGCATAGGGGGACTCCAGCCACAACCACCTCACACTTAGCATATAACAGGGCATAGGAGATCGGGGCTACAACCAGCTTACACAGTGCATGTAAGAGGGCATAGGAGATCTAGGGCCACAACCACCTCACACAAAGCATATAACGGGGCATAGGAGACCTAGGGCCACAACTACCTCACAAAAAGCATATAACAGGGGATAGGAGGTCTAGAGCAACAACCACCTCACACAGAGCATATAGGCATAGGAAATCTGGGGCCACATCCACCTCGCATAGAGCATATAACAGGGCATAGGAGGACAAAGGCCGCAGCCACCCCACACAGACCATATAACCAGGCATAGGAGGACTAGTGCCACAACTACCTCACACAGAGCATATAACAGGACATAGGAGGTCTAGGGCCACAACCACCTCACACAGAGAATATAACAGGGCATAGGAGATCTGGAGTCAGAACCACTTCCCACATAGCATATAACAAGGTATAAGAGATCTGGGGTCACAACCACCTCACACAGAGCATATAACAGGGCATAGGAGGACTGAGGCCACAGCCACCCCACACAGACCATATAACAGAGCATAGGAGATCTGGGGCCACAACCACCTCACACAGAGCATATAACAGGGCATAGGAGGACTGAGGCCACAACCACCTCACACAGAGCATATAACAGGGCATAGGAGATCTTGGGCCACAATCACCTCACACAGAGCATATAACAGGGCATAGGAGGTCTAGGGCAACAACCACCCCACACAGAGCATATAACAGGGCATAGGGGGACTAGGGCCACAACCACCCCACACAGAGCCTATAACTGGGCATAGGAGATCTAGGGCCACAACCAACTCACACAGAACATATAACAGGGCATAGGAGGTCTGGGGCCACAACCACCTCACACAGAGCATATAACAGGGCATAGGAGGTCTGGGGCCTCAATCACCTCACACAGAGAGCATATAACAGGTCATAGGGGGGCTAGGGCGACAACCACCCCACACAGAGCATATAACAGGGCATAGGGGGACTAGGGCCACAACCACCCCACACAGAGCATATAACAGAGCATAGGAGATCTGGGGCCACAACCACCTCACACAGAGCATATAAGAGGGCATAGGAAGTCTAGGACCACAACCACCTCACACAGAGCATATAAAAGGGCATAGGAGATCTGGGGCCACAATCACCTCACACAGAGAGCATATAACAGGTCATAGGGGGGCTATGGCGACAACCACCCCACACAGAGCATATAACAGGGCATAGGGGGACTAGGGCCACAACCACCCCACACAGAGCATATAACAGAGCATAGGAGATCTGGGGCCACAACCACCTCACACAGAGCATATAAAAGGGCATAGGAGATCTGGGGCCACAATCACCTCACACAGAGAGCATATAACAGGTCATAGGGGGGCTAGGGCGACAACCACCCCACACAGAGCATATAACAGGGCATAGGGGGACTCCAGCCACAACCACCTCACACACAGCATATAACAGGGCATAGGAGAACTGGGGCCACAACCACCTCACACTTAGCATATAACAGGGCATAGGAGATCGGGGCTACAATCACCTCACACAGAGCATATAACAGGACATTGGAGATCTAGGGCAACAACCAGCTCACACAAAGCATATAACGGGGCATAGGAGACCTAGGGCCACAACCACCAAACACAGAGCATATAACAGGGCATAGGAGGACTAGGGCCACAACCACCTCACACAGAGCATATAACAGGGGATAGGAGGTCTAGAGTAACAACCACCTCACACAGAGCATATAGGCATAGGAAATCTGGGGCCACATCCACCTCGCATAGAGCATATAACAGGGCATAGGTTTCTGAGGCCACAACCACCTCACACACAGCATATAACAGGGCATAGGAGGACTCGGGCCACAACCACCCCACAAAGAGCATATAACAGGGCATAGGAGGACAAAGGCCACAGCCACCCCACACAGACCATATAACAGGGCATAGGAGGTCTAGGGCAACAACCACCCCACACAGAGCATATAACAGGGCATAGGGGGACTAGGGCCACAACCACCCCACACAGAGCCTATAACTGGGCATAGGAGATCTAGGGCCACAACCAACTCACACAGAACATATAACAAGGCATAGGAGGTCTGGGGCCACAACCACCTCACACAGAGCATATAACAGGGCATAGGAGATCTGGGGCCTCAATCACCTCACACAGAGAGCATATAACAGGTCATAGGGGGGCTAGGGCGACAACCACCCCACACAGAGCATATAACAGGGCATATGGGGACTAGGGCCACAACCACCCCACACAGAGCATATAACAGAGCATAGGAGATCTGGGGCCACAACCACCTCACACAGAGCATATAAGAGGGCATAGGAAGTCTAGGACCACAACCACCTCACACAGAGCATATAAAAGGGCATAGGAGAACTGGGGCCACAACCACCTCACACTTAGCATATAACAGGGCATAGGAGATCGGGGCTACAACCAGCTTACACAGTGCATGTAAGAGGGCATAGGAGGTCTAGGGCAACAACCAGCTCACACAAAGCATGTAACGGGGCATAGGAGACCTAGGGCCACAACCACCCCACATAGAGCATATAACAGGGCATAGGAAGACTAGGGCCACAACCACCTCACACAGCGCACATAAAAGGGCATAGGAGGTCTAGAGCAACAACCACCTCACACAGAGCATATAACAGGGCATAGGGGGACTAGGGCCACAACCACCTCACACCGAGCATATAGCAGGGCATAGGAGATCTAGGGCCACAACCACCTCACACCGAGCATATAACAGGGCATAGGAGATCTTGGGCCACAACCACCTCACAAAGAGCATATAAGAGGGCATAGGATGTCTAGGACCACAACCACCTCACACAGAGCATATAACAGGGCATAGGAGATCTGGGGCCACAATGACCTCACACAGAGAGCATATAACAGGTCATAGGGGGGCTAGGGCGACAACCACCCCACACAGAGCATATAACAGGACATAGGGGGACTAGGGCCACAACCACCACACACAGAGCATATAACAGGGCATAGGAGGACTAAGGCCACAGCCACCCCACACAGACCATATAACGGTATAGGAGGACTAGGGCCACAACCACCTCACACAGAGCATATAACAGGGCATAGGAAGACTCGGGCCACAACCACCCCACAAAGAGCAGATAACAGGGCATAGGAGGACAAAGGCCACAGCCACCCCACACAGACCATACAACCGGACATAGGAGGTCTAGGGCCACAACCACCTCACACAGAACATATAATCGAGCATAGGAGATCTGGGGCCACATCCACCTCACACAGAGCATATAACAGGCCACAGGAGATCTAGGGCCACAACCACCTCACACCGAACATATAACAGGGCATAGAAGATCTAGGGCCACAACCACCTCACACCGAGCATATAACAGGGCAAAGGAGATCTAGGACCACAACCACCTCACACACAGAGCATATAACAGTGCATAGGAGGTCTAGGGCCACAAGCACCTCACACAGAGCATATAACTGGGCAAAGGAGATCTAGGACCACAACCACCTCACACACAGAGCATAGAACAGGGCACAGGAGATCTAGGGCCACAACCACCTCACACAGAGCATATAACAGGGCACAGGAGATCTAGGGCCACAACCATCTCACACAGAGCATATAACATGGCACAGGAAGACTAGGGCCACAACCACCTCACACAGAGCATATAACAGGGCATAGGAGGTCTAGGGCCACAACCACCTCACACCAAGCATATTACAGGGCATAGGAGATCTAGGGCCACAACCACCTCACACAGAGCATATAACAGGGCACAGGACATCTAGGAACACAACCATCACACAAAGAGCATATAAAAGGGCATAGGAGATCTAGGACCACAACCACCACACACAGAGCATATAACAGGGCATAGGGTTACTACGGCCACAACCACCCCACACAGAGCATATAACAGGGCATAGGAAGACTAAGGCCACAGCCACCCCACACAGACCATATAACAGGACATAGGACGACTAGGACCACAACCACCTCACACAGAGCATATAACAGGGCATAGGAGGACTAAGGCCACAGCCACCCCACACAGACCATATAACAGGACATAGGAGGACTAGGGCCACAACCACCTCACACAGAGCATATAACAGGGCATAGGAGGACTAGGGACACAACCACCCCACAAAGAGCATATAACAGGGCATAGGAGGACTAAGGCCACAGCCACCCCACACAGACCATATAACAGGGCATAGGAGGACTAGGGCCACAACCACCTCACACAGAGCATATAACAGGGCATAGGAGATCTAGGGCCACAATCACCTCGCACAGACCATATAATAGAGCATAGGAGGTCTAGGGCCACAACCCCTCTCACACAGAGTATATAACAGGGCACAGGAGATCTAGCACCACAACCATCACACACAGAGCATATAACAGGGCACAGGTTTCTGAGGCCACAGCCACCTCACACACAGCATATAACAGGGCATAGGAGGACTCGGGCCACAACCACCCCACAAAGAGCATATAACAGGGCATAGGAGGACTAGGACCACAACCACCTCACACTGAGCATATAACAGGACATAGGAAGTCTAGGGCCACAACCACCTCACGCAGAGGATATAGTAGGGCATAGGAGATCTGGAGTCAGAACCACTTCCCACATAGCATATAACAAGGTATAAGAGATCTAGGGCCACAACCACCTCACACAGAGCATATAACAGGGCATAGGGGGACTAGGGCCACAACCACCCCACACAGAGCATATAACAGGACATAGGAGGACTGAGGCCACAGCCACCCCACACAGACCATATAACAGAGCATAGGAGATCTGGGGCCACAATCACCTCACACAGAGAGCATATAACAGGTCATAGGGGGGCTAGGGCGACAACCACCCCACACAGAGCATATAACAGGGCATAGGGGGACTAGGGCCACAACCACCCCACATAGAGCATATAACAGGACATAGGAGGACTGAGGCCACAGCCACCCCACACAGACCATATAACAGAGCATAGGAGATCTGGGGCCACAATCAACTCACACAGAGAGCATATAACAGGTCATAGGGGGGCTAGGGCGACAACCACCCCACACAGAGCATATAACAGGGCATAGGGGGACTCGGGCCACAACCACCCCACACAGAGCATATTACTGGGCATAGGAGGTCTAGGGCCACAACCACCTCACACACAGAGCATATAACAGGGCATAGGAGATCTGGGGCCACAATCACCTCACACAGAGTATATAACATGGCATAGGAAGTCTAGGGCCACACCCACCTCACAAAAAGCATATAACAGGGGATAGGAGGTCTAGAGCAACAACCACCTCACACAGAGCATATAGGCATAGGAAATCTGGGGCCACATCCACCTCACACACAGCATATAACAGGGCATAGGAGGACTCGGGCCACAACCACCCCACAAAGAGCATATAACAGGGCATAGGAGGACAAAGGCCACAGCCACCCCACACAGACCATATAACCAGGCATAGGAGGACTAGGGCCACAACCACCTCACACAGAGCATATAACAGGACATAGGAGGTCTAGGGCCACAACCACCTCACACAGAGCATATAACAGGACATAGGAGGTCTAGGGCCACAACCACCTCACACAGAGAATATAACAGGGCATAGGAGATCTGGGGCCACAATCACCTCACACAGAGCATATAAGAGGGCATAGGAAGTCTAGGACCACAACCACCTCACACAGAGCATATAACAGGGCATAGGAGATCTGGGGCCACAATCACCTCACACAGAGCATACAACAGGTCATAGGGGGTCTAGGGCAACAACCACCCCACACAGAGCATATAACAGGACATAGGGGGACTAGGGCCACAACCACCCCACACAGAGCCTATAACTGGGCATAGGATATCTAGGGCCACAACCAACTCACACAGAACATATAACAGGGCATAGGAGGTCTGGGGCCACAACCACCTCACACAGAGCATATAAGAGGGCATAGGAAGTCTAGGACCACAACCACCTCACACAGAGCATAGAACAGGTCATAGGGGGGCTAGGGCGACAACCACCCCACACAGAGCATATAACAGGGCATAGGGGGACTAGGGCCACAACCACCCCACACAGAGCATATAACAGAGCATAGGAGATCTGGGGCCACAACCACCTCACAAAGAGCATATAAGAGGGCATAGGATGTCTAGGACCACAACCACCTCACACTGCGCATATAACAGGGCATAGGAGATCTGGGGCCACAATCACCTCACACAGAGAGCATATAACAGGTCATAGGGGGACTAGGGCCACAACCACCACACACAGAGCATATAACAGGGCATAGGAGGACTAGGGCCACAACCACCTCACACAGAGCATATAACAGGGCATAGGAGGACTAAGGCCACAGCCACCCCAGACAGACCATATAACAGGACATAGGATGAATAAGGCCACAGCCACCCCACACAGACCATATAACAGGGCATAGGAGGACTAGGGCCACAACCACCTCACACAGAGCATTTAACAGGGCATAGGAGGACTAGGACCACAACCACCTCACACATAGCATATAACAGGGCACAGGAGATCTAGCACCACAACCACCACACACAGAGCATATAACAGGGCACAGGAGATCTAGGACCACAACCACCTCACACCGAACATATAACAGGGCATAGGAAGTCTAGGACCACAACCACCTCACACAGAGCATATAACAGGGCATAGGAGATCTGGGGCCACAATCACCTCACACAGAGAATACAACAGGTCATAGGGGGTCTAGGGCAACAACCACCCCACACAGAGCATATAACAGGACATAGGGGGACTAGGGCCACAACCACCCCACACAGAGCCTATAACTGGGCATAGGATATCTAGGGCCACAACCAACTCACACAGAACATATAACAGGGCATAGGAGGTCTGGGGCCACAACCACCTCACACAGAGCATATAAGAGGGCATAGGAAGTCTAGGACCACAACCACCTCACACAGAGCATAGAACAGGTCATAGGGGGGCTAGGGCGACAACCACCCCGCACAGAGCATATAACAGGGCATAGGGGGACTAGGGCCACAACCACCCCACACAGAGCATATAACAGAGCATAGGAGATCTGGGGCCACAACCACCTCACAAAGAGCATATAAGAGGGCATAGGATGTCTAGGACCACAACCACCTCACACAGAGCATATAACAGGGCATAGGAGATCTGGGGCCACAATCACCTCACACAGAGAGCATATAACAGGTCATAGGGGGACTAGGGCCACAACCACCACACACAGAGCATATAACAGGGCATAGGAGGACTAGGGCCACAACCACCTCACACAGAGCATATAACAGGGCATAGGAGGACTAAGGCCACAGCCACCCCAGACAGACCATATAACAGGACATAGGATGAATAAGGCCACAGCCACCCCACACAGACCATATAACAGGGCATAGGAGGACTAGGGCCACAACCACCTCACAAAGAGCATATAAGAGGGCATAGGATGTCTAGGACCACAACCACCTCACACAGAGCATATAACAGGGCATAGGAGATCTGGGGCCACAATCACCTCACACAGAGAGCATATAACAGGTCATAGGGGGGCTAGGGCGACAACCACCCCACACAGAGCATATAACAGGGCATAGGGGGACTAGGGCCACAACCACCCCACATAGAGCATATAACAGGACATAGGAGGACTGAGGCCACAGCCACCCCACACAGACCATATAACAGAGCATAGGATGAATAAGGCCACAGCCACCCCACACAGACCATATAACAGGGCATAGGAGGACTAGGGCCACAACCACCTCACACAGAGCATTTAACAGGGCATAGGAGGACTAGGACCACAACCACCTCACACAGAGCATATAACAGGGCACAGGAGATCTAGCACCACAACCACCACACACAGAGCATATAACAGGGCATAGGAGGACAAAGGCCACATCCACCTCACATAGAGCATATAGCAGGCCACAGGAGATCTAGGGCCACAACCACCTCACACCGAACATATAACAGGGCATAGGAGATCTAGGGCCACAACCACCTCACACCGAGCATATAACAGGGCAAAGGAGATCTAGGACCACAACCACCTCACACACAGAGCATATAACAGGGCATAGGAGGTCTAGGGCCACAACCACCTCACACAGAGCATATAACAGGGCATAGGAGATCTAGGACCACAACCACCTCACACACAGAGCATATAACATGGCACAGGAAGACTAGGGCCACAACCACCTCACACAGAGCATATAACAGGGCATAGGAGGTCTAGGGCCACAACCATCTCACACAGAGCATATAACATGGCACAGGAAGACTAGGGCCACAACCACCTCACACAGAGCATATAACAGGGCATAGGAGGTCTAGGGCCACAACCACCTCACGCCAAGCATATAACAGGGCATAGGAGATCTAGGGCCACAACCACCTCACACAGAGCATATAACAGGGCACAGGACATCTAGGAACACAACCATCACACAAAGAGCATATAAAAGGGCATAGGAGATCTAGGACCACAACCACCACACACAGAGCATATAACAGGGCATAGGGGGACTACGGCCACAACCACCCCACACAGAGCATATAACAGGGCATAGGAGGACTAAGGCCACAGCCACCCCACACAGACCATATAACAGGACATAGGACGACTAGGACCACAACCACCTCACACAGAGCATATAACAGGGCATAGGAGGACTAAGGCCACAGCCACCCCACACAGACCATATAACAGGACATAGGAGGACTAGGGCCACTACCACCTCACACAGAGCATATAACAGGGCATAGGAGGACTAGGGACACAACCACCCCACAAAGAGCATATAACAGGGCATAGGAGGACTAAGGCCACAGCCACCCCACACAGACCATATAACAGGGCATAGGAGGACTAGGGCCACAACCACTTCCCACAGAGCATATAACAAGGTATAAGTGATCTGGGGCCACAACCACCTCACACAGAGCAAATAACAGGACATAGGAGGTCTAGGGCCACAACCCCTCTCACACAGAGTATATAACAGGGCACAGGAGATCTAGCACCACAACCACCACACACAGAGCATATAACAGGGCACAGGTTCCTGAGGCCACAACCACCTCACACACAGCATATAACAGGGCATAGGAGGACTCGGGCCACAACCACCCCACAAAGAGCATATAACAGGGCATAGGAGGACAAAGGCCACAGCCACCCCACACAGACCATATAACCAGGCATAGGAGGACTAGGACCACAACCACCTCACACTGAGCATATAACAGGACATAGGAGGTCTAGGGCCACAACCACCTCACGCAGAGAATATAATAGGGCATAGGAGATCTGGAGTCAGAACCACTTCCCACATAGCATATAACAAGGTATAAGAGATCTAGGGCCACAACCACCTCACACAGAGAGCATATAACAGGTCATAGGGGGGCTAGGGCGACAACCACCCCACACAGAGCATATAACAGGGCATAGGGGGACTAGGGCCACAACCACCCCACACAGAGCATATAACAGGACATAGGAGGACTGAGGCCACAGCCACCCCACACAGACCATATAACAGAGCATAGGAGATCTGGGGCCACAATCACCTCACACAGAGAGCATATAACAGGTCATAGGGGGGCTAGGGCGACAACCACCCCACACAGAGCATATAACAGGGCATAGGGGGACTCGGGCCACAACCACCTCACACACAGCATATAACAGGGCATAGGAGGACTAAGGCCACAGCCACCCCACACAGAGCATATTACTGGGCATAGGAGGTCTAGGGCCACAACCACCTCACACACAGAGCATATAACAGGGCATAGGAAATCTAGGGCCACAACCACCTCACACAGAGCTTATTACTGGGCATAGGAGAACTGGGGCCACAACCACCTCACACTTAGCATATAACAGGGCATAGGAGATCGGGGCTACAACCAGCTTACACAGTGCATGTAAGAGGGCATAGGAGGTCTAGGGCCACAACCACCTCACACAGCGCATATAACAGGGCATAGGAGATCTGGGCCCACAACCACCTCACACAGAGCATATAACAGGTCATAGGAGGATTAGGGCCACAACCACCCCATACAGAGCATATAACAGGGTATAGGAGGTCTAGGGCAACAACCAGCTCACACAAAGCATATAACGGGGCATAGGAGACCTAGGGCCACAACCACCCCACACAGAGCATATAACAGGGCATAGGAGGACTGGGGCCACAACCACCTCACACAGAGCATATAAAAGGGCATAGGAGGTCTAGGGCCACAACCACCTCACAAAAAGCATATAACAGGGGATAGGAGGTCTAGAGCAGGGGTCACCAAACTTGGTCCTGGAGGGCCGCACCCAGGCCTGGATTTGTGGATATCCTTGCTGCAAACAGGTGAGACTATTGCTTCTTCAGTCATCCTGATTGACTCACCTGTGCACAAAAAGGAAATCCTCAAATCCAGGCCTGGGTGCGGCCCTCCAGGACCGAGTTTGGTGACCCCTGGTCTAGAGCAACAACCACCTCACACAGAGCATATAGGCATAGGAAATCTGGGGCCACATCCACCTCACACACAGCATATAACTGGGCATAGGAGGACTCGGGCCACAACCACCCCACAAAGAGCATATAACAGGGCATAGGAGGACAAAGGCCACAGCCACCCCACACAGACCATATAACCAGGCATAGGAGGACTAGGGCCACAACCACCTCACACAGAGCATATAACAGGACATAGGAGGTCTAGGGCCACAACCACCTCACACAGAGCATATAACAGGACATAGGAGGTCTAGGGCCACAACCACCTCACACAGAGAATATAACAGGGCATAGGAGATCTGGAGTCAGAACCACTTCCCACATAGCATATAACAAGGTATAAGAGATCTGGGGCCACAACCACCTCACACAGAGCATATAAGAGGGCATAGGAAGTCTAGGACCACAACCACCTCACACAGAGCATATAACAGGGCATAGGAGATCTGGGGCCACAATCACCTCACACAGAGCATATAACAGGGCATAGGGGGACTAGGGCCACAACCACCCCACACAGAGCATATAACAGGGCATAGGAGATCTGGGCCACAATCACCTCACACAGAGAGCATATAACAGGTCAAAGGGGGGCTAGGGCGACAACCACCCCACACAGAGCATATAACAGGACATAGGGGGACTAGGGCCACAACCACCTCACACAGCATATAACAGGGCATAGGAGATCTAGAGCCACAATCACCTCACACAAAGCACATAACAGGGCATAAGAGGTCTAGGGCCACAACCACCTCACACCAAGCATATAACAGGGCACAGGAGATCTAGGAACACAACCACCACACAAAGAGCATATAAAAGGGCATAGGAGATCTAGGACCACAACTACCACACACAGAGCATATAACAGGGCATAGGGGGACTACGGCCACAACCACCCCACACAGAGCATATAACAGGACATAGGAGGACTAGGGCCACAACCACCTCACACAGACCATATAACAGGACATAGGAGGACTAGGGCCACAACCACCTCACACAGAGCATATAACAGGGCATAGGAGGACTAAGGCCACAGCCACCCCACACAGACCATATAACAGGACATAGGAGGACTAGGGCCACAACCACCTCACACAGAGCATATAACAGGGCATAGGAGGACTAGGGACACAACCACCCCACAAAGAGCATATAACAAGGCATAGGAGGACAAAGGCCACAGCCACCCCATACGGACCATATAACAGGGCATAGGAGGACTAGGGCCACAACCACCTCACACAGAGCAAATAACAGGACATAGGAGATCTAGGGCCACAATCACCTCACACAGACCATATAATAGAACATAGGAGGACTAGGGCCACAACCCCTCTCACACAGAGCATATAACAGGGCACAGGAGATCTAGCACCACAACCACCACACACAGAGCATATAACAGGACATAGGTTTCTGAGGCCACAACCACCTCACACACAACATATAACAGGGCATACGAGGACTCGGGCCACAACCACCCCACAAAGAGCATATGACAGGGCATAGGAGGACAAAGGCCACAGCCACCCCACACAGACCATATAACCAGGCATAGGAGGACTAGGGCCACAACCACCTCACACAGAGCATATAACAGGACATAGGAGGTCTAGGGCCACAACCACCTCACACAGAGAATATAACAGGGCATAGGAGATCTGGGGCTACAACCACTTCCCACATAGCATATAACAAGGTATAAGAGATCTGGGGCCACAACCACCTCACACAGAGCATATAACAGGGCACAGGAGATCTAGGGCTACAACCACCTCACACAGAGCATATAACAGGGCATAGGGGTACTAGGGCCACAACCACCCCACACAGAGCATATAACAGGGCATAGGAGAACTATGACCACAACCACCTCACACAAAGCATGTAACAGGGCATAGGAGGACTAGAGCCACAATCACCCCATACGGAGCATATAAAAGGGAATAGGAGGTCTAGGGCAACAACTACCTCACACAGAGCATATAACAGGGCATAGGAGATCTAGAGCCACAACCACCTCACACAGAGCATATAAAAGGGCATAGGAGGTCTAGGGCAACAACTACCTCACACAGAGCATATAACAGGGCATAGGAGATCTAGAGCCACAACCACCTCACACAGAGCATATAACAGGGCATAGGAGATCTAGGGCCACAACCACCTCACATAGAGCATATAAAAGGGCATAGGAGGTCTAGGGCCACAACCACCTCACACGGAGCATATAAAAGGGCATAGGAGGTCTAGGGCAACAACTACCTCACACAGAGCATATAACAGGGCATAGGAGATCTAGAGCCACAACCACCTCACACAGAGCATATAACAGGGCATAGGAGATCTAGGGCCACAACCACCTCACATAGAGCATATAATAGGGCATAGGAGGACTAGGGCCACAACCACCTCACACGGAGCATATAAAAGGGCATAGGAGGTCTAGGGCAACAACTACCTCACACAGAGCATATAACAGGGCATAGGAGATCTAGAGCCACAACCACCTCACACAGAGCATATAACAGGGCATAGGAGATCTAGGGCCACAACCACCTCACACAGAGCATATAAAAGGGCGTAGGAGATCTGGGGCCACAACCTCCTCACATAAAGCATATAACAGGACATAGGAAGTCTAGGGCCACAACCACTGCACACAGAGCATATAACAGGGCATAGGAGGATTAGGGCCACAACCACCTCACACAGAGCATATAACAGGCCATAGGAGGACTAAGGCTACAGCCACCCCACACAGACCATATAACAGGGCATAGGAGGACTAGGGTCACAACCACTTCCCACAGAGCATACAACAGGTCATAGGAGATCTGGGGCCAAAACCACCTCACACAAAGCATATAAGAGGGCATAGGAGATCTAGGGCCACAACCACCTCACACAAAGCATATAACAGGGCATAGGAGATCTAGGGCCACAACCACCTCACACAAAGCATATAACAGGGCATAGGAGATCTAGGGCCACAACCACCTCACACAGAGCATATAAGAGGGCATAGGAGGTCTAGGGCAACAACCATCTCACACAGAGCATATAACAGGGCATAGGAGATCTAGGGCTACAACCACCTCACACAGAGCATATAACAGGGCATAGGGGGACTAGGTCCACAACCACCCCACACAGAGCATATAACAGGGCATAGGAGGACTAGGGCCACAACCACCTAACACAAAGCATATAAGAGTGCATAGGAGATCTAGGGCCACAACCACCTCACACAAAGCATATAACAGGGCATAGGAGATCTAGGGCCACAAACACCTCACACAAAGCATATAAGAGGGCATAGGAGGTCTAGGGCAACAACCATCTCACACAGAGCATATAACAGGGCATAGGAGATCTAGGGCTACAACCACCTCACACAGAGCATATAACAGGGCATAGGGGGACTAGGGCCACAACCACCCCACACAGAGCATATAACAGGGCATAGGGGGACTAGGGCCACAATCACCCCATATAGAGCATATAACTGGGCATAGGAGGACTAGGGCCACAACCACCTCACACGGAGCATATAATAGGGCATAGGAGATCTAGGGCCACAACCACCTCACACCGAGCATATAACAGGGCATAGGAGGTCTGGGTCTACAACCAGCTTACACAGCGCATGTAAGAGGGCATAGGAGATCTAGGGCCAGAACCCACACAGAGCATATAACAGGGCATAGGAGGATTAGGGCCACAACCACCCCACACAGACCATATAACAGGGCATATGAGGACTAGGGTCACAACCACTTCCCACAGAGCATATAACAGGGCATAGGAGATCTAGGGCCACAACCACCTCACACAAAGCATATAAGAGGGCATAGGAGATCTAGGGCCAGAACCACCTCACACAAAGTATATACAGTCAAGTCCATAAATATTGGGACATTGACATAATTCTAATATTTTTGGCTCTATACACCACCACAATGGATATGAAATGAAACGAACAAGATGTGCTTTAACTGCAGACTTTCAGCTTCAATTTGAGGGTATTTACATCAAAATCGGGTGAACGGTGTAGGAATTACAACAGTTTGTATATGTGCCTCCCACTTTTTAAGGGACCAAAAGTAATGGGACAATTGGCTGCTCAGCTGTTCCATGGCCAGATGTGTGTTATTCCCTCATTATCCCATTTACAAAGAGCAGATACAAGCTCCAGTGTTCATTTCAAGTGTGCTATTTGCATTTGTTGCTGTTAACTCTCAATATGAGATCCAAAGAGCTGTCACTATCAGTGAAGCAAGCCATCATTAGGCTGAAAAAACAAAACAAACCCATCAGAGAGATAGCAAAAACATTAGGTGTGGCCAAATCAACTGTTTGGAACATCCTTAAAAAGAAAGAACGCACCGGTGAGCTCAGCAACACCAAAAGACCCAGAAGACCACGGAAAACAACTGTGGTGGATGACCGAAGAATTATTTCCCTGGTGAAGAAAACACCCTTCACAACAGTTGGCCAGATCAAGAACACTCTCCAGGAGGTAGGTGTATGTGTGTCAAAGTCAACAATCAAGAGAAGACTTCACCAGAGTAAATACAGAGGGTTCACCACAAGATCTAAACCATTGGTGAGCCTCAAAAACAGGAAGGCCAGATTAGAGTTTTCCAAACAACACCTAAAAAAGCATTCACAGTTCTGGAACAACATCCTATGGACAGATGAGACTAAGATCAACTTGTACCAGAGTGATGGGAAGAGAAGAGTATGGAGACGGAAAGGAACTGCTCATGATCCAAAGCATACCACCCCATCAGTGAAGCATGGTGGTGGTATTGTCATGGCGTGGGCATGTATGGCTGCCAATGGAACTGGTTCTCTTGTATTTATTGATGATGTGACTGCTGACAAAAGCAGCAGGATGAATTCTGAAGTGTTTCGGGCAATATTATCTGCTCATATTCAGCCAAATGCTTCAGAACTCATTGGACGGCGCTTCACAGTGCAGATGGACAATGACCCGAAGCATACTGCAAAAGCAACCAAAGAGTTTTTTAAGGGAAAGAAGTGGAATGTAATGCAATGGCCAAGTCAATCACCTGACCTGAATCCGATTGAGCATGCATTTCACTTGCTGAAGACAAAACTGAAGGGAAAATGCCCCAAGAACAAGCAGGAACTGAAGACAGTTGCAAAAGAGGTCTGGCAGAGCATCACCAGGGATGAAACCCAGCGTCTGGTGATGTCTATGCGTTCCAGACTTCAGGCTGTAATTGACTGCAAAGGATTTGCAACCAAGTATTAAAAAGTGAAAGTTTGTTTTATGACTGTTAATCTGTCCCATTACTTTTGGTCCCTTAAAAAATGGGAGGCACATATACAAACTGTTGTAATTCCTACACCGTTCACCTGATTTGGATGTAAATACCCTCAAATTAAAGCTGAAAGTCTGCAGTTAAAGCACATCTTGTTCGTTTCATTTCAAATCCATTGTGGTGGTGTATAGAGCCAAAAAGATTAGAATTATGTCGATGTCCCAATATTTATGGACCTGACTATAACAGGGCATAGGAGATCTAGGGCCACAACCACCTCACACAAAGCATATAAAAGGGCATAGGAGGTCTAGGGCAACAACCGTCTTACACAGAGCATATAACAGGGCATAGGAGATCTGGGGCCACATCCACCTCACACAGAGCATATAAAAGGATGTAGGAGATCTGGGGCCACAACCTCCTCACATAAAGCATATAACAAGACATAGGAAGTCTAGGGCAACAACCACTGCACACAGAGCATATAACAGGGTATAGGAGGTCTAGGGCAACAACCAGCTCACACAAAGCATATAACAGGCCATAGGAAGACTAAGGCTACAGCCACCCCACAGACCATATAACAGGGCATAGGAGGACTAGGGTCACAACCACTTCCCACAGAGCATATAACAGGGCATAGGAGATCTAGGGCTACAACCACCTCACACAAAGCATATAAGAGGGCATAGGAGATCTAGGGCCACAACCACCTCACACAAAGCATATATCAGGGCATAGGAGATCTAGGACCACAACCACCTCACACAAAGCATATAAGAGGGCATAGGAGGTCTAGGGCAACAACCACCTCACACAGAGCATATAACAGGGCATAGGAGATCTAGGGCTACAACCACCTCACACAGAGCATATAACAGGGCATATGGGGACTATGGCCACATCCACCCCACACAGAGCATATAACAGGGCATAGGGGGACTAGGACCACAACCACCTCACACAGAGCATATAACAGGGCATAGAAGGCCTAGGGCCACAAACACCTCACACGGAGCATATAATAGGGCATAGGAAATCTAGGGCCACAACCACCTCACACAGCGCATATAACAGGGCATAGGAGGACTTGGACCTCAACCACCTCACACAGAGCATGTAACAGGGTATAGGAGGTCTAGGGCAACAACCAGCTCACACAAAGCATATAAAAGGGCAAAGGAGATCTAGGGCCACAACCAACTCACACAAAGCATATATCAGGGCATAGGAGATCTAGGACCACAACCACCTCACACAAAGCATATAAGAGGGCATAGGAGGTCTAGGGCAACAACCATCTCACACAGAGCATATAACAGGGCATAGGAGATCTAGGGCTACAACCACCTCACACAGAGCATATAACAGGGCATAGGGGGACTAGGGCCACAACCACCCCACACAGAGCATATAACAGGGCATAGGGGGACTAGGGCCACAATCACCCCATATAGAGCATATAACTGGGCATAGGAGGACTAGGGCCACAACCACCTCACACGGAGCATATAATAGGGCATAGGAGATCTAGGGCCACAACCACCTCACACCGAGCATATAACAGGGCATAGGAGGTCTGGGTCTACAACCAGCTTACACAGCGCATGTAAGAGGGCATAGGAGATCTAGGGCCAGAACCCACACAGAGCATATAACAGGGCATAGGAGGATTAGGGCCACAACCACCCCACACAGACCATATAACAGGGCATATGAGGACTAGGGTCACAACCACTTCCCACAGAGCATATAACAGGGCATAGGAGATCTAGGGCCACAACCACCTCACACAAAGCATATAAGAGGGTATAGGAGGTCTAGGGCAACAACCAGCTCACACAAAGCATATAAAAGGGCAAAGGAGATCTAGGGCCACAACCAACTCACACAGAGCATGTAACAGGACATAGGAGATCTAGAGCCACAACCACCTCACACAGAGCATATAACAGGGCATAGGAGGTCTAGGGCAACAACCACCTCACACAGAACATATAACATGACATAGGAGGTCTAGGGCAACAACCACCTTACAAAGAGCATATAACGGCATAGGATATCTAGGGCCACAACCACCTCACACAGAGCATATAAAAGGGCATAGGAGGTCTAGGGCCACAACCTCCTCACATAAAGCATATAACAGGACATAGGAGGTCTAGGGCCACAACCACTGCACACAGAGCATATAACAGGGAATAGGAGGTCTAGGGCAACAACCAGCTCGGACAAAGCATATAACAGGCCATAGGAGATCTAGGGTCACGACCACCCCACACAGAGCATATAACAGGGCATAGGAGGACTAGGGTCACAACCACTTCCCACAGAGCATATAACAGGGCATAGGAGATCTAGGGCCACAACCACCTCACACAAAGCATATAAGAGGGCATAGGAGGACTAGGGCGACAATCACCCCATATAGAGCATATAACTGGGCATAGGTGGACTAGGGCCACAGCCACCCCACACAGACCATATAACAGGGCATAGGAGATCTAGGGCCACAACCACCTCACACAAAGCATATAAGAGGGCATAGGAGATCTAGGGCCAGAACCACCTCACACAAAGCATATACAGTCAAGTCCATAAATATTGGGACATCGACATAATTCTAATCTTTTTGGCTCTATACACCACCACAATGGATATGAAATGAAACGAACAAGATGTGCTTTAACTGCAGACTTTCAGCTTTAATTTGAGGGTATTTACATCAAAATCGGTTGAACGGTGTAGGAATTACAACAGTTTGTATATGTGCCTCCCACTTTTTAAGGGCCCAAAAGTAATGGGACAATTGGCTGCTCAGCTGTTCCATGGCCAGGTGTGTGTTATTCCCTCATTATCCCATTTACAAAGAGCAGCTACAAGCTCCAGTGCTCATTTCAAGTGTGCTATTTGCATTTGTTGCTGTTAACTCTCAATATGAGATCCAAAGAGCTGTCACTATCAGTGAAGCAAGCCATCATTAGGCTGAAAAAACAAAACAAACCCATCAGAGAGATAGCAAAAACATTAGGTGTGGCCAAACCAACTGTTTGGAACATCATTAAAAAGAAAGAACGCACCGGTGAGCTCAGCAACACCAAAAGACCCGGAAGACCACGGAAAACAACTGTGGTGGATGACCGAAGAATTATTTCCCTGGTGAAGAAAACACCCTTCACAACAGTTGGCCAGATCAAGAACACTCTCCAGGAGGTAGGTGTATGTGTGTCAAAGTCAACAATCAAGAGAAGACTTCACCAGAGTAAATACAGAGGGTTCACCACAAGATCTAAACCATTGGTGAGCCTCAAAAACAGGAAGGCCAGATTAGAGTTTTCCAAACAACACCTAAAAAAGCCTTCACAGTTCTGGAACAACATCCTATGGACAGATGAGACTAAGATCAACTTGTACCAGAGTGATGGGAAGAGAAGAGTATAGAGACGGAAAGGAACTGCTCATGATCTAAAGCATACCACCCCATCAGTGAAGCATGGTGGTGATAGTGTCATGGCGTGGGCATGTATGGCTGCCAATGGAACTGGTTCTCTTGTATTTATTGATGATGTGACTGCTGACAAAAGCAGCAGGATGAATTCTGAAGTGTTTCGGGCAATATTATCTGCTCATATTCAGCCAAATGCTTCAGAACTCATTGGACGGCGCTTCACAGTGCAGATGGACAATGACCCGAAGCATACTGCAAAAGCAACCAAAGAGTTTTTTAAGGGAAAGAAGTGGAATGTTATGCAATGGCCAAGTCAATCACCTGATCTGAATCCGATTGAGCATGTATTTCACTTACTGAAGACAAAACTGAAGGGAAAATGCCCCAAGAACAAGCAGGAACTGAAGACTTAGAGGTCTGGCAGAGCATCACCAGGGATGAAACCCAGCGTCTGGTGATGTCTATGCGTTCCAGACTTCAGGCTGTAATTGACTACACAGGATTTGCAACCAAGTATTAAAAAGTGAAAGTTTGTTTTATGACTGTTAATCTGTCCCATTACTTTTGGTCCCTTAAAAAGTGGGAGGCACATATACAAACTGTTGTAATTCCTACACCGATCACCTGATTTGGATGTAAATACCCTCATATTAAAGCTGAAAGTCTGCAGTTAAAGCACATCTTGTTCGTTTTATTTCAAATCCATTGTGGTGGTGTATAGAGCCAAAAAGATTAGAATTATGTCGATGTCCCAATATTTATGGTCCTGACTGTAACAGGGCATAGGAGATCTAGGGCCACAACCACCTCACACAAAGCATATAAGAGGGCATAGGAGGTCTGGGGCCAGAACCTCCTCACATAAAGCATATAATAGGGCATAGGAGATCTGGGGCCACATCCACCTCACACAGAGCATATAAAAGGATGTAGGAGATCTGGGGCCACAACCTCCTCACATAAAGCATATAACAGGACATAGGAAGTCTAGGGCCACAACCACTGCACACAGAGCATATAACAGGGTATAGGAGGTCTAGGGCAACAACCAGCTCACACAAAGCATATAACAGGCCATAGGAGATTTAGGGCCACACCCACCCCACACAGAGCATATAACAGGGCATAGGAAGATTAGGGCCAAAACCACCCCACACAGAGCATATAACAGGGCATAGGAGGTCTAGGGTCACAACCACTTCCCACAGAGCATATAACAGGGTATAGGAGACCTGGGGCCACAACCACCTCACACAGAGCATATCACATGGCATAGGGGGACTAGGGCCACAACCACCCCACAAAGAGCATATAACATGGCATAGGAGGACTAAGGCCACAGCGACCCCACACAGAGCATATAACAGAGCATAGGAGATCTGGGGTCACAAACACTTCTCACAGAGCATATAACAAGGTATAGGAGATCTGGGTCCACAACTACCTCACACAGAGGATATAACAGGACATAGGAGATCTGGGGCTACAACCACCCCACACAGAGCATATAAGAGGGCATAGGAGGTCTAGGGCCACAACCACCTCACACAGAGCATATAACAGGACATATGAGATCTGGGGCCACAACCACCTCACACAGAGCATATAACAGGGCATAGGAGGTCTAGGAACACAACCACCTCACACAGAGCATATAACAGGACATAGGAGATCTGGGGCCACAACCATCTCACACAGAGCATATAAAAGGGCATAGGAGATCTGGGGCTACAACCACCCCACACAGAGCATATAAGAGGGCATAGGAAGTCTAGGACCACAACCACCTCACACAGAGCATATAACAGAGCATAGGATATCCGGGGACACAACTACCTCACACAGAGCATATAACAGGGCATAGGACGTCTAGGACCACAACCACCTCACACAGAGCATATAACAGGACATAGGAGATCTGGGGCCACAACCACCTCACACAGAGCATATAACAGGGCATAGGAGGTCTAGGACCACAACCACCTCACAGAGCATATAACAGAGCATAGGATATCTGGGGACACATCCACCTCACACAGAGCATATAACAGGGCATAGGACGTCTAGGACCACAACCACCTCACACAGAGCATATAACAGAGCATAGGATATCTGGGGACACATCCACCTCACACAGAGCATATAACAGGGCATAGGACGTCTAGGACCACAACCACCTCACACAGAGCATATAACAGGACATAGGAGATCTGGGGCCACAACCACCTCAAACAGAGCATATGATACGGCATTAGGAAGTCTAGGGCCACAACCACCTCACACAAAGCATATAACAGGACATAGGAGATCTGGGGCCACAGCCACCTCACACAGAACATATAAGAGAGCATAGGAGGTCTAGGACCACAACCACCTCACACACAGAGCATATAACAGGGCATAGGAGGTCTAGGACCACAACCACCTCACACACAGAGCATATACCAGGGCATAGGAGGGCCTATAACAGAACATAGGAGGCCTAGGGCCACAACCACCTCTCACAGAGCATATAACAGGGCATACGGAGGTCTAGGGCTATAACCACCTCACACAGAGTATATAATAGGGCATACGAGATCTAGGACCACAACCACCAAACACAGCATATAACAGGGCATAGGAGGTCTAGGGCCACAACCACCTCACACAGCGCATATAACAGGGCATAGGAGGACTAGGACCACAACCACCTCACACATAGCATATAACAGAGCATAGGACATCTGGGGCAACAATCACCTCACACAAATCATAAATCATGGTATAGGAGATCTGGGGCCACAACCACCTCGCACAGAGCATATAACAGGGCATAGGAGGACTAGGGCCACAACCACCTCACACTTAGCATATAACCGGTCATAGAAGGTCTAGGGTCACAACAACTTCCCACATAGCATATAACAGGGTACAGGAGACCTGGCCCCACAACCACCTCACACAGAGCATATCACAGGGCATTAGGAGATCTGGGGCCAGAACCACCTCACACAGAGCACATAACAGGACATAGGAGATCTAGGGCCACATTCACCTCACACAGAGCATATAACAGGGCATAGGAGGTCTAGGGCCACAACCACCTCACACAGAGCATATAACAGGACGTAGGAGGTGTAGGGCAACAACCACCTCACTCAAAGCATATAAAGGTTCATAGGAGATCTAGGGCCACAACAACCCTACACAGAGCACATAGCAGGGCATATGAGATCTGGGGCCACAACCACCTCACACAGAGCATATAACAGGGCATAGGAGGTCTAGGAACACAACCACCTCACACAGAGCATATAACAGGACATAGGAGATCTGGGGCCACAACCATCTCACACAGAGCATATAAAAGGGCATAGGAGATCTGGGGCTACAACCACCCCACACAGAGCATATAAGAGGGCATAGGAAGTCTAGGACCACAACCACCTCACACAGAGCATATAACAGAGCATAGGATATCTGGGGACACAACTACCTCACACAGAGCATATAACAGGGCATAGGACGTCTAGGACCACAACCACCTCACACAGAGCATATAACAGGACATAGGAGATCTGGGGCCACAACCACCTCACACAGAGCATATAACAGGGCATAGGAGGTCTAGGACCACAACCACCTCACAGAGCATATAACAGAGCATAGGATATCTGGGGACACATCCACCTCACACAGAGCATATAACAGGGCATAGGACGTCTAGGACCACAACCACCTCACACAGAGCATATAACAGAGCATAGGATATCTGGGGACACATCCACCTCACACAGAGCATATAACAGGGCATAGGACGTCTAGGACCACAACCACCTCACACAGAGCATATAACAGGACATAGGAGATCTGGGGCCACAACCACCTCAAACAGAGCATATGATACGGCATTAGGAAGTCTAGGGCCACAACCACCTCACACAAAGCATATAACAGGACATAGGAGATCTGGGGCCACAACCACCTCACACAGAACATATAAGAGAGCATAGGAGGTCTAGGACCACAACCACCTCACACACAGAGCATATAACAGGGCATAGGAGGTCTAGGACCACAACCACCTCACACACAGAGCATATACCAGGGCATAGGAGGGCCTATAACAGAACATAGGAGGCCTAGGGCCACAACCACCTCTCACAGAGCATATAACAGGGCATACGGAGGTCTAGGGCTATAACCACCTCACACAGAGTATATAATAGGGCATACGAGATCTAGGACCACAACCACCAAACACAGCATATAACAGGGCATAGGACATCTGGGGCAACAATCACCTCACACAAATCATAAATCATGGTATAGGAGATCTGGGGCCACAACCACCTCGCACAGAGCATATAACAGGGCATAGGAGGACTAGGGCCACAACCACCTCACACTTAGCATATAACCGGTCATAGAAGGTCTAGGGTCACAACAACTTCCCACATAGCATATAACAGGGTACAGGAGACCTGGCCCCACAACCACCTCACACAGAGCATATCACAGGGCATTAGGAGATCTGGGGCCAGAACCACCTCACACAGAGCACATAACAGGACATAGGAGATCTAGGGCCACATTCACCTCACACAGAGCATATAACAGGGCATAGGAGGTCTAGGGCCACAACCACCTCACACAGAGCATATAACAGGACGTAGGAGGTGTAGGGCAACAACCACCTCACTCAAAGCATATAAAGGTTCATAGGAGATCTAGGACCACAACCACCACACACAGAGCATATAACAGGGCATAGGAGGTCTAGGGCCACAACCACCTCACACAGAGCATATAACAGGACGTAGGAGGTGTAGGGCAACAACCACCTCACTCAAAGCATATAAAGGTTCATAGGAGATCTAGGGCCACAACAACCCTACACAGAGCACATAGCAGGGCATAGGACTTCTGAGGCCACAACCACCTCACACAGAGCATATAACAGGGCATAGGAGGACTAAGGCCACAGCCACCCCACACAGACCATATAACAGGACATGGGAGATCTTGCGCCACAGCCACCTCACACCGCATATAACACGGCATAGGATAACTAGGACCACAACCACCATACACAGAGCATATAACAGGGCATAGGAGGTCTAGGGCCACAACCACCTTACACAGAGCATATAATAGGGCATAGGAGATCTAGGGCCACAACCACCTCACACAGAGCATATAACAGGGCATAGGAGATCTAGGGCCACAACCACCTCACACAGAGCATTTAACAGGGCATAGGAGGTCTAGGACCACAACCACCTCACACAGCATATAACAGAGCATAGGATATCTGGGGACACATCCACCTCACACAGAGCATATAACAGGGCATAGGACGTCTAGGACCACAACCACCTCACACAGAGCATATAACAGGACATAGGAGATCTGGGGCCACAACCACCTCAAACAGGGTATATAATACGGCATAAGGAGGTCTACGGCCACAACCACCTCATAGAAAGCATATAACAGGACATAGGAGATCTGGGGCCACAACCACCTCACACAGAACATATAAGAGAGCATAGGAGGACTACGGCAACAACCACCTCACACACAGAGCATATAACAGGGCATAGGAGATCTAGGACCACAACCACCTCACACACAGAGCATATAACAGGGCATAGGAGGGCCTATAACAGGGCATAGGAGGCCTAGGGCCACAACCACCTCACACAGAGCATATAACAGGGCATAGGAGGTCTAGGGCTATAACTACCTCACACAGAGCATATAATAGGGCATACGAGATCTAGGGCCACATTCACCTCACACAGAGCATATAACAGGGCACAGGAAGACTAGGGCCACAACCACCTCACACATAGCATATAACAGGGCATAGGAGGTCTAGGGCCACAACCACATCACACACAAAGCATATGACAGAGCATAGGAGATCTAGGACCACAACCACCCCACACAGAACATATAACAGGGCATCGGAGGACTAAGGCCACAGCCACCCCACACAGACCATATAACAGAGCATAGGAGGACTAGGGCCACAACCACCTCACACAGAGCATATAACAGGACATAGGAGATCTGGGGCTATAACCTCCTCGCTTAAAGCATATAATAGGGCATAGGAGCTCTAGTGCCACAACCACCTCACACAGAGCACATAGCAGGACATAGGACTTCTGTGGCCACAACCACCTCACACAGAGCATATAACAGAGCATAGGATATCTGGGGACACAACTACCTCACACAGAGCATATAACAGGGCATAGGACGTCTAGGACCACAACCACCTCACACAGAGCATATAACAGGACATAGGAGATCTGGGGCCACAACCACCTCACACAGAGCATATAACAGGGCATAGGAGGTCTAGGACCACAACCACCTCACAGAGCATATAACAGAGCATAGGATATCTGGGGACACATCCACCTCACACAGAGCATATAACAGGGCATAGGGGACGTCTAGGACCACAACCACCTCACACAGAGCATATAACAGAGCATAGGATATCTGGGGACACATCCACCTCACACAGAGCATATAACAGGGCATAGGACGTCTAGGACCACAACCACCTCACACAGAGCATATAACAGGACATAGGAGATCTGGGGCCACAACCACCTCACACAGAACATATAAGAGAGCATAGGAGGTCTAGGACCACAACCACCTCACACACAGAGCATAAAACAGGGCATAGGAGGTCTAGGACCACAACCACCGCACACACAGAGCGTATAACAGGGCATACGGAGGTCTAGGGCTATAACCACCTCACACAGAGTATATAATAGGGCATACGAGATCTAGGACCACAACCACCAAACACAGCATATAACAGGGCATAGGAGGTCTAGGGCCACAACCACCTCACACTTAGCATATAACCGGTCATAGAAGGTCTAGGGTCACAACAACTTCCCACATAGCATATAACAGGGTACAGGAGACCTGGCCCCACAACCACCTCACACAGAGCATATCACAGGGCATTACGAGATCTGGGGCCAGAACCACCTCACACAGAGCACATAACAGGACATAGGAGATCTAGGGCCACATTCACCTCACACAGAGCATATAACAGGGCATAGGAGGTCTATGGCCACAACCACCTCACACAGAGCATATAACAGGACGTAGGAGGTGTAGGGCAACAACCACCTCACTCAAAGCATATAAAGGTTCATAGGAGATCTAGGACCACAACCACCACACACAGAGCATATAACAGGGCATAGGAGGTCTAGGGCCACAACCACCTCACACAGAGCATATAACAGGACGTAGGAGGTGTAGGGCAACAACCACCTCACTCAAAGCATATAAAGGTTCATAGGAGATCTAGGGCCACAACCACCCTACACAGAGCATATAACAGGGCATAGGACTTCTGAGGCCACAACCACCTCACACAGAGCATATAACAGGGCATAGGAGGACTAAGGCCACAGCCACCCCACACAGACCATATAACAGGGCATAAGAGGACTAGGGCCACAGCCACCTCACACTTAGCATATAACACGTCATAGGAGGTCTAGGGTCACAACCACTTCCCACAGAGCATATAACAGGGTATAGGAGACCTGGCTCCACAACCACCTCACACAGAGCGTATCACAGGGCATGAGGAGATCTGGGGCCAGAACCACCTCACACAGAGCATATAACAGGACATAGGAGATCTAGGGCCACATTCACCTCACACAGAGCATATAACAGGGCACAGGAGGACTAGCGACACAAGCACCTCACACAGAGCATATAACAGGGCACAGGAGATCTAGGGCCACAACCACCTCACACAGAGCATATAACAGGGCATAGGAGGTCTAGGGCCACAACCACATCACACACAGAGCATATCACAGAGCATAGGAGATCTAGGACCAACACCACCACACACAGAGCATATAACAGGGCATAGGGGGACTAGGGCCACAACCACCCCACACAGAGCATATAACAGGGCATAGGAGGACTAAGGCCACAGCCACCCCACACAGACCATATAACAGAGCATAGGAGGACTAGGGCCACAACCACCTCACAGAGAGCATATAACAGGGCATAGGAGGTCTGGGGTCACAACCACCTCAAACAGAGCATATAATACGGCATTAGGAGGTCTAGGGCCACAACCACCTCACACAAAGCATATAACAGGACATAGGAGATCTGGGGCCACAACCACCTCACACAGAACATATAAGAGAGCATAGGAGGACTACGGCCACAACCACCTCACACACAGAGCATATAACAGGGCATAGGAGATCTAGGACCACAACCACCTCACACACAGAGCATATAACAGGGCATAGGAGGGCCTATAACAGGGCATAGGAGGCCTAGGGCCACAACCACCTCACACAGAGCATATAACAGGGCATAGGAGGTCTAGGGCTATAACTACCTCACACAGAGCATATAATAGGGCATACAAGATCTAGGGCCACATTCACCTCACACAGAGCATATAACAGGGCACAGGAAGACTAGGGCCACAACCACCTCACACATAGCATATAACAGGGCATAGGAGGTCTAGGGCCACAACCACATCACACACAAAGCATATGACAGAGCATAGGAGATCTAGGACCACAACCACCACACACAGAGCATATAACAGGGCATAGGGGGACTAGGGCCACAACCACCCCACACAGAACATATAACAGGGCATCGGAGGACTAAGGCCACAGCCACCCCACACAGACCATATAACAGAGCATAGGAGGACTAGGGCCACAACCACCTCACACAGAGCATATAACAGGACATAGGAGATCTGGGGCTATAACCTCCTCGCTTAAAGCATATAATAGGGCATAGGAGCTCTAGTGCCACAACCACCCCACACAGAGCACATAGCAGGACATAGGACTTCTGTGGCCACAACCACCTCACACAGAGCATATAACAGGGCACAGAAGATCTAGGGCCACAACCACCTCACACAGAGCATATAACAGGGCACAGGAAGACTAGGGCCACAACCACCTGACACAGAGCATATAACAGGGCATAGGAGGTCTAGGGCCACAACCACATCACACACAGAGCATATGACAGAGCAAAGGAGATCTAGGACCACAACCACCACACACAGAGCATATAACAGGGCATAGGGGGACTAGGGCCACAACAACCCCACAGAGAGCATATAACATTGCATCGGAGGACTAAGGCCACAGCCACCCCACACAGACCATATAACAGAGCATAGGAGGACTAGGGCCACAACCACCTCACACAGAGCATATACCAGGGCAAAGGAGATCTGGGGTCACAACAACCTCAAACAGAGCATATAATACGGCATTAGGAGGTCTAGGGCCACAACCACCTCACATAAAGCATATAACAGGACATAGGATACCTGGGGCCACAACTACCTTACACAGAGCATATAACAGGACATAGGAGGTCTAGGGCCACAACCACCTCACACAGAGCAAATAACAGGGCATAGGAGGTCTAGGGCCACAACCACCTCACACAGAGCACATAACAGGACATCAGAGGGTCTAGGGCCACAACCACCTCACACAGAGCATATAACAGGACATAGGATATCTGGGGACACATCCACCTCACACAGAGCATATAACAGGGCATAGGAGGTCTAGGACCACAACCACCTCACACAGGGCATATAACAGGGCATAGGAGGTCTGGGACCACAACCACCTCAAACAGAGCATATAACAGGGCATAGGAGGTCTAGGACGACAACCACCTCACACAGAGCATGTAACAGAGCATAGGATATCTGGGGACACATCCACCTCACACAGAGCATATAACAGGGCATAGGACGTCTAGTACCACAAACACCTCACACAGAGAACATAACAGGACGTCAGAGGGTCTAGGACCACATCCACCTCACACAGAGCATATAATACGGCATTAGGAGGTCTAGGGCCACAACCACCTCACACAAAGCATATAACAGGGCATAGGAGGACTAGGACCACAACCACCTCACACAGAGCATATAACAGTGCATAGGAGGTCTAGGACCACAACCACCTCACACACAAAGCATATAACAGTGCATAGGAGGGCCTATAACAGGGCATAGGAGGCCTAGGGCCACAACCACCTCACACAGAGCATATAACACGGCATAGGAGGTCTAGGGCTATAACTACCTCACACAGAGCATATAATAGGGCATACGAGATCTAGGACCACAACCACCAAACACAGCATATAACAGAGCATAGGAGATCTGGGGCTATAACCTCCTCACATAAAGCATATAATAGGGCATAGGAGGTCTAGGGCAACAATCACCTCACACAAAGCATATAAAGGTTCATAGGAAATCTAGGGCCACAACCACCCCACACAGAGCACATAGCAGGGCATAGGAGGACTAGGGCCACAACCACCTCACACAGAGCTCATAACAGGACGTCAGAGGTTCTAGGGCCACAACCACCTCACACAGAGCATATAACAGGACATAGGAGATCTGGGGCCACATTCTCCTCACACAGAGCATATAAGAGAGCACAGGAGGACTATGGCCACAACCACATCACACACAGAGCATATGACAGAGCATAGGAGATCTAGGACCACAACCACCACACACAGAGCATAGAACGGGACGTAGGAGGTCTAGGGCAACAACCACCTCACTCAAAGCATATAAAGGTTCATAGGAGATCTAGGGCCACAACTACCCGACATAGAGCACATAGCAGGGCATAGGACTTCTGAGGCCACAACCACCTCACAAAGAGCATATAACAGGGCATAGGAGGTCTAGGGCAACAACCACCTCACTCAAAGCATATAAAGGTTCATAGGAGGTCTAGGGTCACAACCACTTCCCACAGAGCATATAACAGGGTATAGGAGACCTGGCACCACAACCACCTCACACAGAACATATCACAGGGCAATAGGAGATCTGGGGCCAGAACCACCTCACACAGAGCATATAATAGGACATAGGAGATCTAGGGCCACATTCACCTCACACAGGGCATATAACAGGGCATAGGAGGTCTGGGACCACAACCACCTCACACAGAGCATATAACAGGGCATAGGAGGTCTAGGGCCACAACCACCTCACACAGCGCATATAACAGAGCATAGGAGGTCTAGGGCCACAATCACCACATACGAGCATATAACAGGGCATAGGGGGACTAGGGCCACAACCACCCCACACAGAGCATATAACAGGGCATAGGAGTACTAAGGCCACAACCACCCCACACAGACCATATAACAGGGCATAGGAGGTCTAGGGCAACAACCACCTCACTCAAAGCATATAAAGGTTCATAGGAGGTCTAGGGTCACAACCACTTCCCACAGAGCATATAACAGGGTATAGGAGACCTGGCACCACATCCACCTCACACAGAGCATATAATACGGCATTAGGAGGTCTAGGGCCACAACCACCTCACACACAGCATATAACAGGGCATAGGAGGACTAGGACCACAACCACCTCACACAGAGCATATAACAGTGCATAGGAGGTCTAGGACCACAACCACCTCACACACAAAGCATATAACAGTGCATAGGAGGGCCTATAACAGGGCATAGGAAGCCTAGGGCCACAACCACCTCACACAGAGCATATAACACGGCATAGGAGGTCTAGGGCTATAACTACCTCACACAGAGCATATAATAGGGCATACGAGATCTAGGACCACAACCACCAAACACAGCATATAACAGAGCATAGGAGATCTGGGGCTATAACCTCCTCACATAAAGCATATAATAGGGCATAGGAGGTCTAGGGCAACAATCACCTCACACAAAGCATATAAAGGTTCATAGGAGATCTAGGGCCACAACCACCCCACACAGAGCACATAGCAGGGCATAGGACTTCTGAGGCCACAACCACCTCACACAAAGCATAAATCATGGTATAGGAGATCTGGGGCCACAACCACCGCACACAGAGCATATAACAGGGCATAGGAGGACTAGGGCCACAACCACCTCACACAGAGCTCATAACAGGACGTCAGAGGTTCTAGGGCCACAACCACCTCACACAGAGCATATAACAGGACATAGGAGATCTGGGGCCACATTCTCCTCACACAGAGCATATAAGAGAGCACAGGAGGACTATGGCCACAACCACATCACACACAGAGCATATGACAGAGCATAGGAGATCTAGGACCACAACCACCACACACAGAGCATATAACAGAGCATAGGAGGTCTAGGACCACAACCACCTCACACAGCGCATATAACAGGGCATAGGAGGACTAGGACCACAACCACCTCACACAGAGCATATAACAGAGCATAGGAGATCTGGGGCTATAACCTCCTCACATAAAGCATATAATAGGGCATAGAGGTCTAGGGCCACAATCACCTCACACAAAGCATATAAAGGTTCATAGGAGATCTAGGGCCACAACCACCCGACATAGAGCACATAGCAGGGCATAGGACTTCTGAGGCCACAACCACCTCACAAAGAGCATATAACAGGGCATAGGAGGTCTAGGGCAACAACCACCTCACTCAAAGCATATAAAGGTTCATAGAAGGTCTAGGGTCACAACCACTTCCCACAGAGCATATAACAGGGTATAGGAGACCTGGCACCACAACCACCTCACACAGAACATATCACAGGGCAATAGGAGATCTGGGGCCAGAACCACCTCACACAGAGCATATAATAGGACATAGGAGATCTAGGGCCACATTCACCTCACACAGGGCATATAACAGGGCATAGGAGGTCTGGGACCACAACCACCTCACACAGAGCATATAACAGGGCATACGAGGTCTAGGGCCACAACCACCTCACACAGCGCATATAACAGAGCATAGGAGGTCTAGGGCCACAATCACCACATACAAGCATATAACAGGGCATAGGGGGACTAGGGCCACAACCACCCCACACAGAGCATATAACAGGGCATAGGAGGACTAAGGCCACAACCACCCCACACAGACCATATAACAGGGCATAGGAGGTCTAGGGCAACAACCACCTCACTCAAAGCATATAAAGGTTCATAGGAGGTCTAGGGTCACAACCACTTCCCACAGAGCATATAACAGGGTATAGGAGACCTGGCACCACAACCACCTCACACAGAACATATCACAGGGCAATAGGAGATCTGGGGCCAGAACCACCTCACACAGAGCATATAATAGGACATAGGAGATCTAGGGCCACATTCACCTCACACAGAGCATATAACAGGGCATAGGAGGTCTAGGACCACAACCACCTCACACAGCGCATATAACAGAGCATAGGATATCTGGGGACACATCCACCTCACACAGAGCATATAACAGGGCATATGACGTCTAGGACCACAACCACCTCACACAGAGCATATAACAGGACATAGGAGATCTGGGGCCACAACCACCTCGAACAGAGCATTTAACAGGGCATAGGAGGACTAGGACCACAACCACCTCACACAGAGCATATAACAGAGCAAAGGAGATCTGGGGCTATAACCTCCTCACATAAAGCATATAATAGGGCATAGGAGGTCTAGGACAACAATCACCTCACACAGAGCATATAAAGGTTCATAGGAGGTCTAGGGTCACAACCACTTCCCACAGAGCATATAACAGGGTATAGGAGACCTGGCACCACAACCACCTCACACAGAACATATCACAGGGCAATAGGAGATCTGGGGCCAGAACCACCTCACACAGAGCATATAATAGGACATAGGAGATCTAGGGCCACATTCACCTCACACAGAGCATATAACAGGGCACAGGAAGACTAGGGCCACAACCACCTGACACAAAGCATATAACAGGGCATAGGAGGACTAAGGCCACAACCACCTCACACTTAGCATATAACAGGTCATAGGAGATCTAGGGTCACAACCACTTCCCACAGAGCATATAACAGGGTATAGGAGACCTGGCACCACAACCACCTCACACAGAGCATATCACAGGGCATTAGGAGATCTGGGGCCAGAACCACCTCACACAGAGCATATAACAGGACATAGGAGATCTAGGGCCACATTCACCTCACACAGAGCATATAACAGGGCACAGGAGGACTCGGGACACAACCACTTCACAAAGAGCATATAACAGGGCACAGGAAGACTAGGGCCACAACCACCTGACACAAAGCATATAACAGGGCATAGGAGGTCTAGGGCCACAACCACATCACACACAGAGCATATGACAGAGCATAGGAGATCTAGGGCCACAATCACCACATACGAGCATATAACAGGGCATAGGGGGACTAAGGCCACAACCACCCCACACAGACCATATAACAGGGCATAGGAGGTCTAGGGCCACAACCACCTCACACAGAGAACATAACAGGACGTCAGAGGGTCTAGGGCCACAACCACCTCACACAGAGCATGTAACAGAGCATAGGATATCTGGGGACACATCCAGCTCACACAGAGCATATAACAGGGCATAGGAGGTCTAGGACCACAACCACCTCACACAGGGCATATAACAGGGCATAGGAGGTCTGGGACCACAACCACCTCAAACAGAGCATATAACAGGGCATAGGACGTCTAGGACCACAAACACCTCACACAGAGCATATAACAGGGCATAGGAGATCTAGGGCCACAACCACCTCACACAGAGCATATAACAGGGCATAGGAGGTCTAGGGCCACAACCACCTCACACAGAGAACATAACAGGACGTCAGAGGGTCTAGGGCCACAACCACCTCACACAGAGCATGTAACAGAGCATAGGATATCTGGGGAGACATCCACCTCACACAGAGCATATAACAGGCATAGGACGTCTAGGACCAGAACCACCTCAAACAGAGCATATAACAGGACATAGGAGATCTGGGGCCACTACTACCTCAAACAGAGCATATAATACGGCATTAGGAGGTCTAGGGCCACAACCACCTCACACAAAGCATATAACAGGGCATAGGAGGACTAGGACCACAACCACCTCACACAGAGCATATAACAGTGCATAGGAGGTCTAGGACCACAACCACCTCACACACAAAGCATATAACAGTGCGTAGGAGGGCCTATAACAGGGCATAGGAGGCCTAGGGCCACAACCACCTCACACAGAGCATATAACACGGCATAGGAGGTCTAGGGCTATAACTACCTCACACAGAGCATATAATAGGGCATACGAGATCTAGGACCACAACCACCAAACACAGCATATAACAGAGCATAGGAGATCTGGGGCTATAACCTCCTCACATAAAGCATATAATAGGGCATAGGAGGTCTAGGGCAACAATCACCTCACACAGAGCATATAAAGGTTCATAGGAGATCTAGGGCCACAACCACCCCACACAGAGCACATAGCAGGACGTCAGAGGTTCTAGGGCCACAACCACCTCACACAGAGCATATAACAGGACATAGGAGGTCTGGGGACACATCCACCTCACACAGAGCATATAACAGGACATAGGAGATCTGGGGCCACAACCACCTCAAACAGAGCTTATAACCGGTCATAGGAGGTCTAGGGTGACAACCACTTCCCACAGAGCATATAACAGGGTACAGGAGACCTGGCACCACAACCACCTCACACAGAGCATATAACAGGGTACAGGAGACCTGGCACCACAACCACCTCACACAGAGCATATTACAGGGCATTAGAAGATCTGGGACCAGAACCACCTCACACAGAGCATATAACAGGACATAGGAGATCTAGGGCCACATTCTCCTCACACAGAGCATATAAGAGAGCACAGGAGGACTATGGCCACAACCACATCACACACAGAGCATATGACAGAGCATAGGAGATCTAGGGCCACATTCTCCTCACACAGAGCATATAAGAGAGCACAGGAGGACTATGGGCACAACCACATCACACACAGAGCATATGACAGAGCATAGGAGATCTAGGACCACAACCACCACACACAGAGCATATAATAGGACATAGGAGATCTAGGGCCACATTCACCTCACACAGGGCATATAACAGGGCATAGGAGGTCTGAGACCACAACCACATCACACAGAGCATATAACAGGGCATAGGAGGTCTAGGGCCACAACCACCTCACACTGCGCATATAACAGAGCATAGGAGGTCTAGGGCCACAATCACCTCAAACAGAGCATAGAACGGGACGTAGGAGGTCTAGGGCAACAACCACCTCACTCAAAGCATATAAAGGTTCATAGGAGATCTAGGGCCACAACCACCCGACATAGAGCACATAGCAGGGCATAGGACTTCTGAGGCCACAACCACCTCACAAAGAGCATATAACAGGGCATAGGAGGTCTAGGGCAACAACCACCTCACTCAAAGCATATAAAGGTTCATAGGAGGTCTAGGGTCACAACCACTTCCCACAGAGCATATAACAGGGTATAGGAGACCTGGCACCAGAACCACCTCACACAGAACATATCACAGGGCAATAGGAGATCTGGGGCCAGAACCACCTCACACAGAGCATATAATAGGACATAGGAGATCTAGGGCCACATTCACCTCACACAGAGCATATAACAGGGCATAGGAGGTCTAGGACCACAACCACCTCACACAGCGCATATAACAGAGCATAGGATATCTGGGGACACATCCACCTCACACAGAGCATTTAACAGGGCATAGGAGGACTAGGACCACAACCACCTCACACAGAGCATATAACAGAGCATAGGAGATCTGGGGCTATAACCTCCTCACATAAAGCATATAATAGGGCATAGGAGGTCTAGGGCAACAATCACCTCACACAAAGCATATAAAGGTTCATAGGAGATCTAGGGCCACAACCACCCCACACAGAGCACATAGCAGGGCATAGGACTTCTGAGGCCACAACCACCTCACACAAAGCATAAATCATGGTATAGGAGATCTGGGGCCACAACCACCGCACACAGAGCATATAACAGGGCATAGGAGGACTAGGGCCACAACCACCTCACACAGAGCACATAACAGGACGTCAGAGGTTCTAGGGCCACAACCACCTCATACAGAGCATATAACAGGGCATAGGAGGTCTAGGACCACAACCACCTCACACAGGGTATATAACAGGGCATAGGAGATCTGGGACCACAACCACCTCAAACAGAGCATATAACAGGGCATAGGAGGTCTGGGACCACAACCACCTCACACAGAGCATATAACAGAGCATAGGATATCTGGGGACACATCCACCTCACACAGAGCATATAACAGGGCATAGGAGGTCTAGGACCACAACCACCTCACACTGAGCATATAACAGAGCATAGGATATCTGGGGACACAACCACCTCAAACAGAGCATATAACCGGTCATAGGAGGTCTAGGGTCACAACCACTTCCCACAGAGTATATAACAGGGTACAGGAGACCTGGCACCACAACCACCTCACACAAAGCATATAACAGGGCATTAGAAGATCTGGGGCCAGAACCACCTCACACAGAGCATATAACAGGACATAGGAGATCTAGGGCCACATTCACCTCACACAGAGCATATAACAGAGCACAGGAGGACTATGGCCACAACCACATCACACACAGCGCATATAACAGGGCATAGGAGGACTAGGACCACAACCACCTCACACAGAGCATATAACAGAGCATAGGAGATCTGGGGCTATAACCTCCTCACATAAAGCATATAATAGGGCATAGGACTTCTGAGGCCACAACCACCTCACACAGAGCATATAACAGGGCATAGGAGGACTAAGGCCACAACCACCTCACACTTAGCATATAACAGGTCATAGGAGGTCTAGGGTCACAACCACTTCCCACAGAGCATATAACAGGGTATAGGAGACCTGGCACCACAACCACCTCACACAGAGCATATCACAGGGCATTAGGAGATCTGGGGCCAGAACCACCTCACACAGAGCATATAACAGGACATAGGAGATCTAGGGCCACATTCACCTCACACAGAGCATATAACAGGGCACAGGAGGACTCGGGACACAACCACTTCACAAAGAGCATATAACAGGGCACAGGAAGACTAGGGCCACAACCACCTGACACAAAGCATATAACAGGGCATAGGAGGTCTAGGGCCACAACCACATCACACACAGAGCATATGACAGAGCATAGGAGATCAAGGACCACAACCACCACATACGAGCATATAACAGGGCATAGGGGGACTAGGGCCACAACCACCCCACACAGAGCATATAACAGGGCATAGGAGGACTAAGGCCACAACCACCCCACACAGACCATATAACAGAGCATAGGAGGACTAAGGCCACAACCACCTCACACAGAGCATATAACAGGGCATAGGAGATTGGGGGTCACAACCACTTCCCATAGAGCATATAACAAGGTATAGGAGATCTGGGGTCTGAACCACCTCACACAGAGCATATAACAGGACATAGGAGGTCTGGGACCACAACCACCTCACAAAAAGCATATAACAGGGCACAGGAGGTCTAGGGCAACAACCTCCTCACTCAAAGCATATAAAGGTTCATAGGAGATCTAGGGCCACAACCACCTCATACAAAGCATAAATCAGGGTATAGGAGATCTGGGGCCACAACCACCGCACACAGAGCATATAACAGGGCATAGGAGGTCTGGGGCCACAACCACCGCACACAGAGCATATAACAGGGCATAGGAGGTCTGGGACCACAACCACCGCACACAGATCATATAACAGGACATAGGAGATCTGGAGCCACAACCACCTCAAACAGAGCATATAACCGGTCATAGGAGGTCTAGGGTCACAACCACTTCCCACAGAGCATATAACAGGGTACAGGAGACCTGGCACCACAACCACCTCACACAGAGCATATTACAGGGCATTAGAAGATCTGGGTCCAGAAACACCTCACACAGAGCATATAACAGGACATAGGAGATCTAGGGCCACATTCACCTCACACAGAGCATATAACAGAGCACAGCAGGACTATGGCCACAACCACATCACACACAGCGCATATAACAGGGCATAGGAGGACTAGGACCACAACCACCTCACACAGAGCATATAAAGGTTCATAGGAGATCTAGGGCCACAACCACCCCACATAGAGCACATAGCAGGGCATAGGACTTCTGAGGCCACAACCACCTCACAAAGAGCATATAACAGGGCATAGGAGGACTAAGGCCACAACCACCTTACACTTAGCATATAACAGGTCATAGGAGGTCTAGGGTCACAACCACTTCCCACAGAGCATATAACAGGGTATAGGAGACCTGGCACCACAACCACCTCACACAGAGCATATCACAGGGTATTAGGAGATCTGGGGCCAGAACCACCTCACACAGAGCATATAATAGGACATAGGAGATCTAGGGCCACATTCACCTCACACAGAGCATATAATAGGGCATAGGAGGTCTAGGACCACAACCACCTCACACAGGGCATATAACAGGGCATAGGAGGTCTGGGACCACAACCACCTCACACAGAGCATATAACAGGGCATAGGAGGCCTAGGACCACAACCACCTCACACAGCGCATATAACAGAGCATAGTAGATCTGGGGCCACAATCACCTCACACAAAGCATATAAAGGTTCATAGGAGATCTAGGGCCACAACCACCCCACACAGAGCATATAACAGGACATAGGAGATCTGGGGCCACAACCACCTCAAACAGAGCATTTAACAGGGCATAGGAGGACTAGGACCACAACCACCTCACACAGAGCATATAACAGAGCATAGGAGATCTAGGGCCACAACCACCTCACACAAAGCATAAATCATGGTATAGGAGATCTGGGGCCACAACCACCTCAAACAGAGCATTTAACAGGGCATAGGAGGACTAGGACCACAACCACCTCACACAGAGCATATAACAGGGCATAGGAGGACTAGGGCCACAACCACCTCACACAGAGCTTATAACAGGCATAGGAGATCTAGGACCACAACCACCTCACACAGAGCTTATAACAGGGCATAGGAGGTCTGGGACCACAACCACCTCACACAGAGCATATAACAGGGCATAGGAGGTCTAGGACCACAACCACCTCACACAGAGCATATAACCGGTCATAGGAGGTCTAGGGTCACAACCACTTCCCACAGAGCATATAACAGGGTACAGGAGACCTGGCACCACAACCACCTCACACAGAGCATATTACAGGGCATTAGAAGATCTGGGTCCAGAACCACCTCACACAGAGCATATAACAGGACATAGGAGATCTAGGGCCACATTCACCTCACACAGAGCATATAACAGAGCACAGGAGGACTATGGCCACAACCACATCACACACAGCGCATATAACAGGGCATAGGAGGACTAGGACCACAACCACCTCACACAGAGCATATAACAGAGCATAGGAGATCTGGGGCCACAACCACCTCACACAGAGCATATAATAGGGCATAGGAGGTCTAGGGCCACAATCACCTCACAAAGAGCATAGAACGGGACGTAGGAGGTCTAGGGCAACAACCACCTCACTCAAAGCATATAAAGGTTCATAGGAGATCTAGGGCCACAACCACCCCACATAGAGCACATAGCAGGGCATAGGACTTCTGAGGCCACAACCACCTCACACAGAGCATATAACAGGGCATATGAGGACTAGGGCCACAACTGCCTCACACTTAGCATATAACAGGTCATAGGAGGTCTAGGGTCACAACCACTTCCCACAGAGCATATAACAGGGTATAGGAGACCTGGCACCACAACCACCTCACACAGAGCATATCAGAGGGCATTAGGAGATCTGGGGCCAGAACCACCTCACACAGAGCATATAACAGGACATAGGAGATCTAGGGCCACATTCACCTCACACAGAGCATATAACAGGGCACACGAGGACTCGGGACACAACCACTTCACAAAGAGCATATAACAGGGCACAGGAGATCTAGGGCCACAACCACCTCACACAGAGCATATAACAGGGCACAGGAAGACTAGGGCCACAACCACCTCACACAGAGCATATAACAGGGCATAGGAGGTCTAGGGCCACAACCACCCCACACAGAGCATATAACAGGGCATAGGAGGACTAAGGCCACAACCACCCCACACAGACCATATAACAGAGCATAGGAGGACTAAGGCCACAACCACCTCACACAGAGCATATAACAGGGCATAGGAGATCGGGGGTCACAACCACTTTCCAAAGAGCATATAACAAGGTATAGGAGATCTGGGGTCTGAACCACCTCACACAGAGCATATAACAGGGCATTAGGAGGTCTGGGACCACAACCACCTCACACAAAGCATATAACAGGGCATAGGAGGTCTAGGGCCACAATTACCTCACACAGAGCATATAACAGGGCATAAGAGGTCTAGGGCAACAACCACCTCACACAGAGCATGTAACAGGGCATTAAAGGTCTAGGGCCACAACCACCTCACATATAACAGGGCATAGGAGGTCTAAAGCCATAACCCCCTTACACCGAGCATATAACAGGGCATAGGAGATCTAGGACCACAACCACCCCACACAGCATATAACAGGGCATAGGAGGTCTAGGGCTACAACCACGTCACACACAGAGCATATAAGATGGCATAGGAGATCTAGGGCCACATCCACCTCACACAGAGCATATAACAGGGCATAGGAGGAGTAGGACCACAACCACCTCACACAGAGCATATAACAGGACATAGGAGGACTATGGCCACAACCGCCTCACACAGAGCAAATAACAGTCCATAGGAGGTCTAGGACCACAAACACCTCACACAGAGCATATAACAGGGCACAGGACGAATAGGGCCACAATCACCTCATATATCATGGCATAGGAGATCTGGGGCTACAACCACCTCATACAGAGCATATAACCGTGCATAGTAGATCTAGGGCCACAACCACCTCACACACAGAGCATATAACAGGACATAGGAGGTCTGAGGCCACAACCACCTCACACAGAGCATATAACAGAACATAGGAGATCTAGGGCCACAACCACATCACACAGAGCATATAACAGGGCATAGGAGGACTACGGCCACAACCACCTCACACACAGAGCATATAACAGGGCATAGGAGGTCTGGGGCCACAACCACATCACACAGAGCATATAACAGGGCATAGGAGATCTGGTGCCACAACCACCTTACACAGAGAGCATATAACCAGGCAAATGAGGTCTAGGACCACAACCACCTCACACATAACATGTAACAGGGCATAGGAGATCTGAGGCCACAACCACGTCACACAGAGCATATAACAGGGCTTTGGAGGACTAGGGCAACAACCACCTCACACAGAGCATATAACAGGGCATAGGAGATCTAGTGCCACAACCATCCCACACAGAGCATATAACAGGGCATAGGAGGTCTACGACCCCAACCACCTCACACACAGCACATATAACAGGGAATAGCAGTACTAGGGCCACAACCACCTCACACAGAGCATATAACAGGGCCTAGGATGTCTAGGGCTATAACCACCATACACAGCGCATATAATAGGCTTAGGAGGACTAGGGACACAACTACTTCACACTGAGCATGTAACAGGGTATCTGAGATCTGAGGCCACAACTAGCTCACACAGAGCATATAACAGGGTATAGGAGAACTGGGGCTACAACCACCCCACACAGAGCATATAACAGGGCATAGGAGATATAGGGCCACAACCACATCACACAGAGAATATAACAGGGCACAGGAGAACTGTTGCCACAACCACCTTACACAGAGCATATAACAGGACATAGGAGATCTGGTGCCACAACCACCTTACACAGAGCATATAACAGGGCAAATGAGGTCTGGGGCCACAACCACCTCACACAGAGCATAAAACAGGACATAGGAGATCTAGGACCACAACCACCTCACACACACAGCATATAACAGGGCATGGGAGATCTGGGGCCACAACCACTTCCCTCAGAGCATATAACAGGTTATAAGAGATCTGGGGTCACAACCTCCTCATGCAGAGCTTATAACAGGACACAGGACGAATAGGGCCACAATCACCTCATATAACATGGCATAGGAGGTCTGGGACCACAACCACCTCACACTGAGCATATAACAGCGCATAGGACATCTGGGTCAAAACCACTTCCCACAGAACATATAACAGGGCATAGGAGATCTGGGTCTACAACCACCTCATACAGAGCATATAACCGTGCATAGTAGATATAGGGCCGCAACCACCTCACACAGAGCATATAACAGGCCATGGGAGGTCTACGACCACAACCACCTCACACATAGCACATATAACAGGGCATAGCAGCACTAGGGCCACAACCACCTCACACAGAGCATATAACAGGGCATAGGAGGACTACGGCCACATCCACCTCACACACAGAGCATATAACAGGACATAGGAGGTCTGAGGTCACAACCACCTCACACAGAGCATATAACAGAACATAGGAGATCTAGGGCCACAGCCATCTCACACAGAGCATATAACAGGGCAACAAAGGTCTGGGGCCACAACCACCTCACACATAACATGTAACAGGGCATAGGAGATCTGAGGCCACAACCACATCACACAGAGCATATAACAGGGCACAGGAGGACTAGGGCCACAACCACCTCACACAGATAATATAACAGGGCACAGGAGGACTAGGGCCACAACCACCTCACACAGAGCATATAACAGGGCATAGGAAGTCTAGGACCCCAACCACCTCACACACAGCACTTATAACGGAATAGCAGCACTAGGGCCACAACCACCACACACAGAGCATATAACAGGGCATAGGAGGGCCTCTAACAGGGCATTGGAAGTCACACCTCACACAAAGCATATAACAGGGCCTAGGACGTCTAGGGCTATAACCACCTCACACAGCGCATATAACAGGCATAGGGGGACTAGGGCCATAACATCTTCACACTGAGCATGTAACAGGGTATAGGAGATCTGAGGCCACAACGAACTCACACAGAGCATATAAAAGGGTATCGGAGATCTGGGGCTACAACCACCCCACACAGAGCATAAAAGAGGGCATAGGAGATCTGGGGCCACAACCACCTCACACAGACCATATAAGAGGGCATAGGAGATCTAGGGCCACAACCACATCACGCACAGAATATATCAGGGCACAGGAGGACTAGGGCCACAACCGCCTCACACAGATCATATAACAGGGCATAGGAGGTCTAGGACCACAAACACCTCACACAGAGCATATAACAGGGCATAGGAAGTCTACGACCACAACCACCTCACACAGAGCATATAACACCTCACTCAGAGCATATAACAGGGCATAGGAGATCTAGGGCCACAACCACCTCACACAGAGCATATAAGAGGGCATAGAAGAACTGGTGCCACAACCACCTTACACAGAGCATATAAAAGGACATAGGAGATCTGGTGCCACAACCGCCTCACACAGAGCATATAACAGGGCATTGGAAATCTGGGGTCACAACCACCTCACACAGAGCATATAACAGTGCAAATGAGGTGCAGGACCACAACCACCTCACACAGAGCATATAACTGGACATTAGGAGATCTTGGGCCACAACCACCTCACACAGAGCATGTAACAGGGTATATGAGGACTAGGACCACAACCACCTCATACAGAACATATAACAGGGCATTTGGAGGTCTAGGGCCATAACCACCTCACACAGAGCATATAACAGGGCATAGGAGGTCTGGGGCCACAACTACCTCACACAGAGCAAATAACATTTACATAGGAGGTCTAGGGCCACAACCACCTCACACAGAGCATATATCAGGCATTGAAGGTCTAGGGCCACAAACACCTAGCACACAGCGCAAATAACAGGATATCAGGGAGTCTAAGGCCACAACCACTTCACACAAACAGAACACATAACAGGACATTAGGAGGTATAGGGCCACAAGCACCTCACACACAGTGCACATAACAGGACATCAGGAGTTATAGGGCCCACAATTACTTCACGCAGGGCACATAACAGGACATCAGGAAGTATAGGGCCACAAGCACCTCACACACAGAGCACATAACAGGACATCAAGAAGTCTAGATCCACAACCATCTTACACAGTGCACATAACGGGTCATAGGATGTCTAGGATCACAAGCACCTCACACAGAGCACATAACAGGACATCAGGAGGTCTAGGGCCACAACCACCTATCACACAGAGCACATAACAGGACATCAGGAGGTCTAGGGCCACAACCACCTCACACACACAGAACACATAACAGGACATCAGGAGGTCTAGGGCCACAACCACCTATCACACAGAGCACATAACATGGCATAGGTGGTCTAGGACCACAACCACCTCACATAGTGCACATAACCCGAAATCAGGTGATCTAGGACCACAACCACCTCACACAGTGCACGTACCAGGACATCAGGAGGTGTAGGGCCGCAACTACTTTACACAGTGCACACTAATACAGTCACAACAGGACTTCAGGAGGTCTAGTTCCTCAACTACTTTACACAGTGCACATTGATAGTATCACAACAGGAAGATTAGGGCCGCAACTACCAAGCACACTGCACACTCAAACTGTCATAACTGAACATCAGGAAGTCTAGTCCCACAACTACCTTGCACACTGATACTATCATAACTGGGACATCAGGAGGTCTAGGGCCAAAACTACCTCACACAGTGCACATTGAATCTGTCATAAATGGGACATCAGGAGGTCTAGGGCCACAACTACCTCAATCACTACATACTGATATTGTCACAACTAAACATCAGGAAGTCTAGTGCCACAACTACCTCACACACTGATACTATCATAACTGGGACATCAGGAGGTCTAGGGCCACAACTACCTCACACACTGATACTATCATAACTGGGACATCAGGAGGTCTAGGGCCACAACTACCTCACACACTGATACTATCATAACTGGGACATCAGGAAGTCTAGTGCCACAACTACCTCACACACTGATACTATCATAACTGGGACATCAGGAGGTCTAGGGCCACAACTACCTCACACACTGATACTATCATAACTGGGACATCAGGAGATCTAGGGCCACAACTACCTCACACAGTGCACATTGATTCTGTCATACTTGGGACATCAGGAAATCCAGGGCCACAACTACCTCGAACATTGCACACTGATAGTGTCAAAACAGGACATCAGGAGGTCTAGGACCACAACTATCTCACACAATACACATAACAGGACATCAGGATGTCTAGGGCCACAACTGCCTCTCACAGTGCACACCGATGTGAGGAGTTACTTGATTTATGTAGTAAAGTGTCCTAGGTGACATACTGGTGGAAAAAGCAAGATGTGATAATGTTTCTGTGAGTATGGTGTCAAACTCCAAGGTTTACATTGGGAATATACTATGCGCACTATCAGCTTTACATTGGTAATATAATATGCACACTCTCAGCTTTACAATGGGAATATACTATGTACACCATCAGATTTACATTGGTAATATACTATGTGCACATCAGCTTTACATTGTAAATATACTATACACACCATCACCTTTACATTGGGAATATACTATGTGCACCATCAGTTTTACATGGGTAATATACTATGGCCACTAGTCAATTGAGCAATTGTAAGTTACTGGAGCTCGTAATGTAGCCCATAAACTCATTTGCTATTCAATTGGCATCTATTAGCTACCCGCAAAAGATTTGCAGATTACAGGCTGAAAATACCTGCGGTTGTCAAAATCGTAACTCCGACCCATCTAAGCCTTTGATCTCTCAAGCCTGTAAATGTTACAATCGCAAATCGCTATTCAATTGCTACAAATCCTCAAGCCCACAAATGTTTTCACACCCGTAAAATGCAGCGCAGTTGTCAATTTGGCGACACGCAATTAGACTTAGATTGATTTCGGCTGAAGCCCATGAGTTTTCAGGCTAAGGTTAGTACTATTCCCTAGTCGCACAAGGGTGCCCGTAGGGGACATAGTATGTTCCTTTCGTCAATGGTTTTCTAGTGTGTCATCGTTAGCGCTAGTTATTGATGAGAAAGTACAGGGTAATAGGAGCTGCTAGCCTTAAAAAACGTAGCGGTGCAGCATCAGGTGACCCGGGGTGACTGTGGGCCCCGCTAATTTGTCCTTGTTTAGAGCTAGTGGTTTTTATGCCACGTGGTCGGGTCAGCCCGTAATCCATTATTATGCCTCGCTGTTAGACTGTAAGTTTTGAAACAGCAGTACGCGGATAGGTTTCCCTGCCCGGTGTATAATTCAACTTTAGCTTTGCGAAAAAGACGTGCAAAATAGCAGGCGTAAGACAAAGGCAGCCAGTTTTAAGAGGTTATATAATTCCAAGTTTATGGGTGTAAGTAAAGGGTGCTGACGGGCCCTCATTAGATATGCGGGGTTGTCGCTTGTGTCTGGTGTGGGGGGACGATGCCCTTATATTCTCAATGTCGGTTTGATGACCGGTCCTATGGTGCTATAATTTTGGTCTCGGGTTAGGTCCTGGGAGGGTTCATCAAGTAAAGTGCATAGTGATGTGTTAGAAGGCCGCTGCCTTTTTGGGGGGTAGACAGTTATCCATAATACAAATGGCGTGTTTCAGTATAGACTGTACTGGTCATTCACCGGTTAAGGGTTTTTTCGTCTTGGCCCCAGGGTAAGGGACAGGCAGGGTGTACCCGATTTGGGGCGTGGTTTTTCCGGGTTGGTTGGATGTCCCTCGGAGTTTTGCATTTCTAAGGGCAGATATAGGGGGAAGTCCCCGCCCATGGTGTCTGAGGTGGTTATGCTTGGGCTCAGTTCCGGTAATGGAGCTTACAGGTACCAGGTTTCAAGACAGGTGGCTATCTGGTCCTGTTTAATGGTGCACCGAAAAAAAATTGATGGCCTAATGGGAAGGACATTATGGTTCGCCTGGCGGGCGCGGGGGTCCGCGAGTGGAACAGGCAAGGTTGAGGTTTCTCAGTTAAGGCCGGGAGGAGGGTTCCCCGAAGGTGGGACGTCGGGTAAGAGCTACAGCCTTTCAAAACGGGCCGGGCCGAGGGACCTGACGTAGGAGGTATAGGTATTGCAAGTGGAGTAAGGTGTCACAGGCGGTATGGCAAAGGGATGGAAGGCAAGTGATAGCCTTTCCCAAGGGCCGGAGATACCACTGTGGGGAAAGAGGTCTGTGGAAAGCACGATGCTTTGTGGTTCTGTACAGCCATCTCTCCTTTCGGCAGGTGAACTGGTGGTGAGAGGTTGGCCTAAAGAGACAAGGTGCTGGTGACCTCAGGTGTTTTTGGTCGTGGGATCCTAAGGTGATCAGGTGACCAGGTGGCCGCGGGGTTCCGAGGGGAACCAGGTGGAAAAGGGAGGTAGTTACAGTGTCCGAGGTACACTGATAGCTCTCCTTTTGTGGTAATTCGGTTCTTGGACCTCAACGCGTGAGTTGGTTGGTGAAGGTTCCTTACGGGGAAAAGGTGGTTCCCTATGATTCTGCAACTTGGCGACATGTGATCAGAGCCGGGTACATTCCGTGGTGGAACATGGTACCCGCTGGCTTTGTGCATGACTGAAACGGTAACAGCCAACGGGCCATTTTGCCCTGGGGCTTGGAGAAGGGTAAATCGTAGTAATTGATGGATATTCGGACATCGAACTAAACAGGCGCTTCGCCTCAGGTGCCATTCTATGTCCCAGCTTGGGCGTGTGGCCCAGGTCAGATGTTGTAGAAATGGTAATGTCATCAGTGGGATGAGCAGGTGGCGAGTGGCACTGGTGTCGCCTAGCTTGGAAGTGCTCCATGTGGTGGTAACATCCCTGGTAATACACCCGGATAACCGTGGGTTTTATCGAGGGTAGAAAAGAATCAAGCTTGGTAACAGCTGCCAAAGGGGCTAGCTTAAAGGATCGGTTGGTGAAGGGTCAAGTAAGGCCCATAGGAAAAGTAAATAGGCAAGCCCAGAAGTAGTTTGCTGGAATAATGATGAGCTAAGGTTTTCCGGCTTAATTATTCATGATTTAGCTGGCCGAGGTCATCAGTAGGTGGAGTTTTAGTACTAGGGGCTAGGGAGGTAGGCGGCTGGCCATGGCGTTTTTGCGGGGAGTCTTATGCCGCAAAGGTAGTCTGCGGCCTTCTCCGTGGCGGTGGTGAGGGGAGTCGCCAGGACAGTGGTAAAGTTGGGGTGATCCTACCCTACGGGGGTACAGATGCTCCATCACGGTAGGCCCTGGACGAGGGTCGGGGGCAGAGTGTACTGTCTCGGTTTTCAGGCTCCACCCCTCTCTTTATGTATATTTAATTAATGGTATTGTTATTATTACGTGAATTTGGGTTTACCAATAAACGCTGTGGCCAGTATTTCCCCAATAAGTGGTTGTGTCTAATTATTTAATTAAAGGGCTCAGGAAGTGTTTGTGCCTAACAAATTATTCAGGGAGCAAGTTATGCCCAAAGGGTCATACAGATATACCCACTGGGCCTTTCACAGGTCATGACGGGCTGGAGACCTCCCCAGGCCGCTGGGGTCGGTCGGAGGGCCACGTGACCTTTGCAGGCCCGGGAGTATGGAAGAGAGGGAGTGGCTAGCTGGGGGGGGGGGGGGGGGGGCAGAGCCACCTATAGGATTGGCGCCAATTTGGCCATTATGCCCCCAGCTAGCCAAGAAATTAGATCCCACCTACCCATCCCTAACATTGGGAGCATAGGTGTTAATTTATTGTAAATGTAAAAATCATGTGTTATGTATGGAAGATTGGAAAATATGTGTTTAAAAAAAAAATAAAAAAAAAGGAAAATAAAGTAATATAAGTCAAGTATTTTAGTTCAATATGTCTACGTCATTAGCAGTTGTGATATGTCTTCATTTTACGGTTGAATTATGATGCGTTTGTATTTGTTGTTGTCACAGCGTGGCGGTGGTGAGGGGAGTCGCCGGGGCAGTGGTAAAGTGGGGGTGATCCTACCCTACTGGGGTACGGATGCTCCATCACGGTAGGCCCTGGACGAGGGTCAAGGCGCAGAGTGTACTGTCTCGGTTCAGGCTCCTCCCCTCTCTTCTTTATGTATACTTAATTAATGGTATTGTTATTATTATGTGAATTTGGGTTTACCAATAAACGCTGTGGCCAGTATTTCCCCAATAAGTGGTTGTGTCTAATTATTTAATTAGAGGGCTCAGGAAGTGTTTGTGCCTAACAAATTATTCAGGGAGCAAGTTATGCCCAAAGGGTCAGACGGACAAACCCACTGGGCCTTTCACAGGTCATGATTTTTTTTAAAAACTGCACTTATTTTATTCTTAGTTAATAGATAATGAACACATAAGTGCATGATTGGCCACTATTGTTATTATGAGCAATTATTTATATTATACATTTGTATTATAAGAAAATAAATTGTGTGATTTATAATAAAGATGATACTATGACCTCTAAATATCTTGTTATATAAGCCAATTTTTTTTGTTTTTAAAATAATTAAAGGAAAGTTAGATATAGTTCAAATGATGATGGACAGCCACACTGCTCATGGCTCAATTGAAATCGGCTGATTACCTCTCAGCTCCTGTGCAATATAGCAGTTAGTATACTGAAATATTGCAGGGGTTGTGTAATTGCTGTTTGTCATGTGGCATAGTATGCTTGAATGGGTATTCTGGCTAATGCCAATATACTAGTATGCTTCTTTGACTGCTGTAATGTGTTGGAGCAAGTGATTGACATACATGGTCAGAAGATGGTGTGGTGCTATAGGTATCATAGTAACCTGTATTTTTTGTTAGCAGTAGGTAGGTATCAGTTGTCAATATTCTTCTATTCGTTGCCAGTCCCTTATTCAGTGGTGAAGATCTACTGCTTGGGGTCACCAGGTGTGCAAAACTATCACACAGTTTAGATAACAGAAATAAGAACAGAAACTCCAGTTGTTCAAGAATAGTTTGGGTATATGTACGATGATAACTACACTAGACTGTAGACTGATACTGCATTATTCTTTTTTTTTTGTACTTACTACATCTGGGAGGGTTCTCTGGTGGTCCAGTGGTTAGGATTCTGGGCTTTTGTGTTTGTGTGTTTTTGTTTGTTTTTGAATGTTCATTTATGAATATAAGTTAGATTGTGGTAACATCTAGAGAATCAAGTATAAATCCTCTGGAAGGCCCGCTTATGGTTGCGGGTGTCACCGCTATTGAATGGTCTTTCTAGCAATGAAGATATTTGTAATTGTACCTGTCACATGCTAGGCTGTAAATTTATAATATACAACAAAACTTGCGGAAGGAAGGGGGAAAAAGAAAGGAGAAAAAAGGAAAGGAAAAGGGAAAAGCGTAATAAAAGGAGTAAACTCTATTGGCAGGTAGGTCCAATGGCCCACCTAGAATTTGAGATAAAATGGTATTATAATATACTCTACATATGAATTGTTATATTTAGGTGTCTTGTTGTACTGATTAAAACATCATGAATGCCAAAAAGTACTTTCTCTATATTGGATGGAAAAGGTATTACTCTAATGGCCATATATGCCAACCCAATCCCAAATTGTTTGGGTAATTTGTTAAAAATTCTCCTTTTCTTACATGTAACGAATTGGAGGGTATGATTGTGTCAATTTTAAATGTTTTTTTGCTTGCTTTTTCTTTGTGTTTGTATATATGTGAAATTTAAATAAATATTTGAAAAAAAAAGAAAAAAAAAAAGAGAGCGAAGAGGAAAAAAAAAGGATTCTTTTGCTTTCACCACTGTCGACCACTGTTCGATTCCAAGTCAGGAAACCACACCACTCTGAAGCCAAGCAGGATTGGGTCTGGTCAGTACTTGGATGGAAGACCACCTAGGAATACCAGGAGCTGTATGCTATGGCCCATTGGAGAAGGCAACCCACTCCAGTATCTCTGCCATGAATACCAAGTGGATTAGCATGACCATGGACATAAAAGATGTGTTATGGTCCATTAGGTCACGTAGAGTTTGATACGACTAAACAATGCAAAAAATATATTGTGAGTAAAGCTGGTATGAAGTAGAACTCTTAAATACATGTTATATCAATGTGAATACAATTAATACTGTCTCTCTAATGGGTGTAGGAACTGCCATGTATTTCTCATGTCCGTGTGTGATGAGACATTGGATGTGCAAATGTGTTCTACATTAATCCGGATCTGTCCAACTGAGGATCATTGTAATAAATGAGATCGACATTTAAAATAACTGGGCCATTTGACAGTGTTGCAATCTGGGGGTAAGATATACAAAGATCAGCATATATTTAATTTATGGAAGGTTAAAAGCCAAATCATTTTACACTTACAGAATCTCTCAAGACTTTTGGTTAAGAGAAAATCACATGGGTCTGCTTTACTGTGTGTCCAATTTGAAAGATTATGGCTTATTTTTACTAGCCATCTAACATATGTATTATCATAATATGCTCAAAAACAGGGCCCTCCATTCTTTACAAGGTGTTTAATTTGTTTTCTGCTATGTACTCAACCCCTGTACAGCGCTACGGAATATGTTGGCGCGATATAAATAAAGATAATAATAATAATAATAATATGATATTTTCAGGTTTATTCTACTTTGAGTGTTAAATACAACGTAAGGTTATGTCATGAACTGTAAAAACTGTAAAAATATAAAACTTTGGATGTTTCCATGAAAGTGACCCAGCTAAGGTCCCAGTTATTGCAGAAATAAAATGTATACATATAAATAAACAATTTTCAGAGTTAGATAAATGAGCTTGAAAGTTAGTTATTTTAGGCATAAATGTATATAAAAGACACCCCTCTCTCTCTCTTGTGTTTATTTAGAGCTATTAATCTGCTGTCATGGTGGGTGTAGTGATAAAGAAGAACATGCCCAGTTGGATGAATAACACAACCGTTAAAGGTATAATACATTGAAATAGATAATTAATGGCTCTACCTAAGAAGAGACAGACAGAGGGCCTTTTCACATAATTACTTACAATTACTATTTTCAAATATTTAATAACAAAAATGATAGTGATTCATGTGTGAAATTTCATTTCTGCAGTTACTAAAGCTTTTGCTGTGCCACTTTAAGTCAGCTAAATCGATGTTTTCCTAACAATGCAGTCTACTAAAACAGTTAGTTGTCTCTAAACCCATTCCCACTGGTAGAGTGAAAAAACTTCCATACATGTTACATCATCACTTGACATCATTGGAGAAGGCCATAATATAGTTTTAGCAAGTCTTAAGGTAAAATTATAATAGTCATGTAAAAATATATTCTACATACATATATGTGTTGTTATGTGTGTACTTAAAAGACTACTGTGCTTTAAAAAAGGCTGTTAAAATGAAAGTACATGTATAAGTATACCAGATTTATAATCTTTTTAATGCTAGTAGTTTTGCTTTAAAGCTCTAGTAATGGTGAAGGGGCTTGTGTCCTTGTGGGCTTGTGTACTGCAATGAAGCGGTGAGCTACACCATGTAGGGTCACTCTAGGTGGGCATGTCATAGCAGAGAGGTCAGACAAATCACTCTCTACTAGAGAAGGAACTGGCAACCCACTCCAGTATAACCTGTCATATTCATTTTAGGCCCTCAGGGGAATGTCCATACTGCACAGTATCACTAATTGGACTTGGCTTGTGTATTAACCCTTTATTATTGTTATATTTAATATTTAGTAATATATGATATCTAATGCTATTATGACTATTATTATTGTTATATGCATTGGTGTATTGATATTAACTCGGACCGATATTGGAATATGACACTAATGTGATGCATGTGAATGTCCCATAACCCAAAGCATTGAAAACACACTGACACAGTTATAACGTTATAACAAAGCTTTATTTTATACACAGACCACAATCAGAAATGGTCAAGACTGTGTATTAATATCATGGGTGTGGTGTGACAGGATCCCGGGAGAGCAAGAGGCTATTTTGGGGAAAAAGGGGATACCTACAGGGGGTAATGTGATCATTTAGAATAAGCATGATGCATGGCACCTACCAGGGTCACATGTGGTCACTACACCACTGCACCTGGAATATGATGAAAAAAAGATCATCAGAAATCACTCTATTTAATTGAAGAAACCATTAATGTGCATAGCACTAACAACTTGTCTAGATCGGCTCAATGACACAGATGATTCAACCTCTGGGCTGTGTAATCCAATCCAGTTTCACACTACAGTGTAATGGAAAAAAAAAAGTGGTCAACTAAAAAATGGCGGAGGAGGATACAAAAATCTAATCAACATGCATGTACAGCACAGAGTTAAATACTGTAACTGTAACAATATACCAACTCACCTGATTCCCATCTGCAAGCATTACTAACTATTAGCTAGGTTTCTGGATAATCAGTAATATGGGAAAATACCCATTAATACAGAGAGGACAGAAGGGTCAGCATCTAGATTCAATGTTACTTACATCAGACCCAAGGATCTGTTCTCAGACTGATATTGAGGTCAGGATCACATGCTTCACTAGTGCATATATTAATGCTGGCTGTCATTAATTGTGAGACTTTGCAAGTCCACCGCCATAGCGGTATTAGTCTACATTTAAGCTTACAACAATCATGTCTGAGATATCTGACTTTACTATATCTTTAAGATTGTGGCAGCTACATGTTAAGGGGGAGCTGTTATTGAATGAATGTCTACCTTAGAGGCACTGGAAAAACCTTAAGCCTCATACATTTCCTCCACAATGCCTGCAGATGAAAAAGATTCCTTCATGGACCTGATTTGTAGCTAAAACAAAAAAAAAAGAAGAAAAAAAAAAACCCTACAAAATAAGGCCTGAAAAAATCATAGGGACTGCAGCATGTCTTCTCAACAGCATTCCTCGGTGACCAATTGGTGAACAGAACAGAACAGAATTGGTAAACAGAACCCTAAGTGTCCACAGAGAAGAGGATTATGGACCATGTGATGGGAGGTAGCCCAAAAATATCACCATCACATAGACCAAGATCCAAGACTCTGTAGCCAGGGTAGATTAGCAATTAGGTAACAATGTGACCAATAAATTGTCACTGAGGAGTGCTGTTGAGAAGGCACAAACATATCCGCAGTCCCTATGTCCTCCTCCGCCTAGCTACAGGGCCCACATCTCCTGTGGCCGTCTGCCGTCTCCCTGCTGATGGTGGTGGTGGGGACATGCAAACCCCCAGGAGGCAGCGGCACAACAGGTGTCGGAGGCATGGTGGGAGGAGAGTGAGGGGCCGGGCTGCTGGTGGATTCCTCCGGGGTAGAGGAGGTGGGGCTGGGGACCAGTCCTCTCCTCAGTAGCCCGGCCAGGTAGCTCTTATATAGTTATAAGATGATGCCTCCTCTCCTACCTAGAGCGCCTTGACAGGCTGTGCATAACCTCCGCATGATTGGCAGAGATGGTGGCCTGGATCCCCCAGAGACAGTCCAGTTGCTGGTGCATGAGGGCCAGCAGCTGAAAGATAGAAAAGAAAGGTATATGTCATTAGTATGATGAATAATACATTGTTATGTGTTTATTCCTAACTATCTGACACCTAGGCTTGAACATGGATGATTCTCCTAACTGCAACTCAGATTTGCTATCATTTGCTAGATATGATCTATTCTTTGGTTTATGTCCTTGATCGTTCTTGGCTCCTAACCTTATCATGAGTTCTATAACTGTATAGGCTGCAGTGGGCACACCAATAAATTAACTTTCTATTGCTTGATTACTGTTGTTGTGCCCAGGAATGACAGTGATTTATCAGCTTCATGGATTTAATCTAAAATGTTAATTCCATGGAGCTGACATGTCAGTGTCCTTGTTGGTCATCATGTACATGTGTAGCGTGTGTGATGCACATGTGGTGGCATGCTGATGTATGTCATATGACATAATGTGACATATGGCATGATGTCATCGAATCTGTGCTTCACAGACCTCACATCCCTTGGCGCTAAGCCTACCGCAGTAACTTTTCCCCCTAACTCCTTCCAAGCCTGAGCCCTAGGCCAAGGCTTAACCCCTCCCCCCCTGCAAGAATGACGGGTGGCCATGGATAGCACTGAGGAGGACCACAGTCTCCCGATGCATATAATTGTGGGCCCTGTGCTTGCCCCTAGCCTCTTGCCCTCTCCACCTCCTCGACCTCCCCCACCACCTTGCCCTCCTCTTCCTCCTCAACCTCCTTCTCTCCCTCCTCTCCTCTCCCTCCTCCACCTCACTCCTCACCTCCTCCTCCCTACCTCTACTCCCCATGACCACATGCTGCTCCTCTCTGTCATCCTCCACTTTCCTCTACTCCTCCCCAACTCTCCACTCCTCTCCCCTCCTATCTCCTCCCTCCATTATATCCCAAAATTAAAATAAGGATAAATAAACAAAAGTTTTTCTGTATATGTATGTAGAATTTGTTTTTGTGTGTTATGTGTTATTAATAACTGTTGGGGGATGGGATGTGGGAGATGGGATGGGGTGTGTGTCCTAACTATATATGTCTCTATGTGTGTTCTTTAACCTATATGTATTGCACATATGTGTGATCTGTAAATATGTGTAAGTATTAAGTGAAAATCTGTATGATATAGAATATAAATAAATAAAAAAGCAAACTACCTCTCTAAAATCTCTCCTACACTCTCTCCAATAGAACCCAACCTCTAACTCCAGGAACTACTTGCTGCTTCGAATTAAAAATGGACATGTGGAATGCAAATTTATAAGCTCCCACCGTCAATCATATTCGTCTAGACCGCATTTGATGATTGTCTGAGAGGACTGTGTTGCACTGCGTTATTCCGCAATTGGATGATTACGGGCGATCAAGGCTCATCCGTCCCCTTTACAGCTTGTGGCCGCGGAAAGGATTTACGGGCTTGCGTCTCAAGCCCATAACTCGCACCCAGCTCGAATTTAATAGCTCTGTAACTCGGCCAAATTTCAAGCCCGCAGCCGTTGCACTTACCGGCTTGGAATTTAATGTAACTGATGGACATAAAAAACATTTTTAGAGAATACCAACATTTTTGAAGTCTCTGTTTATGTGTGCAGAAATTCAATTTGTGTTTTTTACATCACTTTCTGAGAGCTGGATCATTAGGTTTATATTTCCTAATACAGCTTATATCAATTTTTTGCATTGTGCAGCCGCCTGTGATTGGCGAAAACTATATTTAGAATTTTATGCCAATATAACTAAGGTTTTCAAGGGGCATGCCTTCTTAAAATCAAGTGGCAGAAACCTGAATACATTTACAAATATCAGGGTAAGTTTGTTAATGTTTATTTTGGTATTTTATCATGCAAAATCATTTTTTCATACACTACTCTATCAGATGCATTCGTAATCCATGAAACTTAAGTATGCCTTTAATACATTGTGTAGCTTTATAAATACATAAAAATACGCATATTATAAACATAATATTAAACATATAATGGTTATATAAATAACTATAATAGATACTTTTAAATAACTTAATAATAAAAGAGAGCAGTGGAAAGAGGTAAATAAAATATTAAAGGACCTCAGCAGGTCAAGAAAAAAGACAACTTTGTCAGGTAAAGCATATAAAAAAAATTTACTTTAGAAATTGTATTAATTCTAATTACAATTAATGCTTAAAATATATATATATAAAAATGCTTTTTGAAGTGGGACTGCCAAGAGAAACTATAATCTAGGTACAATACAATACATCGTTTCCCAAAATGGGATTACAATGTAGGTCTACCGTGAAAAAACATAATTTAGGTACAATACAATACATCGCTACCCAAAAAGTGCTAAATGCATATGTTAATAACAGTGTGAGCACACTGTATCCCTTGGATGTAAATGATAAATCTGACAGCAAATGTGTAAACAGGCACATAAAGTCAAATTTAAGAACGCGAATGAATATGATACTCTAACACTTCAATGCTGCACTTGATATGCTGAATATAACTACAATACTGTGTACTTTAAAAAACAAAATGAATATAAATTTAGCACCACTGACATGTGATACTGTAGAATACACAATATACCCAAAGAGTGATAAATGTATATAACAATGACAAAGTGCATACACTGTATCCCCGAATCCTTATGAAATATGTGACAATAATTATTTTTAAAAAAAGATTGTGTATAGATGATAATAGTGCTCTACTATATAATATGCTGTAAGTAATTATGACACTCTGTGCTGGGAAAAACAATATAAATATATCACCAGTAACCTAAACTATATATGCTTTCATACCTATAAACAATACTCAATCAAGGGCTGAATGTCATCCTCATTTACAAATAATAAATCATTGAATTGCCCAAATGGAGGTGTAATTATAAAATAACAATTAAAAGCATAAAGCCAATTCCTGCTCCAAATACTGTGTTGCTCAAGAACATATATACTATGTATCACTGTAAAACAAAGGCACCCCCCACCCCCATCAGACCATATTGGTACTGGAATCAGTGGAGAAGTTACATAGTTACATAGTTACATGGGGCCTCATTCTATTAGCTGCCGTAAATCGGCCGTAAGGCTGCGATTCCTTGCGGGTGTTCAGTTAACTCGCGATTCTATTATACGGCCCAGCAAGGATCTCCTTTTACGGCCGGCCGCATATCTTGGAACCGGCCGTAAGCTGATTTGAGTATAGGATAATTATGTGCTATTTTTTCTAACACCTAAAATCCCTTTATAGTCTTCTCAAAGTGCAGGATGGCTTTATTTGAGCTATTTTATGTGCTTAATTGGTGCTAGCGGGACCTCTTTCCTGCAAGTAAGCAGCGGCTCGTTTTTAGCCTTGCAGAGAGGTTTCCCGGAGCAATTGAATTGCAAATAGGAATTTCTTACGGCCGAAACTCTTGCGGCCGTTTTAGATCAAAGGCTTTCCTCTGGCGCGAGCGGCCGCAAGAGATAGCAAGGCACCGGCCGCAAGCCTGCCGGAGCCTCCGGCCGTAAGGGAATAGAATAGCCGAATAGCTTGCGGCCGGTCCTTGCGGCCCCGCAACGGCTGCGGCCGCTAATAGAATGAGGCCCATGGTATTTAAGGTTGAAAAAAGACTTTCAGTCCATCAAGTTCAACCTTTTAAGATCTCCTTTGATCTGCAATATGCGGATTAACTATTAATTCATTAGTTGTTAATTAATTATTAATCAATTATTTAATGTTTTTTTTTTTGTTTTTTTTTATTATTATTATTAATTAGTCCAGAGGAAGGCAAATAGAAAAAAAAAAAAAAAATAAGCGAGACTTAGCCAATTGTCTAAAGGGGAAATAATAAAAATTTGGATCATTACTGTCTCTGTAATTATCCATGATAATCCTGAATTCCCTTTTTAATTAGAAATAAATCCAGTCCCCTTTTAAAGTTATCTATCGAATCCGCTGTCACCACCTCCTCTGGTAGAGAATTCCACAGATTAACCACCCTTACTGTGAAGAACCCTTTTCTTTCTTTGAGGTGGAATCTTTTTACTTCTAACCTCAAGGGATGTCCTCTTGTTAGTTGAAAACCTCTTGGCACAAAAAGCTCCCCCGACAAATCTTTATACTGACCATGGATGTATTTATATAAGGTAATCATATCTCCTCTTAGACGCCTTTTTTCTAGAGAAAATAAGTTTAATTTGGTTAGTCTTTCTTCATAACTTAGTCCCTCCATTCCCCTTATTAGTTTGGTTGCCCTTCTCTGTACCTTTTCCAGCTCTAAAATGTCCTTTTTATGAAGTGGTGCCCAAAATTGTACTCCATATTCCAAATGAGGGCGTACTAGACGGGAACCTCATGGCGACATCATTAAGGTAAAGGGATACATTACCAGTCAATAAGCAACATTCTTCTCAGTGGGGATCAGCAATGACTGAGCGCCTTACCAGTTTCAACGCCTAAGTGGCTTTCTCAAAGGCTTGGAGTGTCAGGGGCTAATACATTGGTGGGCTGTTGAGAACTTGGAAACACACCCAGATCGGCTCTAGGCCGCAATCTCCAACCAGAACAGAAAGATATATACCAAACAAATAATATTAACAGCTGTGTAATCCATGGACATAAAACAGTTTTTAGGAAATTCAGAATTTTTGAAGATCCTGTTTATAAGTAGTAGAGTTTGATACATCTTGCTCAATTGTAATCTCAATCTATTATGCCTAACACTGATTCTGTAATTCAAAAGGATAAATTGGTGAGATTAAAAAATAACCTTTATTTATATCCTCGACTATTAGTGATCATAAAATGTGTACTAAGTGAATATAAAGAGGGAGTAAATTGCCCCCTTATTTATGCTAATGCTGAATCCAGTGGCCTAGATATAGCAGCCTAATCATAACTTCCTATATAGTGCTAAAGAGCTGATCAATCAAATAACAGTGCTTTGCAACGAGCAACCTATTACTGTGCTAGCTAGTGGCACTCTCATAGTCCCAGTAGGTAAAGTACAAGATTTCCCTATTACCAAGTGAACATTGGCAATTTGATCTCTTGTGCCTCTGACAACTTGCACATCAGATAATACATTGTTGGAGCCAATCTTGCATTACTTTTCTGGCATTCGAAACGACTGCAATAGTTGATATGATCCGAGTTGCTAATATATTTATCCATGAGTTTTAATAAAATGTGAGTGTACATCTAAAGCTATACAACAATTCAGAATTGTTTATCCCTGTATGTAATAATGTAGGTCAACAGGCAGGCCTGGATTGGAGGTCCAGATTGCCTAAGTAAAGCAAACGCAGTGAAGGGCCAGAGGCAGAAGTTTAACCAGATATCCAAAACCAAATTTAAGCAGAGGAGAGAACAACAAATTCAAAAAACGAGGGCATTAAGAACCAGAGAGAGTATGTCAGCCAAGCGAGTGGTCATATACGCAAAGTCAGAACACAGAATCTCAGGAGATATACCAAGTAGCTCCATACAGCAGAACAACTAAGCACATAAAGCTTCCTATGTTTGCTTTGAGTAGGACCAGGTTTATATGCAGGTTTACTTGATAACAATTCCTTATTAGCAGCCCAGGAGAATATTAAATTAATGCTTATGAATAGTAGAACAAAGATAAAGTGGCACAATCTATAGGTCCCAGAACTGGCAGCACAACATCTCAGGTTCAAGACCGATTAAGTGCCTAAGAGTGCCTCCCCTATACAGAAGACCTCAGGGCTCCTAGAGGATCAGGATTGGAAGGATGGCATGAAAGCACGAGATGCTGTAATTGACCACCCCTGATGTGTGATTCCAGGATACGAGAGATGATATTCATCTCAATATCATTCATTACAACAGAAGGAGTTAATGGTTGATGACTGTCGAGGAACAAATTTCTTGTAGCCTTAAACAAGGAAACATGGAAAACACAATGCATCCTCATATTGGAAGGTTATTGTAGTTTAAAAGCTATGTTATTTACTTTCACCACAATGGGAAAAGGGAACCTGAAATTTGCAGTCAATTTCTTGGAAGGACATTGAAGGTTTAAATATCATGCAGACAACCACACTGTGTCACCAACCTTGAAAAAGAGAGCTTGCCTCCTCAGTCGGTCAGCATATAACTTACAGTATAGTTGGCTAGGGCATTTTGAACAGCCTGTTGTAAGGCGAGGAAGTGTTTTGATCAAGATGTTGTAACTGGAAATGGAATTCGGGGACAGAAGCGAAAGCAGGAACATCAAGATCAAAGCGTGGATAAATATGCCTGATCAGCCTAAAAGGGTAATTGGATTGTGGATGGAAAAGCAGAGGTAAGGGGCAGTTTAATTTTCACAGATGTTCAGAGAGTGTTCCAAGAGTACCTGCTCAGTTTTCCATGTAGTTATATAATTTCATGGATTTCCAAGGGGATAATTAGAATGAATTTCCATTAACTTTAGCAGTTTTTATATTTTAAGGACTTTGGGTTAACAACCATTTACTACCCGTCTTATATATGAGAAGGTATGAAAAATGGAGCAGCTGCCTCCTAAGCTTTAAAATAGATTGTGTTTGATAAAAAGCTTACTTGGATTACTAGAATGGTTAAAATTTAATCTATATGTCCTAATAAAACATTTCTTATGTTATTAATATATAGAATCTGTTTCAATGTTATAAATTAACTCTAAACACATTTTAACCCATTATACATTAACATACTTTGCATTGACATAAACAGTTAATCTGTCCATGCCTTTTCGGCAAAAGAATTTAGCATTCTTAAAACTAAGATCAATATATCTGAGCAATGAATCCTCAGCAGAACCAAGATTAAGAGGAAGATGGACTTTGATCAGATCTCTTAATGATAATTATATGTTTTCTGCCAACTAAGAGTTATTAGAACTATTGGTTTAGGTTCTCGTAATACATGTTGCTCAGTTTCCTAAGGAATTGTAAATAAATATCCTCTATATAATAAAGAGATGACCGTGTAACCAGCTTTGGAAATTGATAAAAATAACATTGGAACAAATAGACTCTCTTGTTAGTGAGAATCTAAACTAGCTTATTTAAAGTGATACTTACCTTTTCGGTGTGAAGTCCAAACCTAGTACTCTTGGACAGATCTTATGTGGTGAATAAGACTCTGGGATACATTTCAGTTGTGTGTATCAAGTTGATTATTGTGAGGTTTCCCGGTAGGGCAATATACTTGTGCCCTTCCCCTTAATACCTAAGGATCATCCAACCATATTATTTGATCACCTGAGATCAGCATGACGATCTCATGATTTTTTTTTTTATATCAGAAATGACAACATATGCTGGATATTGAAATACACCAAATATTGAAATACAGAACTCTTTATGATTTGTGATGTATCTGAGTACACACTAGATGAGAAAGAAAAAAATCTGTCCTTTATGAATAAATTGGGGAACTATTTGCTGGCCTACCCATCTCTCGCCTCTCTCCCCTTCAATCCATAATGAACGCCTCTACTAGACTCATCTTCAATACCAAACGATCAGTGTCTGCAGCTCCTCTCTGTCAATCACTCCACTGGCTTCCCATAGCTTCCCGAATCACATTTAAAATTATGACCCTAACATATAAAGCCCTCAACAACAGTGCACCCCCTTATATCTCTGCTCTTGTTTCAAAATACTCTCCCAACCGCCCCCTTCGTTCTGCTAACAGCCTTCTTCTTTCCTCCTCTCTCATCACCTCTTCTCACTCCAGTCTTCAAGACTTTTCTCGTGCTGCCCCTACTATTTGGAACTCCTTGCCTCACTCCATTAGATTATCTTCCTCCCTCAAAACCTTTAAAAAATTACTAAAAACACACCTATTTAAAAAATCTTATCACCTTCAGCCTTTATAATTACAACTGCACACTCCACAGCTTAATAACACTCACACCCACAATCTACAGTACAACACACATAACGCTCCAATTGACTAAACAAATTGCATTCACGTTGCCATTTTGTATTTGTCACCCTCTTGTATCACACCTAAACCCTTAGATTGTAAGTTTGCAAGTTTTCAAGTGTGTGTCCGTGTCTTGGAAACAAGCACTATGTGCATTTGATTATATGCTCAAAAATAGGGCCCCCTATTCTTTATAAGGTGTTAAGTTTGTTTTTTGCCATGTCCTAAACCCCTGTACAGCGCTACGGAATATGTTGGAGAGATATAGATAAAGATAATAATAATAATAATATTTTTGGTTGCATTAGAACTGTGTGTGACATCAGTGTCATGTGTATGGTCAATTTATATAACTAGGAAATTGCCCATGAAAAATGACGGGAATAATGTTGAAGCCTGGCAATGCTGTTTGCCACACAATGCGAGGCTCTGCCCCCTCTGAGCACCTTTGGCTTGCAACGAGCGCCTTTTGCGTTCATTGCGAGTCTCTCTCCACTCTCTGACCTCTGTGTCTGTATCGAGGGAAAGATGGATGGTGCTAAATACAGGGATATTCTTGAGCAAAACCTGTGCCTGATTTGAGGCTAGGACAAAGGTTCACCTTCCAGCAGGACAATGATCCCAAACACACTGCTAAAGCAACACCTGATTGGTTTAAGGGGAAACATGTAAATGTGTTGGAATGTCCTGGTCAAAGCCCAGACCTCAATCCAATAGAAAATCTATGGTCAGACTTAAAGATTGCTGTTCACAAGCGCAAACTATCCAACTTGAAGGAGCTGGAACAGTTTTGCAAGGAGGAGTGAGCAAAAATCCCAGTGGTAAGATGTGGCAAGCTCATAGAGACTTATCCAAAGCGACTTGGAGCTGTGATTGCTCCAAACGGTGGCTCTACAAAATATTGACTTTAGGGGGGTGAATAGTTATGCACATTGAATGTTTCTGTTATTTTGTTCTATTTGTTGCTTGCTTCACAATAATAAAAAAAAAATCTTCAAAGTTGTGGGCAAGGACTGTAAATTAAATGATGCAAATCCTCAAACAATCCATGTTAATTCCAGGTTGTGAGGCAAGGGGGGTGAATACTTTTGCTAGGCACTGTATGTGTAAAAAACTGGCCAAACAAAAAAAAAGTAGATCAGAAAAAAGAATAAACAGTGTTAAGTTGAAGCAACCCTTTGGCAGTAGACCCATTCAGAGTCCTGAATAATGGGGTTTTAGTGGCATTTAAAACTTTCTATCTTTATACAACTCAGTATTAGGTTACATCGGTATAGGATTTCTGGGTGTACAATAAGCTCCATGAACCATCTTAATTGATACTCTCCATAACCCACTGATATAAAACCAATAATTTAGTTCATATTTAATCTATCTTCATTAAGTATATTTTGATAATGTAGATCACAAGTGTGGAAATCTGCAATCCTCAATTCACTCAATATGTAATTATATATGTGACCGTCTCCATTCCCACATATAATACTCATGTATTACTCTTTCAACTAATTCCTGTTTACGCACCCATGAGTTAATCACATTGATGGAGCAACTCTTTGTTGTTGTTTAATCGTTCAGTCGTGTCCAACTCTACATGACCCTTGCAAAAATCCCAGTAGTAAGATGTGGCAAGCTCATAGAGACTTATCCAAAGCAACTTGGAGCTGTGATTGCCGCAAACGGTGGTTTTTCTAAATATTGACTTTACGGGGGTGAATAGTTATGCACATTGACTTTTTCTGTTATTTTGTCCTATTTGTTGTTTGCTTCACAATAAAAAAAAACATCTTCAAAGTTGTGGGCATGTTCTGTAAATGCAAATCCTCAAACAAATCATGTTAATTCCAGGTTGTGAGGCAACAAAACATGAAAAATACCAAGGGGGGTGATTAATTTTGCAAGGCACTGTGAGTACTGAATGAAACAACAATAAAACAGTTAGTGTTAGGTGTTATCAGTTCCCTTAGGTAATATATATTCCATAAATCTGATGACTAGTCCTAGATTAAAAGAAATGTATCATATTCTCAGTGAACCAGGTATTCTTGGAACTGGATATACTTATTTCTTTTGAATTTATAACCATTTAGACTACTCACTATTCAGGGATATATGATAATGATTGAAATTGGACCACATTGGATACATTTTTTCGGGACCTCTGTGTATGGCACATATCCAATGAATATGAATAAGTGACACATTGTTTACAAATACACATTATATTGGACTGTTCATATTGATTCAGCTCTGTGACAAATTAACTAGCAACAACAACTGCAACACGGCCCAAAGTAGCATAAATTGATTTATTGTATATAAAGATTGGTATAATAATACTTGCTTTTATTTTACTGATCTTTTTTGGATAATACATTGCTATTCAGGGTCTAATAATTTAGAGCCATATTTTTTGAGTTTTAATTGTCCGATTATATTTTACATTTTGTTACTTTTTCCCTTCTGTCTTTTCTTGAGAATATAATAAACGTTGGTTTTACATGTATATTATGACATTTATTATGGATAAGTGTCAGAATTTGACTATTTCCTTTTGTATCTGAAGAGTAAATATAAGTTTATTAGTATTTTTTTTTACTTTTCATGTACCTGTTTAGATATGCCTTGTAGTCATATCCTTTCATGGATGAAGAGACTACAGTAGATGTCTGCTGGGCAATACATAATTTATGAAATTGTATAAAATGGGGGGCGGAGCTAACATTCAAGGAAAGAGGACGTGTGTTACATAAGCTCTGCTGGAAAACCATATTAAACCATATATAAAGTGACTTATCTATCACCAAAGTGATATATATATGACCAGGATTGCCCATAAGAGGACCCAGCTGGCTTTAAAAATCAAGTTGGGCAACTTTTTGCCCTGAGATTGGCTGCTGAACCAGAACAAAAGAGACTCTGATAAACATCCTACTTAAGGTTGGTAGAAATTGAAAAGGTTTGTCTTATTTAAACCTATACAGCTCTTAACAATACAGTAAGAGTAAATCTCTGAGTTTACAACTTCTCTGTGTACTCTACTGCCATCTAATGCCAACTGCAATTATAGCGGCTACAGAAATAAATAACAGAATTAACAAAAATGGCTGGTACCTCTAAGAGGGGATCTTCAAAAAAGATTAAAGATATTGCATTAAAAAACAAAATGTGCATTCTTCTCAACTCCTCGCTACTACAGATAAAAAATTACCAAAAAGTGGAACAGAGACTTCTGCACCCAGCACTAAAGCAGATATTCAAGACTTGAAAGAATAAATCTCCTCTTTCAGATTAGAAATTACAGCTGATATACAAAGAGTCTATGTGGAACTAACAACAGAACTAAAAGCTTTGAACACCAAAGTTCTCGAATTAAAAGACAGATATAATAACCTTCTTAAGTCACACATCAAAATGGAAAAGGATCTGATTGGGCTTATAGAGGAACAAAAACAACTTCAAATCATACAAGTGGATATGAGTTAGATTTCTACAAGTTCACTTTTCACTTTAAAAGTTATAGACTTCTCATAAGGTCCCCCACGGGCAATTTGTTTAGTTTAGAAAACAGGCGAATCCACGCAGTGTCAAATAAAGACACGGGTGGATTCAACAAACAAGTTAAGGAGGATAGCGAGTGCTATCCTTTCGATAGTTTTATTACTACTACTTTCACAGCTATTCAAAGTAGCTGAATTTTACATACTTGTAAAAACAGTCCACATCCCAGTGAAACAATTAAAATATAGAAATAAGCGATTCAAAACCCTTACCAACAGGGAATAGAAGTGAAGACATATAAGGTTACCTTTGAGTAATACTATCATTGTGTAAGAATTAACATCTATCCCTGCCTTCTTATTTATTCCATTAGAACAACAAGCTTCCAGGTGAATTGAACACAAACCCAGCAGGAGGCCTATCGGACAATCTCAGCAAGAACGTCAAAAATATCATTCTACTACGACCTGCCCCTCACTAGGAAAAAAGAGCTAAAAGGTAGGACACACCATGAACCTTAACATTATCTCACATAATGCTCAGGGCCTAAATGAACCCGTTAAAAGAGGGATAGCAATAAAAGAATATCAAAAACTAAGGGGAGACGTAGTTATGATCCAGGAATCACAGTTAAAAAAATTAGCGGTCCCCAAATATTGGGGAAAAACATACAGACAGGCATACCATGCTGCAGCTAAAGAGAAGAAAAAAGGAGTGACAATCTTAGTGCACAATAGAATAAACTTTTGCCATTCCAAAACTCAATCAAACCCAGAGGGCAGATATTTAGCAGTCCACGGATCCATCCAAGAACAAAAGATAACCTTCCTTAACCTTTATGCTCCAAATACTGAACAGGCACACTTCTTCGATAGAATCTCACAAATTATGATGGGATGGTAACCATCTATCCTAGTAATAGGAGGGGACATGAACACTGTACTAGATCCAGATAGAGACCGATCTACCAAATCTTCCGCACACATTACGCCAACAGCCACCAAAGCGTTTAAACACATTTTAAAATCCTACTGTCTGATAGATGCATGGAGAGTAATAAATCCTTCAGATAGGACATACACCTTCTTCTCCTCTAGACACCAATCCCATTCAAGGATCGACCATGTGCTGATTCAACAGCGACTAACCCAGAACCTAATAGGTGCAAATATACATCCCATCGCATGGTCGGACCATGATTTGGTAGTGGCATCATTCCATCAGGGCGGTCTCCTTCATGGACCCTAAATCCACACCTATTCAATGACATAAAATCTAAAGTCAAAATTACCAGAGCAATAGACGACTATTTTGCAATCAATAATAGGAGCGAGGTAAGCAGGGGGAGAGTGTGGGCAGCCCATAAAGCAGTCATTAGAGGGGTTTGCATTCAAATAGGAGCAACAACGAAAAAGTTAGATCAAGCACAAATGGACACTATTAAGAGTAAAATCTCGGACCTACAAACGCAATTCACTAGGAAACACCACCCAAAGATTTATAACGAAATTCTGATACAAAAGCAATTACTGAATTCTATACTTAGGAAAAAAATGGTAACCATTCTTCAACGCACACAGGCCACAATATTCAGGAGCGTCAACAAACCTGACACCATGTTAGCCAGAAAACTGAAAACACAGAGAGCGAATTCCTTTATCTCAAAAATAATTAACAAATCTAATAAACCGGTCTTTAAACCAAATGAGAAAGCGGAAACATTTCGGCAGTTCTATGAGGAGCTATACGCAGCCCCCACACACTCAGGATCCAAAGCCCACAACTCACAAATAGATAATTTCTTAAACTTAACGGAGATCCCACAAATTGAGAGAACCTGAGCTGAAGATTTAACAAAACCCATAACGATAGAAGAAATAAAGGAAGCAATTAAAACAACTAAATCATATGGGGCACCCGGTCCGGATGGGTTTACAAATTTTTACTACAAACAATGCTCAAATCAATTACTCCCACACCTACACGAGTTATTTAATGAATTCTTAAAAGGACCCCCCATAAAGAAAGAATTTTTAGACATGTAGGTTCGATAACTCATATGCTTTGGGAATGTCCCAAAATTAGACATATTTGGCAGGCAACATACAACACACTAGAAAAGTTGTGGGGAAAAACAATAAAGCAAAAGCCAGAAGAAGCGCTATTAGGACTCCCAAACACGGAACTAACAAAAAGTGAGCAATTCCTAACCAATCAGATATACTTGGCATCTAGATGCATTATAGCCAAACATTGGAAACACACTATTCCTACATTTAAAGAAGTACTACAGAAAATTGATCACATTCAAACCATGAGCCACTTCTCAGCAGAATTCGATGTGAGATACAAACGATGGGCCTCCTGCTGGGACATCTGGAAAGTTAGAAGTCCGAAATGAGGTGAGTCTGAGAAAGACTGGGTCAGTTAATAAGTTCTTTGTTGAAAATTGGTGAGGGGGAGAAAGAAAAACATTCTAATAATTCAGAACTGGAAACATAGAGATGGTAACGGTTTTTGTAAATAAGTTTGCTCTTCGATGATTAACTCTGAGACTCCATTGAAAAACTGTATGGAGGAAAGGGAAAAGAAAATATTTTCATAGGATAGATGCTGTGGCTCCAATACCAACCATAAATCTCAAGGCCTCGGAGAGATATAAGTTATATATTCACATCTTTTAGCATACTTGACTGAACTGTTTTATGATAAAGTAAAGATTTATTTGTTGATGTATGGACATGCTTACATATGTTGTACTCTTGACTTATTCTGTACATTTTGAAATGCAAAAAAAAAAAAAAAGGATAAAAAAAAATAAAAATCATGGAAGTCGATCTAGAAAATAGCTTTTGAAGGTCCAACATTCAAATTCATAACTTATCGGAGTCAGTATTAGTCCTATCTCTCTCTATACATGAAAGATTTATGTGCTAAACTCTTACCAGATCTAAGTAAAGAAGAACTTAGAATGGATAGGATTCACAAGTCCTAAGAGCTCTGCTATCCTCCAAGGAGAGACCAAAGATGTAATCATTAGATTCCATTATTTTTCTACAAAAGTCTTATTCATGAAAGCAGGTATATATGGCACCTCATTCAATTGAGAAATTGTAAGTTACAGTAGCCCATAATGGAGGCAGTAAATTATGTTGCTATTCAATTGGGCTTTTTTTTTTGCCAGCCGCAAATGGCCTATGTGTTACGGGCTTGAAATCTTTGCCTTTGATTTTTTGCGTCTGCAAATCGATATTCAATAGCTACAATTCCTCAAGCCCTCAAATGTTTTTTCACCTGTAAATGGCAAATGTAGAAGAAAACCCTACGGTTACCAGATGGGACCTGAAAAGGGGTTTAAGACATGTCCATAGCACTGTAAATGCAAATTAAAAAATCAATACTGCACTGTAAATGATGGGGAAAACAATGAAAGACATTAAAATGAATTGCACAACAGTCTCAAGCTTGCAAATCGACAATCAAAAATCATTTTTATTATGTTTCAATTCAGGGTTATATCGATCTCGGGTATCAATGAGTTAATACATATCAGGCCACCCACATGGACTAGAACAGTATCAGCATTCAGTATCAGTCCTATCGCATATCGGACCTCTAAACTCTAATTGATTGACATGTAACCTCCATGTTTTACTGACGTAATGATGATGGTCTCATTTTCTATTGGCTGTTTCTAAATAGGTAGTTAAGGACTTGCTTAATTGATTATGTTCTCGCCCTGAACTGCTACGTACGAGTACATGGTTTATGGTTTTGGCTTTCGTCCCATAACTTGCGGGCTTGAGCAATTGAATAGCACCGTAATTGTAGCAGACTGCGAGCCGGCAGCAGGCCCGCAGACATACGGCCTGTATACTGCAAGATGCAGGCTTCTAATTGAATGAGGCTCATGGTGTTCCTGAAATTGAAGAAGGTCAACCAGCCATCCTCTCGACTTGTCACCCACTACCGTATACAGGAGACTCCTGAAACCCTTTTTAGAGGTGATTACAAAGCTTGGATACAAGTATATGTGGGGTTTTCCCTTTAGTCTCAACATATCAAAATAAGGTAGACATCACACAATTCATACTCCTGATGAAAGTGAAGCGATGCTCCATTTGTGGAGCTTACCAATTCCAAACAACCTAGGACAAAATTAAAATTCCCTAATACAAAGCGGACCAAGAAGAAGAAAGATCCACACAATTATCGAAATAAAGTGTGCATAAAATCTCATGGCCTCTTATAAGTGATAAGCTGAACCATGCGCCTCCTCTGTAAAACTATTGAAAATGTTCTTATGCCATTACTTAAAATTTTTTAAGAAAGTGTTATTAATCCAAAAAAAATAATAAAAAAGGACAGTGATTGCTCCCCTCTCAACTGATGTTATTATTTCAATATTTTTAAACTATTCTAAAGTAAATTAGAGAGTGTAATAATTCTCACAAGATACAAGTATTTTTAAGCTGTAAATCTGGTTATAAACAGAAGTAGTTAAGAAAAAGGAGAAATAATAAAGGTTTATGAATATGTTATTTACTTACTATATAAAAGGTTTACAATTTTAGACTTAATATTTCGTTTTGCTATATAAAATATCTGACATAAAAAGCAGAAGAAAAGATAAATACGGTTCTGAGAAATATTATTAATTTACTATATAAAATGTTTGTAATCATAGATTTGTTATTGTTAGAATTAAGAAAAGGTGATAAAAGAAACAAACAGAATAGAATTACAGTAAAAATATATAGTAACAGGAAACTGTTATGTTATAAAAAATGTATTGTGTTTTCTTTTACTGTTATCATTTATACTGAAGTATATTTACCACTGGTGTTGTTTATTTGTATTCTCTATTTTCACAATAAAAAAAAAAAATATTTTTTTGTATAAAATGGGTAATTTTATACAAGCGATCTACTATACTATAATGGTAGTATGCTGACATGAAGCAGGAAGATCCACAGTGGAATCTGTCATGAAGAAAGACCAAGGGTGAGTATGAATGGTTAGTGGTTGAAGGATACCAACCGGACGGTTGTGAGAGTTTTTAGTTTACTTGCATATATCAAATGAGAGATCATAATCAGAAACAAACTTCTTTGAAAGTGGACACAAAAGCTGACGACAACTCAGGTCTTTCTTACACCTGGATTTCCTGCAAGTGGAGAGTCATAATGTTTCTGTAGAACTTGGAGATAAAGGTGAGGTGATACATACACCTGACAATCTACTATAATAGTTAGTAGCTTGTGAGTAACGCCTGAGTGCGTTCTGCGCAGGCATTACTCACAAGCTACTAATGGTAAATCCTGGGCAATCGTGTAACCATGGCATTATATTTGCAGATACGTGGTAGAGATGTGTCTGCGCATGCGTGGTAGCTACGTATTCGTGCATGAGAGAGGGAAGGAGAAATAGAGGGAGGGATAAAGGGAGTGAAAGAGAGGGGGATATAGAGGGGGCAGAGAGAGGGAGAGATAGAGGGTGGGAGGGAGGGAGAAAGAGAAAGTGGAAAGGACAGAGAGAGGGAAGAATTAGGGAGAAGGAGAGAGAGAGAGAGGAGCGATGGAGGGAGGGAGGCGGAGGTAGACTGAGAGGGAGAGAGAGAGAGGGTGCACAGAGAGAGACAGAACAGACAATTGGAGATACTATATGATACCATCATTTATGGCAGGCAAGTTACTAGTCATGATAATAAAGACCATCTGGATATGGATCATATGGATCCGCATTTTTCTTGAAAATAAGTTCATGAATTTGAGACAAAGCCTCGGCCTGCTTATTATTATTTCCAGATCAATAGGTAAAATGGAAAGAGAAATTTGTGAAAATAAGCACTCACCTACCCTGTGTTAAAAAAATAGTAAATACTCGAAATTACAGTGGTCTGTGTGTACTGTAACTGGATGAACTGTTCCTTTCATTAGGTATCCCCATTCTTCTAAAGCCAATTTAAAGGACCACAAAAGTCACCTATATGTGCTCTGTATCGTTAGATAGAGGGTTAAAAATCATAGTGGAAAAGTGTTTTAATTTTGAAAATTAATGAAGAATTGGTGGAGTTTTGATCAGTTGAAATCTGCCTGTTTCAGTGAGTTAACTGTGTCTGAATTAGTAATGAGCTCTGTACTGTGCAGAACAATGATTAATTAATTAGGTTCAGGTGAAGAAGCTTTCAGTGAGTGAATCAGGCTGAAGAGTGATAGATAATACATCCGTTGCTATGCCTAGAACTGTGAAATACAGTAAGCATAAGCTTAAAAGGAGCCATATATATAGTGGTTATGGATTAACAGTGTGAGAGTGCATTGTGGTCTCATTTGCATGTACCCACCCGGTTTTCCCAGAGTGCAGTGCATGAACTGTATTTCTGAAAAAATTGAGCAGGTAATACGTTTATTAACTTATATCTTAGACATTCAAATAGAATCACCAATGTACTATTCATTGTTTGTACCACTGTACTATGTATGGTGGAGGGCTGATATCACTCTTCAGCCCACCATATGTAAAATGATATATATATATATATATATATATATATATATATATTCATATTCTAAATAAATAGCTCACAGTTCACTTAATTATTCAATATAAATATATATAGTTAAAAAATAATTTAGTTTAACTTTTACATACAGTTTTGAAAGCAGAGTGTGTTGGTCTAGTGGAAAGTGAGTTTCATATATTTTTTTCATTTGTAAGTTATTGGTTTTAAATCAATGACTTCCACTTTTTTATTAAATAATGCATTTATTAACACACACACGCAAATATATACTGTATTTATCGGCGTATTACACTCACCGGCGTATAACACACACCTCATTTTAAGAAGGAAATTTCAGGAAAAAAAACTTAAATTTCAAATAAAGAACTTTGAAGAAAAATAAGGGTAGCTCAGAACTTTTTTTTATAAATATTATTAACACTTATAAGGTAAATAACGTAAAATGACAGTAAAAGCAACTGTTTTAACAAAGAAACTTGGATATTATATGTTTTTACAAAAGTTTACTCAGAAATTGCTGCTCCTCCTCAACCCCCTCCTCAACCTCCCTCCTCATCCTCCCTCGTCATCCTCCCTCCTCAACCTCCCTCCTTAACCTCCCTCCTCAAACCCCCTCCTCAACCCCCCATCCTCATCCTCCTTCCTCAACCCCCCTATCCTCAACCCCCTCCTCAACCTCCCTCCTCATCCTCAACCCCCCCATCCTCAACCACCCTCCTCAACCTCAACCCACCTCCTCAACCTCCCTCCTCATCCTCAACCCCCTCCTCAACCTCCCTCCTCATCCTCCCTACTCAACCCCCTCCTCAACCTCCCTCCTCAAACCCCCTCCTCAAACCCCCTCCTCAACCCCCATCCTCATCCTCCTTCCTCAACCCCCTATCCTCAACCCCCTCCTCAACCTCAACCCCCCTCCTCAACCCCCCTCCTCAACCTCCTATCCTCATCCTCAACCTCCCTCCTCATCCTCAACCCCCATCCTCACCCTCAAGGCCGGAGCAGAAGCAGGTAAATGAGGGGAAAGGGAGAGGGGGAGGTATTTAGGAGTGGTTTAGGTTGAGGAGGGGGGTTTAGGTTGAGGAGGGGGGTTTAGGTTGAGGAGGGGGGTTGAGGAGGGAGGATGAGGAGGGGAGTTGAGGATGAGGAGGGAGGTTGAGAATGAGGAGGGAGGTTGAGGAGGGGAGTTGAGGTTGAAGAGGGGGGATGAGGCTGAGGCATCACGCCATTAGCAGGGGGAGGGAAAGACACAGCGTATAACACGCACATCAGCGTATAACACGCACACATCATTTGCTCCCTATTTTCAGGGAGAAAAAGTGTGTGTTATATGCCGATAAATATGGTATATATATAATTATATACATAAATAAAAAATAAATGTTTTAAATTAAAAAAAGTGGAACACAGGGGATTGGAACCCGTGACTTGGCAATGAAAAGAAATCTATGAAAAAAGGATTTTACCACGGTGCCAGCAAACACTGTTTATAAATATTGTGTAAATCCCTAATACAATGTGTTGCAGTTACAGACTTAATTATTTATGCGGGCATTTGTGGGACGGCTTCAAGGGCTAAACTAAAATAATAACATTATAATAGCTCCCTGGTACCCACTGTTATAAATCTGTATTTTATTAATGGATTTATAACAGTGTTATTTATAATATTATTCATAATATTAATTATCCTTATATTAATTATTCTATGTCACCCCTTCAAATTCTAAGTGTAAAGACAATGTACACACTTCTTTGCTTTCATAATTTATTAAATTAGGCTACAAATACAAAATCTCATATAATAAAAAATAAAATAATAATTGTCGAATCCCAGGAATCGTAGGACTTCATTTGAGGAACTAAGGAACTGGCCTACCGCTGATACTTTTTGTGTGCCTGTACCACTTATGGAAAAATAATAAATCTCAGGAACCCCACAGTATTAGTTTCATTTCATCAGTTCATTTGGCAAAAGATATGGAAGGACAGAAATAAGTTTTCTTCAGACTTTCGACTTAAGAGCCTGTGATCCAGGTTCAACAAGTGGTTATTTTGTGCCCGGAACTAAAATAGGCCTAGGGTCATCTGCAGATCTTCTTGATTAAAGTCCCTGAATATGGATGTAGCTTTAACAGTGTATAAACATACTTAATATAAATATCATCTAATCTGTTCTGGCTCTGTGCTCTCAAGTGTTTTACAGTGTAAAGAGGACAGTAACAGCAAAACTGATTACTGTATATACTCGAGTATAAGCCGACCCGAGTATAAGCTGAGGCACCTATTTTACCACAAAATACTGGGAAAAATGAGTGACTCGAGTATAAGCCAAAGGTGGGAAATGTGCTGCCCCCTGTGTCCCTCTTGTGCCCTCTGTGTCCCCCTCTTGTGTGCCCTTTTCTTGTGTCCCCCTCTCTCTCCCCTGTGTCTCTTCTCCCCTCTCCCTCCCCTGTGTCTCTTCACCCCTCTCCCTTACCTGTGTCTCTTCCCCCTCTCCCTTCCCTGTGTCTCTTTCCCCCTCCCTTATCACCCTCCTCAACCCCCTCCTCATTCTCAACCTCCCTCCTCAACGCCACTCCTCAACCTCCCTCCTCATCCTCCCTCCTCATCCTCAACCTCCCTCCTCAACCCCCCATCCTCAACCTCCTCCTCAACCCCCTCCTTATCCTCCCTCCTTATCCTCAACCTCCCTCCTCAACCCCCCATCCTCATCCTCAACCCCCCTCCTCAACCACCCTCCTCAACCTCAACCCCCCTCCTTAACCTCCCTCCTCATCCTCAAACTCCCTCCTCAACCCCCCTCCTCATCCTCAACCTCCCTCTTCATCCTCCCTCCTCATCCTCAACCTCCCTCATCAACCCCACCATCCTCAACCCCCTCCTCAACCTCCCTCCTCAACCCCCCATCATCATCCTCAACCCCCATCCTCAACCCCCTCCTCAACCCCCATCCTCATCCTCAACCCCCCCTCCTCAACCACCCTCCTCAACCCCCCAACCTCATCCTCAACCCCCCCATCCTCAACCCTCTCCTCAACCCCCTCCTTAACCTCCCTCCTCAACATCAACCCCCCTCCTCAACCTCCCTCCTCATCTTCAACCTCCCTCCTCAACCTCAACCCCTCATCCTCAACCCCCCATCCTCAACCTCCCTCCTCAACCTCCCTCCTCAACCTCAACCTCCCTCCTCAACCCCCCTCCTCATCCTCAACCCCCCTCCTCATTCTCGGGGGAGGGGGGGGGTTTAGAGAGACACAGGGGGGAGAGTGACTTGAGTATAAGCCGAGGGGGCCCTTTTCAGCCTTAAAAAAAGGTCTGAAAAACTTGGCTTATACTCGAGTATATACGGTACATTTTCTTTGTGACCAAATTAGTTTTTGTGGCAAACTATATAAGTGGAACAACTAATGACTCATGTTAAATTGAGTTACATAGTTACACAGTAATTGAGGTTGAAAAAAAGACTTTTAGCCCATCAAGTTCAACCTTTTAAAGATCTCCTCTAAACTGCAATATGCAGATTAATTGTTAATTGATCCAGAGAAAGGCAAACAGAAAAAAAAACCAAGTGAAGTTTTGCCATATGTCTCAAAAGGGAAAAAATAATTCCTTCCTGACCCAAGATACTGGCGATCGGATTCCTCCCTGAATCAATACTACCTCTCTAATTAACCAGGATAACGCTGAATGCCCTTTTTATTTAAAAACATATCCTGTCCCATTTTTAATTTATCTATTGAATACACTGTCACCACCTCCCTTGGTAGGCTTGGGACTGATTTTTAGTGCATAAAGCGGTAACCCTGAGCTCGGGATTACTGCAGGGAGTGCAGGGGCTAATCTGGAGGGAGCCCAGTGCCCCCTCAGCACACCCTTCCTCCTTATCCTCCTACTCCTCCCTCCTTCCGCCTTCCCCTCCTCCTCCCTTCTTTCCCCCATATCCTCCTCCTCCTCACTTCTCCCCTCTCCAATTACCTCCATTTCCACTCTCTCCTTACTATGATCCGATAATCTGATCATGATCCTTCCCCTGCAGCATGTCTTCTGGCTGTGACCGGGACCGGCAAACACTAATGACCTGAGGTGCTACAGACACTGAGCATTGAGTATGGTAGATGAGTTTGGTAGAGGCACTCATTATGCATTGAAGAGGAGACAGATGGGTGATAGGGAGGCAAGCAAGGAGCGAGTTGCAGTAGTCATGGCAAGATATGAAGATAGAATGGATTAGAATTTTAGTTGTGTCATGTGTAAGATGACATGTTTTAGGGAAGTTTTTTAGGTGAAACTGACAAGATTTGGTTATTGATTGTATATGAGGAATCAAAGAGTGGGTAGGGTCCCATAGAACTCCAAGACAATGGGCCTGGGAGGTAGGAGTGATGATGGCATTGTGAACAGTGAGCGATAATTGAGAAGTGGAAGCTGTAGTAGAGGGTGGGAAGATTAGGAGCTCAGTTTTTGACATGTGAAGTTTGAGTTTATAAACGGAGATCCAGGAGGATATGCTTAAAAAGCAATTTGCAACTCATGCTCGAATAGAGGGGGATAGAGAGGTAGATTTTAGTTTCATCTGCATATAGATGATACTGAAAGCCAGAATATTTTATTGGGGTGCCTAGGATTGAGGATTGATGTTCACAAGCAGACAGAGGGAGATGTGAAGAAGATGTGCCAGTGAAGGAGACACTAGATGTACAATCTTCTAGGTAGCATGTGTACCATGAGAGAGTTGTGTCAAAGAGTTTGGATTAGAAGAGGATGGTCAACTGTATCAAAGGCAGCATAGAGATCCATGGGAATTAAAATAAAGAAGTTGGGTAAATTGTGTAAGGCAATTGTATACAAGCCACTCAAGCAGTTTTGAAGCCAGAAGAAGTACATAGATAGGGCGATAGTTAGATGCAGACGCAGTTGCGTTCAGCAGTGCGGTAGCCCCTTTGGATATAGTATGTTTGTTTAGCATGTCTGTGATTATTGGGGTAAGAGTATAAAGGGTAGAAGTTATGTTGTCCTGTGAGGTGGCAATATCAGGGCAGGTAAGAGTAGTGAGGGTGCTGAGAAGGGGTTGTAGCACATTGAAAAATTGTTGTGGGACAAGTGCTCGAATGATTCTGCAGGTTGTGGTGGCAGCAATTGAAGAAAGGAAGTAAGTGGAAGGAGCGGTGATGTTGCAGGTTAGGAGGTGGTGGTAATATAGAGGGAGTGGAAAGATGACAATGTTGGAGATGTCATCCTAAAAAGGCCAGTGTAAGCACAGGAAAAAAATAAACATAAATAATAGATATTGCACTACACAGTTAATTAAGCCATATTTCTTTCGTTTAGTTCCGCCAAATCTGAAAAATGTTATTTACAATTTTTTTTTATTTTTTTTAATTGTTTAAACAGCAAGTAGCTAATCTCACAGCAAATTAGAGAGAGCAAAAAATTAGATGAGCCAATGAAAATATTGGGTGTTAACTACAGTTACATTGTTTACCAATGCTGTTTAAAGGCAGTGAGCTCCTTATGGTCACTGGTGCAATACCTTATAGTTTTTATGGGTATTGTGTAAAACAAATATATATAACACCTATAATAAAATATATGGCTTGGTTTTAAGTATTTAATATAGGGTCTTATATTTATACTAAATCTTCATGTACTTTCCCTGCACTTTTAATAATTTTTGAAAATGAAATTAGGTACAATAACATGCAGCTCTCTGAAATAATTTATTTGAATTATTTGTATTATTTGTAGCGTGATTTTCTACACACACCTCCATACCCTTTGTTCTTCATTATCATGCCAATAAAGTTGCATAACATACTCAATGATTTGGATACTTACTTTTTCTATTAAGGGAGAAATGGCAAAATAATGACTCACTGTACAGTGTGGTTCAGTGGTTTCTGTAATGAAATCGATGCAGCAAAAAAGCAAGGCCTACATACCATCATACAGCCACATTGCTTTCAGACTGTGGACAGAGTATTCCTTGGTTGGTTTGGATTTGAATTACAGGATTTCCATTTATGAGGCAGAGAAATTTGTATATATATACAATTTCTCTAGAAATAATTTTCTACAAGGATTGATTTTTTCTTACTGTTATTTTTTTTAATAGTTTTTCAATTAGTTGGTGCAGCTGAGGAATGCCTGATTACAACCTACAAACATTTTGCTTATATTGGCTTTGGCAATGTAAATTAATACATGTGGTACTAATTTATATATTCCCTCAGAAAGTATTCCTGACATTTTTGGACCAAAAGCCATATAATATATTTGTGTAGTGGAGATATTGTAAAGCGTTGTTGTTTTAAGACAGTAAATTTGCATTATTGGCTAGTAGTCAAAAACTGTTAGAGTCAATTCTTAAAGAAAACTACGTAAAGAACACCTTTTTGTGGAAATTTGTATTAGCCACAAATTAATAACTTAAAAAAAAAAAAAAAAAACTTTATTAGTTTATTAAAATCATCTTGGTTTAAAAATCAGTTTGCTATAAAAGCTGAGTTTAGTTATACTCAGTGATGACATCCTCACTGAGTATAACTAAATACAGCTTTTAAACCAAGATGATTTTAATAAACTAATAAAGTTTTTTTGTAATTAATTTGTTGCTAATACAAATTTCCACAAAAAGGTGTTTTTTACATTGTTTTCTTTCAGAATTGCCTCTAACAATTTGTGACTACTAGCCAATATTGTAGATTTTAACACCTTAGGTTACAACATTTCTAAAACATTAGAAGGTCAAACTTACTGCATAAGTATACTAAATTTGCATTATTTTATCACAAATTCATATAGATAATAGTGTATATACATGTCAGGCCTAAGGTGGTATTTGTAAAGGAAAATTATGCCACATAAAACTGACTATGCATATATCTGCTGTTACATAAGCAATACTACACTTTTTGGGCAAGTGTTTGCCAAGTACAAGAGCTTAATGCTTCCACTTGCACACTCTCATTGCTTACTCTCTCAAGATTCCTATCAAACTCTTTCATTGCAGTCCCAAGTACTTCTTTCTAGGTGTTTCTAGTCACCAAAGTGATGCAACTATGAACTATCTCCACTTAGACTCTCCAAATATCATCCACCAAACTTCCTCTTGTACATTTGTGTACAATCAAGAGGCAACAAACATGCACTGTCTAAAATTCCCAAAAATCTATATGGGTGAAGAACATCTTCATGGACCATCTCAATTTCAGTCCTCATTAAGTAATATTCTTCCTAATTGAACATTACTATTTGAATATTACTGTCAGTCCCCAAAATACAACAACATTATACTGCTACTCCTTTTGAACAAACATGTACTCCCTACTCTTTGACCCTGTTAGAATTCTCTAGTCTCATAACCCCCATGTGCACAGGTGTCTCTTAGGTCCTCTTAGTCAAACCTTGTATGTATAAGTGTGTAGCCTCCTCTCTGGGCTTATCACTGCCAAAGACGAGTGTGTACAACATACTCTTGGATTGCCCTTTCCTAAAATGCAACATGAAAGCCCTCCTCATTCCCTCTGGGACCCTTCCAGACCAGATCTCAGGATGTAATAATAATGTATAGCCTCTACTTGCACACTCTCAGTTCTAATCCCAAAGATGTACCAAGTGTATATTACATACTCTTAGATAGTCCCAGTCCGTCAAATGTTACATCTAGGTACATATCCCTATTTGAGCAAAAAGTTAATGAATGATTTAGCAACTGAATAACACAGCTGCTAAGAAATCAAGACTAACTGTTCACTGGAAGGTATGTTAATGAGGCAAAAGCTTACAAATATTTTGGTCATATCATGAGAAGACAGGATTCCCTGGACAAGACTCTCATGCTGGGAATGAAGAAGTTGGAGGCAGAGGCAGAGATGGATAGATGAGATCATTGAAACTATGTACATGAACTTTATGGATCTCAGAGGGGCAGTGACTGACAGATGTGACTGGCGTCCTGCGGCCCATAAGGTCATGGAGAGTTGGACACGACTGAACGATTAAACAACAACAAAGAGTTGCTACATCAATGTGATTAACTCATGTGCAGAATTAGTTGAAAGAGTAATACATGAGTATTAAATGTGGGAATGGAGCAGGTCACATACTGTATATAATTACCTATTGAGTGAATTGAAGATTGGAGATTTCCACACTTGTGATCTACATTATCAAAATATACTTAATGAAGATAGATTAAATATGAACTAAATTATTGGGTTTATATCAGTGGGTTATGGAGAGTAACAATTAGATGATTCATGGAGGTTATTGTACACCCAGAAATCCTATACCGATGTAACCTAATACTGAGTTGTATAAAGATAGAAAGTTTTAAATGCCACTAAAACCCCATTATTCAGGACTCTGAATGGGTCTACTGCCAAAGGGGTGCTTCAGCTTAACACTGTTTATTCTTTTTTCTGATCTACTTTTTTTTGTTTGGCCAGTTTTTTTACACATACAGTGCCTACCAAAAGTATTCACCCCCCTTGCCTCACAACCTGGAATTAACATGGATTGTTTGAGGATTTGCATCATTTAATTTACAGTCCATGTCCACAACTTTAAAGATGTTTTTTTTTATTGTAACGCAAACAACAAATAGGACAAAATAACAGAAAAAGTCAATGTGCATAACTTTTTACCCCCCTAAAGTCACATCTTAGCACTGGGATTTTCGCCCATTCCTCCTTGCAAAACTGCTCCAGCTCCTTCAAGTTGGATGGTTTGACCTTGTGAACAGCAATCTTTAAGTCTGACCACAGATTTTCTATTGGATTGAGGTATGGGTTTTTACTAGTCCATTCCAACGCATTTACATGTTTCCCCTTAAACCACTCAAGTGTGTTTAGGGTAATTGTCCTGCTGGAAGGTGAACCTCCATCCTAGCCTCAAATCACGCACAGAGTGGTACAGGTTTTGCTCAAGAATATCCCTGTATTTAGCGCCATCCATCTTTCCCTCAACTCTGACCAGTTTCCCAGTCCGGCTGCTGAAAACCATCCTTACAGCATGATGGTGTTCTTTGGCTGATGTGATGTGTTGGGTTTGCGCCAGACATAGCTTTTTCTTTGATGGCTGAAAAGTCCCATTTTAGTCTCATCAGACTAGAGCATCTTCATCCATACATTTTGGGAGTCTCCCACATGCCTTTTCGCAAACTCAAAACGTGCCATTTTGTTTTTTGCTGAAAGTAATGGCTTTCTTCTGGCCTTTCTGCCATAAAGCCCAACTCTATGGAGCGTACAGATTATTGTCGTCCTATGTACAGATACTCCAGTCTCTGCTGTGGAACTCTGCAGCTCCTCCAGGGTTACCTTAGGTCTCTGTGCTGCCTCTCTGATTAATGCCCATCTTGCGGGTCCATGAGTTTTGTTGGGCGGCCATCTCTTGGCAGGTTTTCTGTTGTGCCATGTTCTTTCCATTTTGTTTTGATAGATTTGATGGTGCTCCTGTGGATCATCAAAGATTTGGATATTTTTTTATAACCTAACTCTGACTTGTACTTCTCAACAACATTGTCCCTTACTTGTTTGGAGAGCTCCTTGGTCTTCATGGTAGTGTTTTGTTAGTGGTGCCTCTTGCTTAGGTGTTGCAGCCTCTGGGGCCTTTCAAAAAAGGTGTGTATATGTAATGACAGATCATGTGACACTTAGATTGTACACAGGTGGACATGATTTCCCTAATTATGTGACTTCTGAAGGTAATTGGTTGCACCAGAGCTTTTTATGTACTTCATAACAAAAGGGGTTAATACACAAGCACATGCCAATTTTCTGTTTTCTATTTCTAAAAAATAGTTTTATGTATATATTTTTCTAATCTCACTTCACCAACGAAGACTATTGTGTTCTGATCCATCACATAAAAAATTCAGATTAACAAAACATTGAACTTAAGGCTGTAATGTAACAAAATAGGTAAAGTCAAGGGGGTGAATACTTTTGCAAGGCACTGTAGTGGTTCTGAGGCAGTAGTTTAGGTACAAGTTTTTCTGAGTCTTATTTGGACTCTTATTTGAGAGTAGGGGAACCCAATACTCCATTTTTTCTAGTGCCTAACACCACATTGGTAACAAAATTATTTTAAAAATAGAAAGACTTTATTGACACTTGCTCTCAAAAATACCCCACTATTAAAATAAAATAACTTTATATTTGTACCTAAACTTGTATTTGCTTTTGTGTACCATCCACTTTACACCACCACATGAAAAGGAAATCAAGGGGGATATGAGATACTTGGATATATGTTCTTATCCCAGTACTTAGCAATACAGAGGGTTACATTATAGAAGTTATTAGACTCAATTATTTGATGGCCTTCTGTATTGACCAAATCCAGTGAGATGTCATCCTAAATTTCCTTCATTAGAACCCAATTTATTATAACTGGGACTGTAATACTTAACACATATTCTTGACAAAAATTTTAAACTTTAAAAAACAACAATGCTAGTTAATGAAGGGGAGGTATTGTCAATTGACTATTCATTTCCAGGATATCTATTGAAAGTTACTTCGCACATAAGCAGTCTAGTATCCTTAGGCAGAATATCAGTTTGTTTCTAAGGTGCACTATGCTTTCTAATTAGGCTTACTATAGTCTTAAATACTAAAGCACCACTCTCAAGTCATCGTCTGAATCACAGTTTCCAATCCACATGGAAAACCAGTTACTCTTTCTTAACTCAGTAGTTGTCACTATCTTACAATTTAACTTAAACATCCCTATTTATCCCACCTAGTAAGGGATAGTCTAGGCTGTAACTATTGGGCACTTAACAATAAAGTACAACTACCAATAGCCCTCTGTGAGGGAGCCTCACTCAAACTCCCATTGCCAAACAGCTCTTATTCCCTGGTGGTCTAGCTAAGGTTCTCTCTACCTGACCATAGTTTCCCACAATAAGATGTGGCTTTATCAAATGACTCTCTCACTATCTAAATATGGTTTTCAATAAGTAAACTGACTACACCTCAACAAGACCACCTCACTTTGGATTCACATTCAGTCCTTGATGGTACACTAATACCAGTGTGCAGGTATCGAGATTCTGGAGACATTGATCAAGTGCAGATGGAATTCGTTAACTAAGGGTTGTAAATTAGGTGCATGAATATTAATTGTAAAGAGTACTTGGAACCCAAATTATGAATTACTTGACACTGCCACCAAATGTAGTGCAACCCTGCTCTAGGTGATCCACATTGGCAACAAACACTGTGCAGTGTATAGAGAATTTTTTTATTTTTTTTCTCTATTCACACATTTGTATTCAATCAATCATATACTACTAGCAACTTGCCCGTCAAAAAATGATGGCAAGAAAATTGTAAGCCAGAGAATGCTGTTTGCTGTACCTTTGGTGCGCATTGCGAGGCTCTCACCATGGTGTATTTTTGGTCTTGTGAGCTCCTTCGGTTTTCATTGCAAGCCTTGCGCTGAGCGCCTTTGGCGCTCATCGCGAGGCTCTCCCCTGGTATAGTTTTGGTGGTCTGAGCACCTTTGGCGCTCATTGCAAGCCCCGCTCTGAGTGCCTTCTGCTCTCATCACGAGGTTCGCAATGAGCACCTTTGGCGCTCATTGTGAGCCTCTCCCCTCGTGTGCTTTTGGTTCTCTGTGCATCCTGTGCTTTCATTGTTAGCCCCGCACTGAGAGCCTTCGGCGGCGCTCATTGCGAGGCTCTCCTCTGCTATTTGTATTTTATATATATATATATATATATATATATATATATATTTATATATATATATATATATATATTTCTTTTAAAAAAAATATAATATTTAATGAAATAATTAATTAATACATTTATGTACTTTACCTATTTGTAATTAATATATCCAGCAATGAATATCATGAAGAGCTAACAATCCCTTTTGATGTTGGTGCAGCATACAATGTACATTTGGACTGTTGCTGAGGAGAAAGTGTCAGCGATGTGTCAAGTGTGCACAAGGCTTAACCATTTGTGTAGTTGTGTAAAGCTCCATGTTATAATAGTAATGTTATTAGTTTGAAGTTAATGTTGATAAAAGGCCAGCGATTGTCTATGTGTTAAACGGATCCGGATAATTTTCCGTCCTTCCTAATAGTGTATTTTGTACCTCATATGTTCCTGGTTAAAAGTCGTATGCTCCTGGCTGTGTTTTGCTTAGGGGTTTTGGTTAGGGGTCATGTAGCCTCGTTTTTGTTTTTTTCTGCGGCCATTATTTTTGTCGCTTAGGCGATTTTTGAGTGGCAAAACTCTTCAAATTCTACTTACATTCATGTGCAACCTCCCTCCCAGATGTCCTGGCTGTCCCCACGTGCTGTGTGTGATGTTTTTTGTGTGTTTTTGTTTTTATTTTTGGTGTTTTCGTGTTTTTAGATGTGCGTGGTTTGGCCGTTAACGTCGTATTTTTTGTACCTCGTATTATTTTCTTATTCCCTGGTGGTCTAGCTAAGGTTCTCTGTACGCTCATCTCTACCAGTGCAAGGAGCACAGTAAGCATATGATCCATTTTGCACTCAGTTTCTATTTCTCTGTGACAGTTGGATGAGCACAGAAGTGGGACTGGAAATGATTTAAGTATGCTTTACCATTTCTTGTTATCACTCTTAAGTGCCAACCCTGTATATACTTGTATGTAGATTTAACCCCACATGCTAAGGAGACTATATATGGGTGTTCAAGCTTGAATAGAGACACTTGATAAAGATGTCCTGGTTTCGCTCCCTTGATTGAGTGGTGGTGGTGTGAGAGAGGTACTTATAATAGGTGGGTAAAACTTGCTTAATTTAAGTGGAGTATAATAATTATCTATGAGTATTTTTGTTGACATTTTCAAGAACTGAGGTGGAGGGAAATACCCAATTTTGCTTTAATAGCAGCAGACACTTCGTTTTGTTTCCAACCTGACTTGACACCTGGTAATAGTGCCCACTTGTGCTCCAAGCAAACTAGCTATAACACAAGCAGTAAATATAAATGTTTCTGTAAAAATACTTTTATGCTACTAATGTTGTCAGTTTGCTAAATACTTCGTGAATGTTCTCCCCAAAACAATGGTCCTTTTAACTTCTTAAGTGGAAAATCTACTTTCCAGTAGTAAATTATTTTATGAATTTTTTAATGCAAGGTACATGTACATTCCCCCACCCTCCCTCCCCCAGGTGGAGATAAACTGTTATTGCCGAAAGTGGAAAGTGACCACAATGTGAAAAGTTAAATTGTCATTAACCCCCCCCCCCCCCAATCAACATGGAGCCTTTTCTGGACCAATTTTTTACCCATTATTGACCTGCAGTGTCTTCCTCAGCTACTAGGAGAGTATTGATGTCAGCCCTGAAGTCACTGCTGGGATGTGACACACCCGCCTGCTTCCTGTGTCTGCCGTGCTGCTGGCCATGCCCCTCACCAAAGATCAGCCCAGGTAGAGCTGCTGCTGTGTGTGTGAGGCATGCAGCTGTCACAAGAGAGAGTGTGAGATGTGAGTGAGTTAGAGAGAAAAAAAACAAAACATGCAGACGTAGTGATGCAGGGAATGGACAATATGCAGGGGTGGTAATGACACAAGTTGGCTCAGCTGCTGCATAGCTCTGCCAAACAGAGAGAGAGGAAGGAAAAGAACATCAGCAGCAGTATTTGATGCAGGGAATGGGCAATTTGCAGGGGTTGGAATCAAGTGTGAATGTGCTGCACAGAGAGACTATTATATGAAAATACAAAGCACCATCTAACATTGCAGCAGAACCAGAACCCCAGAGTTTGATACAAGTGTTTCAGCCTTTGCTTCCTCCTGATTGGACAAAACAAATTATGAATGTTATGCTAATTTAGACCTATGTTTGAAGGGTCTGTTTACTCATTTTTCAACCAGAAATTACAAGACATTTTGCTAACTTCAAGGTAAGTTTTTAAATATTTATTTTGGTATTTTTTTTTGCAATTTTTTTTTCTTCATACACTACTGATTCTCCTCTATCAGATGCATTCATAATCCAGGAAACTTAGATATACCTTTAAGGACATCTGCATCTATCTTGATGGGGTCTTCTCCCTGGTGCTAAGTCGAAGGCGGCATATTGGAGCATGGATTAGCTGCTATATGTATAAGAAATGCATAGGGAGGCCTTCACTTCTTTGGCACGGGGCCCTCCATTTGCTAACTCTGAAAATGGATCTATCTATACATTTTCAAGCCTGCTCGGTGATGTGACTGCTTTTATACTTTACAATATATATTCTGCATGGTATTTTGATAACAAACAAACCATCTACAGTATAGAGATGAAGAAATGATACAGGATTTATATTGGTAATGTCAGATGTGTCCCTTACCCTATATATCATCCCTAAGAGCCATATGAAATGCTACCTATTCTGCTAAGGTTGGCTGCAGATCTGTTCATCATCATGTAAAACCTCCACCAAATATGGATTATTTTGATTAAAAAATGTTTAAGCAACATCCTAAAACTTATATAGGTATACTGTGTATATCATACCATAGACTTATACAATGTAAAACATATTGGCAGCTGGTTAAAGGGCAGATCTTGGCATTTTTTTCGCCCCAAGGGCCACATCCGGATGGGGCCCGCGACACGTAAATGCCCAGGTCTGATTTCTTTGGACTGTGAATACATTGTATCTTTTTGACAATGTGGGTGACTGCCACCGGATGCAAAGCCCATGAGGAGGTGATTGAGCATAGCTCACCAGGCTCTGGACTGCCCGACCTCCGTCAGCCCCTGTCCTGTATCCCATTGCTTAGTGGTTGGGTATCCTTCCCCTGCCAGAACTTCATACAGCAGGGGAGGGAAATTCCTAATGTCACATGCCTCTGCATTACGAAGCTCCGGCAGGGGAAGGATACCCAACCCCTGAACAATGGGATCTGGAACAGGCACTAAAACTCACAAGTAAAAGGAGGGGGGGGGGTGTAGCATGACAAGGGGACCTTGGGGTTTTACAGGGTTGACTAATGCTCCTGAGGGGGGGGGGGGCTGTTTCTTGGGGGGTAGTGAATGGTGCTGCTGAGGGAGCCCTGAGGGGGGGTAGTGGTGCTTCTGAGGAAGTCCTGCGGGTTGGGTAGTGAATATTGATGCTAAAGGGGCTTTGGGGGGTTTGTGGGGTAATTATGGCATCTGAGGGGGTTGAATGGCGCTGCTGAGGGGGGCCTGGGGTGTTGGGGGTGAATATGGCTGCTTAGGGGCTTGGGGATGAGTGAATGGTGCAACAGGGGTCCCTGTTTTTTTGTGGGGGGGAAATGGTGCTCCTGAGGGGCCCTGGGACTCGTGTAGTGAATATTGCTGCTAAGGAGGGACTGGGGGGGGGGGGGAATATGGCAGCTGAGGGGGCCTGGGGGGTGAAACTTGCTGCTGAGGAGGTTGGGGGGTTCAATGGTGCTGCTGAGGGGGTTGAGGGTGAATGGTGCTGATGAGGGGACATGGGGGTGTTGGGGGTGAATGGTGCTGCTGACGGGGCCTGGGGCAGGGGGAGGGGGGAATATTGATGCTGACGTGGTGAATGGTGCTGCTGAGGGAGGCCTGGGGTTGTTAGGGGTGAATGGAATGGTGCTGCTGAGGGGGCCTGGGGTGTTGGGGTGAATGGTGCTGATGAGGGGGGCTGGGGGTGAAGATTGCGGGTGAGGGGGGCTGGGGGGTGAATATTGCTGCTGAGGGGGTTGGAGCGGTGAATGGCTCTGCTGAGGGGGCCTGGGGTGTTGGGGTAAATGGTGCTGATGAGGGGGGCTGGGGGTGAAGATTGCGGGTGAGAGGGGCTGGGGGGTGAATATTGCTGCTGAGGGGGTTGGAGGGGTGAATGGTGCTGCTGTGGGGGCCTGGGGGGGGGGGGAATATTGCTGCTGAGGGAGTGTGTGTGTGTACATATATGGCACTGGAGTCCCAGTTTCTCATGTGGCCCCTTTGGCAAATTCCTTGCCCACCCCTGTTCCAGGGGATAGTGCATCTAGACAAAAAATAATATAGTTGAAATAATAATATTTGCTATAGTGTATGACCACATTTTACAATGAAGCAAAGAGTTTTGGCTGTGCCCACTTGGGTATTTTTCTAAATCTGAATATATCAAATTCTACAGCTAAGACCACATTTTCTCCTCTATTTCCATATAACAATCTGCTATCAAAATTAACTGCTATTTTTTAACAGTGACAGAAATAAAAACACAACAAATCTTAGCTTGCATAATGGCATATTTCCCTGAAATGTAATATAAATGCTTCAAGTTTGTGACTGTTGTTATAGTTAATCATGTTGCAGATAGTTTGTTTATACAGGGATCATATTTCACAATGCAACTCAATGGCACATAATCCAGGCAGCAAATATGTTGAGTATGATGTTTCTGTGCCCATGGGGTTCCCACAAGTATCTTCAGAAATATATAACTCCTTTTTAAGGAGAGTTGAAAATCAAATAAAAATGTAAGAAAAATACGTACCTGATTTATTAGTTTTTTTAAAGAAAAGAGGACAGCTAGTATAAAGTATAAAATCAAGATAAGAATAAGAATATTAAATTGAAGCTTTCACTGCGATATAATCGAGCGGCTGTATCCATTTTGACATATATCAAGATAATATTAGTTATTAATAATTGGTTTTATTTTTGAAAGGGTATTACAGCTAAACCCAGGACAGTCTTGGACTTTAGATATGTGGGAGTGTGCGACACACACAGAGAGAGAGAGAGAGAGAGAGAGAGAGAGAGAGAGAGAGAGAGAGAGATGGAGAGAGAGAGAGAGAGATAAAGTGGTTTCTCCATGACAGAGGTGCACAAACATTGATGACAAAGGATCTAATGACCATTTCTGCTCACTATCCTAACAAGATTGACCCCTCAGCTCACACAGCATTGTCTATCCATTACAGTCATATATAAACATGTTGTAAGTTTACAAGTGTAAGTCATGCCTCCTGCTGTCTCCAATGGAAATGATTTTGTTAGGGTTGGATTATACTGAACGTGCTGTTGGTGCAAAGCACCAGGGTCTACTAAATGTTGTGGCCCGTTGCTACAAGTACCCACTGGGGAAAAAGGGACTATTGATTTTGTTTAGAGGGATGTAAGATATCAATGATGTATAACTGTACTTAAAGGGATATGGAACACAGTCCTTTTTTCATGCATTTAAAACAGCATGCTTTAAACATTACCAAACAAATATTAACTATAACCTGTTTAAACTTCATTGAAACTAACAGGAAGTGCACAGAGCATACATCTGTATGTTTCACTAGCATGCAATTATGAGTCATACAGATATGTTATTGCTGACAGGTTGACAGTGGAAAGCCCCAGATTGTTAAACATTTAAATCTTTTAATCTAAATGTTTTTTTCTGCTTTAAAAGTATTATTTGAAAAAGAAAAGACACTACACTATCAAACATCCTCTTTTAGATGAAATAAAGAAAGAACACGCTATTAGAGTCCCTTTAATTGTTATTTTTAGAGTGCTCCCACCAGTACTTACCATGTAGATATTGGTGGGGCCTTCTCCCTAGTGCTTAGTGGTAGGCAGCAGGTTGCAGCATGCATTAGCTTCTATGTGTATGAGATATTGAGAGTGAGGCCCTGACTTATTTTGCACCAGGGATTTCCATTTCTAGCTCTGGGCCATTAAGCTTGTGTGAACATTTTCAAAATTAATATTAATCCAGAAGGTTTGATCAAGTTTAACGTGAGTAAATCAAATTTAACAATTTAACCATTCAAGATTGCCTTTATTTTGAGAAACAAAACCTTTTTATATGTGATATTTTCAATGAAAAACATTTATTAAAGACTATGGGCCTCATTCTATTATCGGCTGTAAATCGTCCGTAAGGCTGCGATTCCTTGCGGGGGTTCTGTTAACTCGCAATTCAATTATACGGCCCGCAAGGATCTCCTCTTACGGCCGGCCGCATATCTTGAAACCGGCCGTAAGCTCTGAAATCTAAAAACGCAAAAATAAATTCAAGCCTGCACTGTACAGCTCTGTAAATGCTAGGGATCATATTGGGGTATATGAGGATTAAAAGTAACCCACTCTCAAGCTTGCACATCAGCCCAAACCCGAGTTCAAATTAACTGTTTATTTTCCGGCTGCGGCGTGGGCGGGTCTGAGGTGCTCCAAGCATTCTGGACTTTTTACATGTATATTTTACGTATATTAAAAAAATATATATTTTACGGATTTGAGTATAGGGTAATTATGTGCTATTTTTGCTAACACCGAATATCACTTTATAGACTCTGCAAAGTGCAGGATGGCTTTATTTGGGCTATTTTATGTGCTTAATTGGTGCTAGCGGGACCTCTTTCCTGCAAGTAAGCTGCGGCTCGCTTTTAGCCTTGCAGAGAGGGTTCCCGGAGCAATTGAATTGCAAATAGGAATTTCTTACGGCCGATTTCCTTGCGGCTATTTTCGATCAAAGGCTTTCCTCCGGCGCAAGCGGCCGCAAGAGATAGCAAGGCACCGGCCGCAAGCCTGCCGGAATCTCCGGCCGGAGGGGAATAGAATAGCCGGAAAGCTTGCGGCCGGTCCTTGCGGCCCCGCAGCGGCTGCGGACGATAATAGAATGAGGCCCTATGTATGTATACACTTTTGTCACACCTGCTCTACGTGACTGCTTCATACTTTACAAGTCTATTTGCATGTAATTTCAGTAACTAATAATCCATCTGCATTACTGAGATAAATCCTGTTTCACAGATTATTCTGAGCCTCAGCTATGTCCCTTACCCTATACAGCATCACTAAGGGCCAACCTAACAGCCCACAGTCTTATTATTCTTAAATAGACTGTAACCTTTTTAAGTCCCTAACAAGTTCGGATTCCAATAACCAACTCTGTTCAAAAAAATAATGCTTAAGATACCAGATATGTTACGAAATCATGCCACATAATTTTGCATTTGTTTTAACAATTATGCAAATTCCGTGAACAAACAATGCTGGCCCATCAGTTGAGGCCAACCCCAAGACTTGCATCCTTGTACCAAGTCCAGATGTATATTGACTAATATTTCTCCTGGAACCTTGCCTATAAGGAGAGTAGTGTCTAATTTGTAGCTTAAACTAACTGCAACCTTTGTCTCTCTATTTATCCATGTAGAACTTGGGTATGCAGTAAGTAATAATTATATTTTGCGAGTGTATTTTCATATGAAAAATATATTTTCCAAAACTAACATTTAATTTGTTTTAGATGCGGCTTTGTAGATGGTAGGGGTGGGAAGATTCAAGAGAAAATCACAAGAAAGTGACAGAATCACGCACACAAAGACTATGAGAGTTTTCAAGTACAATTATTGCAGGTATTGTACCACAATCTGTTTGAAAACACATATGCTAAATCAGTGCAGTGTAAGCACGTTCATTAGTGGAAGGGTTAGCACATGCTGCATTTATTCCCTCAGTCCCTCACTTAGGGCCAGGGGTGTAGGAACTGGGGGGGGATAAGGGGGACAAATGCCCCCAGATTTTTCAATGTGTGTGTTTATGTGTAGAGAAGCAGTTGTGTGGTATTTTTATACTATATGCGGTATCACCCCCAGATTTTATTTGGCTCCTACACCCATGCTTAGGGCTATACATTTATTTATGCTGTTTGTAATATCGTAAGAGCTACAGTTCATTGAGGGAACCATGAATGCCAACATGTACTGTGACATACTGAAGCAGAGCATGCTGCCCTCTCTTTGGAGACTGGGCTGCAGGGCACTTTTCCAACATGCTAATGACTCCAAACACACCTCCAAGATGACCACGGTCTTGATAAAGTAGCTGAAGGTAAAGGTGATGGTCTAGCCAAGCATGACTCCAGATCTAAACCCTATTGAGCATCTGTGGGGCATCCTCAAATGAAAGGTGGGGGAGTGCAAGGTCTCTAACATCCACCAGCTCAGTGATGTCATCACGGAGGAGTGGAAGAGGACTCCAGTGGAAACCTGTGAAGCTCTGGTGAACTCCATGCCCATGAGGGTTAAGGCAGTGCTGGAAAATAATGGTGACCACGCAAAATATTGACACTTTGGGCCCAATTTGGACATTTCCACTTAGGGGTGTACTCACTTTTGTTGCCAACAGTTTAGAAGTTAATGGCTGTATTTTGAGGAGACAGCAAATTTACGCTGGTATACAGGCTGTATACTTACTACTTTACATTGTAGCAGAGTGTTGTTTCTTCAGTGCTGTCACATGAAAAGCTATAATAAAATATGTACAAAAATGTGAGGGGTGTACTCACTTTTGTGAGATACTGTATACAGTCAGGTCCATAAATATTGGGACATCGACACAATTCTAAACTTTTTGGTTCTATACACCACCACAATGGATTTGAAATGAAACTAACAAGATGTGCTTTAACTGCAGACTTTCAGCTTTAATTTGAGGGTATTTACATCCAAATCAGGTGAACGGTGTAGGAATTACAACAGTTTGTATATGTGCCTCCCACTTTTTAAGGGACCAAAAGTAATGGGACAATTGGCTGCTCGGCTGTTCTATGGCCAGGTGTGTGTTATTCCCTCATTATCCCATTTACAAAGAGCAGACACAAGCTCCAGTGTTCATTTCAAGTGTGCTATTTGCATTTGTTGCTGTTAACTCTCAATATGAGATCCAAAGAGCTGTCACTATCAGTGAAGCAAGCCATCATTAGGCTGAAAAAACAAAACAAACCCATCAGAGAGATAGCAAAAACATTAGGTGTGGCCAAATCAACTGTTTGGAACATCTTTAAAAAGAAAGAACGCACTGGTGAGCTCAGCAACACCAAAAGACCCGGAAGACCATGGAAAACAACTGTAGCGGATGACCGAAGAATTATTTCCCTGGTGAAGAAAACACCCTTCACAACAGTTGGTCAGACCAAGAACACTCTCCAGGAGGTAGGTGTATGTGTGTCAAAGTCAACAATCAAGAGAAGACTTCACCAGAGTAAATACAGAGGGTTCACCACAAGATGTAAACCATTGGCGAGCTTCAAAAACAGGAAGGCCAGGTTAGAGTTTTCCAAACAACACCTAAAAAAGCCTTCAACATCCTATGGACAGATGAGCCTAAGATCAAATTGTACCAGAGTGATGGGAAGAGAAGAGTATGGAGACGGAAAGGAACTGCTCATGATCCAAAGCATACCACCTCATCAGTGAAGCATGGTGGTGGTAGTGTCATGGCGTGGGCATGTATGGCTGCCAATGGAACTGGTTCTCTTGTATTTATTGATGATGTGACTGCTGACAAAAGCAGCAGGATGAATTCTGAAGTGTTTCGGGCAATATTATCTGCTCATATTCAGCCAAATGCTTCAGAACTCATTGGACGGCGCTTCACAGTGCAGATGGATAATGACCCGAAGCTTACTGCAAAAGCAACCAAAGAGTTTTTTAAGGGAAAGAAGTGGAATGATATGCAATGGCCAAGTCAATCACCTGATCTGAATCTGATTGAGCATGCATTTCACTTGCTGAAGACAAAACTGAGGGGAAAATGCCCCAAGAACAAACAGGAGCTGAAGACAGTTGCAATAGAGGTCTGGCAGAGCATCACCAGGGATGAAACCCAGCGTCTGGTGATGTCTATGCGTTCCAGACTTCAGGCTGTAATTGACTGCAAAGGATTTGCAACCAAGTATTAAAAAGTGAAAGTTTGTTTTATGACTGTTAATCTGTCCCATTACTTTTGGTCCCTTAAAAAGTGGGAGGCACATATACAAACTGTTGTAATTCCTACACCGTTCACCTGATTTGGATGTAAATACCCTCAAATTAAAGCTGAAAGTCTGCAGTTAAAGCACATCTTCGTTTCATTTCAAATCCATTGTGGTGGTGTATAGAGCCAAAAAGATTAGAATTATGTCGATGTCCCAATATTTATGGACCTGACTGTATATATATATATATATATATATATATATATATATATATATATATACTTCCCCTTCTTCCAAACTACTCGAGCAGCTCAAATACAATCGCCTTACCCACTTTGCCTCCTCTAACTCTCTTCTTGAAAACTTGCAATCTGACTTCCGGCCCCAACATTCTACTGAGACAGCTCTCACGAAAGTCACTAATGACTTGCTCACTGCCAAGTCCAAAGGTCACTTCTCTATTCTACTTCTGCTGGATCTCTCTGCTGCCTTTGACACAGTTGACCACCCTCTTCTAATCCAAATGATTTACTCTCTTGGCATCGGTGATACAGCTTTTTCATGCTTCACCTTATACCTGCAAGATCGAACATTTAGTGTCTCCTTCTCTGGCACCTCTTCTTCTCCTCACCCTTTGTCTGTAGGCGTTCCCCAAGGTCCAGTCACAGGCCACCTCCTCTTCTCCATCTATATGTCCTCACTTTGTACTCTATTAAATACTTTCAGATTTCAATATCATCTCTATGCAGATGACACTCAAATCTATCCATCAACAACAGATCTATCCCCTTACTGCAACTCGCTTCTTGCTGGCCTGCCCACCACCCAACTATCTCCACTTCAATCCATAATGAATGTTTCCGATAAACTCATCCACCAAACTCAATGTTCAGTGTCTGCAGCACCTCTCTGTCAATCACAGAACCTCTCTGTCCATCACTTCCCATAGCCTCCAGAGTAAATTTTAAAATCACCCTAACTTACAAAGCCCACAACAACAGTGCACCCCTTATATCTCTGCTCGCATCACATGCACAACCCTCCTGTAACAACACCCAAACCCTATAGCTTATAAGTCTGCAAGTCTTGCAAGGTGCTTTGGGGAAAGCACAATGCACACTAGATTTTAAGCTCAAAGACAGGGCCCTCCATTCTTTTCAATGTGTTAATATTGTTATGCCCTGAACTTAACTGATGTACAGTGTTACAGAATATGTTGGCACGCTAAAAATAAAGAATAATACTAATAATTATATATATATATATATATATATATATATATATATATATATACATATATACAGTATATATATATATATATATATATATATATATATATATATATATATATACAGTGGTCACTTGGTACTCAACTGTAATCCGGTCCAGACTGCAGGATGAGAACCAAAAACGATGAGTACCAAACAAGCTTTTCCCATAAAGATCCATGTAAATTGAAATAATCTGTTCTGAACCCCAGAAATTTCATATTTTAGTTTGAACTGATGGCTATGTTTTTTTTCATACAAAACCTTAAAACCAAACAGACATACATAAAAAACAATAATTAGATAAAATCAAATCAAATTTAACTTCACTTTAACTGTACTGAGAGGACTTGAGGAACCAATGGGATGGTGTCAATGTAAAGGAGGAGTAGTAGGAGAGAGGTTATTGCTTGGAAAGGGAGTCCTCTTCCATTAAAACACAGGGCTTCTTTCTCTTTTCTGCTCCTTAACACCACTGAACCCTGCTGGAGGCTCTGATGTAGGGAGTTTCACTAGAAATCTATCTAGAGAAACTTACTTCTGCCGACGTTTAAAAATGTTTCGGAAGTGAGACATTGTTGGATCAAGTCAACAATTCTGCTTGCTTGAACTTTGTCAGGGCGATACTTTTCAACAAAATGTTGTAATTCAACCCATTTACCCTTCCTTGACATTTCCTCAGCCACTATCTGTTGCTGCTCCCTTTGAAGTTTCATCAGTTTCTGAGCTCTTGTTTGTGCTCCTCCACTAACTCTTCAATGTCTTCATTACTCATCAACAGGCCCATGGACTTGCCCAGAGACAAAATGTCCTCAATAATTGGGCTAGGTTCAGCCTCCAAGCTTCTGGCCACAATTTCCTCCATGCACAGTTCATGTTCTTATAAGAGACTGCACACCAGGCCTTATCACTCAGAGTGACACAGTGGAGGATATTCAAATGGTGCTTCCAGAACTCTCTCAGTGTCAACTGAGTATCCAAGGTCACCTCAAAAATCCTCTGTAAGAAGGCATTGGTATACAGTTTCTTATAGTTTGAGATGACCTGCTGGTCAATGGGCTGGATTAGAGAAGTTGTGTTAGGGGACAAGAACTTTACAGTTATAAAATAAAATGAAAGTCCTCCATGAACAGTACCATTGTCCATTATTAACAGTACCATTGTCTATTATTAACAGAGCCCTCAAAGGAAGTTATTTTTCCTGTAAATATTTTTTTTAGTGGGACCAAACACTTCATTTATCCATTTAATGAAGAATTGCCAGGCTTTGCTGTTGGACACCCACATTACACTTAACTTGCTTTTTATCACATTTCCTCTTTTGAAAACTCTGGGGTTCTCACTGTGATTGACTAGTAGAGGCTTAATTGTTAAATCCCCACTAGCACGCCCACACACCAACAGAGTTAGTCTTCAATTCTTATAAGCACAGGCTGATCTTTGGTTCTTTTTAGCACAAGCTACACTACACCACAGTACAGTACTTTATTAAACTTCCTGGAGAGACAGGATGCAGGGTGATGTGAGCATGAGTACTGAGTAATGATCGCATTCTGAAGCATTTTTTGTCATCAAGATGTGTTGAATACCAAAATTGAGATGTAAGGTAGCCGAGTACTGAGGAATCACTGTAGCTTTATTTGTGTTTGGGGAGTTACGCCCATTAATTCCAAGGCCAGAAAAGAGATGCAAGAGAGGAGGGGAGAGGGTTGTGAGCATGAAATGTGTGGAAGGAGGAGGTGAGGAGGAGAGGTTTATAAAGGATGTGGGAGGGGGAACCTCCCACAATTGGAGGTAATAACCTCAGTATTTATCGTCGGTCCTCCCTTCCCCAGTGCAGCTTGATGTGTGGCTGGGGAGCTATGGCTATTTAGGACTGCTAAGAGGGCCAAAAACAAACACATGTTCAACAATTGGGCTTCTTAAAGAACTCAGAAATTTTGGTTTGAGGACTGGGAATGTAACGAGTGTAGCAATTGGTCTTACATCTCCCCATGGCTTTAATGATATGGAAAGGGGTTTGATTCTTAAAATCAGAGGAGGCAGCTTTGATCCGAAAGGAATGGCCATATTAAGAAATGGATTAAAACCAAGTCTACAAATGATGATTCAAATAGTGAGGGAATGAAGTTGTGCCAGGGCAGGTCATAAGTAGGGTAGTAGGTTATGGTGACTGGGGAAAGACTGGTCTTGATGGATTGTAAGCGTAGAGTGCAAGTGTTGCAAATGAAGGTAAGGTAAGGTATTTTTTTATATAGCAGGGGAGGGGAGAGGGGAGGAAAGACACAGGGAAGAGGAGAGGGGTGGAAGAGAAACAGGAGAGGGGAGAGGTGGGGGCAAGAGACACAGGGGAGAAGGGGGTGAAAGAGACATGGGGAAGAGACACAGGCTAGGGGAGAGGAGGGGAGACACAGGGGAGAGGGTGGAAGAGACACTGGGGAGGGGGGACGAGACACAATTTATAGGGAGAATAGACACGGGAGGGAAGGGGGAAAGAGACACAGGGGAGGGAAGGGGGGAAGAGACACAGGGGAGGGAAGGGGGAGAGACACAGGAGAGGGAAGGGGGGAAGAGACACAGGGGAGGGAAGGGGGGAAGAGACATAGGGGAGGGAAGGGAGAAGAGACACAGGAGAGGGGAGAGGGAGAAAGAGACACAGGGGAGATGGAGAAAGAGACACAGGGGAGAGGTAGAAAGAGACACAGGGAATGAAAAAGGGGGATAGACACAGGGGAGGTAATGGGGGGAAACACAGGGGAGGGAAGGGGTGGGAAGAAACACAAGGGAGGGAATGGGGGGGAGAGACACAGGGGAGGGGGGAGACATGGGGGGGGGAGACACACAGGGAAGGGGGAGAGACACAAGGGAGGGAGGGGGGAGAGACAAACTAAAAATGATACCATCATTTTTGAGGGGGAATTTACTAGTGAGGATTATAAAGATTGTGGGGCAGGGGAACCTTCCATAAACCCAGATAATAACAAGGCTATATATATATATATATATATATATATATATATATATATATATATATATATATATATATATATATATATATATATATATATATATATATATATATATATTTATATATATACATATATACTAGGAAATTGTAGTAGTAGTAAAATTGTAAGTCTGATAATGGTGTTTGCTACATATTGCGAGGCTCTCCCCCTGTCTACTTCCTCTCCCTCCCCTGTGTCTATTTCCCCCCTCTCCCTCCCCTGTGTCTATCCCCCTCTCCCTCCCATGTGTCTCTCCCCCTCTCCCTCCCGTGTGTCTCCTTCCCCCCATCTCCCTCCCTTGTGTGTCTTCCTATCCTCTCCCCTGTGTCTCTTCCCCCTTCTGTGTTTTCGACACTCTCCCTCCCCTGTGTCTCTTCCCCCCTCCTTCCTCCACTGTGTCTCTTCCCCACTCCTCCCTCCCCTGTGTCTCTCCCCCCTCCTCCCTCCCCTGGGTCTCTTTCCCCCTCCTCCCTCCCCTGTGTCTCTTCCCCCCTTTCTCCCTCTCCTGTTCCTCCTTTTCCCCTCTCTCCCCTGTACCTTCTTTCCCCCTCTCCTGTGCCTTCTTTCCCCCTCTCCCTCCCCTGTGTCTCCTTTCCCCCCTTTATCCCTCTCCTGTTCCTCCTTTTCCCCTCTCCCTTTCCCCATGTCTTCTTTCCCTCTCTACCTTTGCCCCCTCTTGTCTTCTTTCCCCCTCTCCCTCCCCTGTGTCTATCCCCCCTCTCCCTGCCATGTGTCTCTCTCCCCTCTCTCTCCCTTCTATCTCTTTCTCCCCATCGCCCTCCCTTCTGTGTCTTCCCCTGCTCTCCCTCCCCTGTGTCTCTTCCCCCTTCTGAATTTTCCCACTCTCCCTCTCCTGTGTCTCTTCCTCCCTCCTCCCTCCCCTGTGTCTCTTTCCCCCTCCTCCCTCCCCTTTGTCTCTTCCCCCTCCTCCCTCCCCTGTGTCTCTTTCCCCTCTCCCTCTCTTGTGTCTCCTTCCCCCATCCCCTGTGTCTCCTTTCCCCTCTGTCCCCTGTACCTCCTTTCCCCCTCTCTCCCCTGTACCTCCTTTCTCCCTCTCCCTCTCCCTTTCCCCCTCTCCTGTGCCTTATTTACCCCTCTCGCTCCCTGTGTCTATTCCCCCCCTTTCCCTCCCCTGTGTCTCTCCCCCCTCTCCCTCCCATGTGTCCCTCCCCCTCTCCCTCCCTTGTGTCTCCTTTCCCCCATCTCCCTCCCTTGTGTGTCTTCCCCTCCTCTCCCTCCTTTGTGTCTCTTCCCCCTTCTGTGTTTTCCCCACTCTCCCTCGCATGTGTCTTTTCCCCCCTCCTCCCTCCCCTGTGTCTCTTTTCCCCTCCTCCCTCCCCTGGGTCTCTTCCCCCTCCTCCCTCCCCTGTGTCTCTTCCCCCCACTCTCCCCTGTACCTCCTTTCCTTGAATTCCAATTGAAATCATTCTGTAATTTATTGAGTTGTAACCAAACACTGCTTTGGCAACTCTTTGATTGACTAGGATGGCTACTCCATTTCTTCTGCAGGATTCTTGACCACAGTAGAAGATCTGGGGATTATCTGTGAAAAGTTCACTAATTCCCAGGATATCATTGTTTAAACTTGTAATTTCATTTGTTACCACATCTAATTTGCCTTGGTTCATAGTTCTAACATTCCAGGTTCCTATTCTGAATTGATCTTTGCAGCATCAGACATTTCCTTTCCCCTCCAGACACATCCGCAGCTGAGTGTCCTTTCGGCTTTAGCCCAACCACTTAATTAGATCTGGTGATACTTGTACTTGCCCTCTGCTCTTCCTCAGTAATGTGGTAGGCACCTTCTGACCTGAGGGATCTTCCGGTGCCATATCGTTATGACTCTGGTTGTGTCCATAAAGTTTTCTTAGCAAAGATATTGGAATGGGTTGACAGTTCATTTTCAAGTGGGCCGCAATTTGTCTGACTTCTCTGCCATGACCCTACATGGTATAGCTCATTGCTTCTTCGAAGTACACAAGCTCCTTCACCACGACAAGGTAGCGATCCATATATATATATATATATATATATATATATATATATATATATATATACAGTATATATATATATATTGTGACAAGGATGGCCATGTACCAAAGGTGAGATGACAGAATCAACAGAACATATATATAGCAGACCAGTTTATTAAATTGCCAATAATCAAAATAACTGAAGCAGTGACTTTGCAAAAACGAAACAAAAAATCCACATAAACGGACTAACGGACATTCGGGTACACCCTGGCTAGACCATGAGCAGCTTATCGGCTACAGGCAAAAAACATCCTTGTGCCTCCTTGTGGCAAGGACACCGGTCCTCCCTGCTCTCCGAGTGTCCTCTCCCCAGGGACCCTTTACATAGTACACAGGTACTCAAATGGGAAAAGTAACTCTTGTATATATCACAGTGTTTTTCCTGGGGTAACATAAAGGTAAAAGTCTTCTGACCTTGAAGGTAAGTGGAGCATCAGTCTCTCCGGTAGCTTCAGTCTGTAGCACAGCTTTCTCAAGTCTGGTAACACAGCAGTATTCAAGGTACTTGAAACCAGGATTTTCTCACTGACCCAGCAGAGCTGGTTTGCTCCAACAGTAGCTTTCCTTGGACTGTGGTCCTCCGCAGTTAACACTTACTGAGTTTACTCTCTCTCAGGTTTTCTTGTATTTTGCAGGACCTGTCACTTGCAGCTCCAGGAAACAGCAGTTCAGCACTCCATACACAGCTTCTCCAAAACAGCTCATCTTTGGTATCTGTGTGAGCAAACTTTCACACATTATTCTCTTACAGCAATCCAAATAGCTGACAACTCGCTCTGTTTGCTGCAACTCCTAGGCTCCTCACTGGCATAGACCTTGTCTTCTTAGGCCACTCTGCCCGGGAATCCTCAGTATGCAATTCACTTACTTGGTGCCTTTGTAGCTTCACCTCCTGACTCTGTAGTTGCTCTTTCTGACAACTCTATCAGTCCAGCGACTTCAAAACAGCACATGCTCTTTTCTGTTGTTCAAAACTGGCAGCCCCAGTAAACAAGGTTTTCTCCTTCAGGTTTGCTTTTAAAATCCAGAATGCATCTAGCAGCAGCACACAACCTGGGCCCCTCCCATCTCTCCTTTCCAGACCTTTAAATGCTGCTTCACCTGCTAATTACATCTCATCCAGGAGTTTTAACTCATACCTTGCACTATGCTCTGGGGGCATCGTCATGCTTGCGAGCCTCGCATAGCGAGGCGAGCCGTTGAAGCACAGAAATCTTCCGAGCTTGTAGATGGCAGTTGAGGCATTGAAACTCAGAGCAGTAATGCGAGGCGAGCAGTTCAGGCATGGAAGTACGCAGGACTTAGCCTCATCTGCTGCTCATCGGCTCATTGGCTGCGAGCCTCGCGTAGCGAGGTGATCAATTGAGGCAGTGAAATTTGGAGCACTTATGCAATGAACGGCAAAGGTACTCATCGCCTGCGAGCCTCACGAAGCGAGGCGTGCAGTTGAGGCATTAAAACACGTGGGACTTAGGCAGAAATGAGAGCCAAAGGCATTCCTGCGAGCCTCGCGTAGTGATGCGAGCCGTTGAGGCATTGAAAGAAGCAGGACTTAGGCAGTAATGCGAAGCGAGCAGTTCAGGCATTGAAGTACACAGGACTTAGCCTCCAAACAGTTAGGAAACGTGGGATTGCCTTAGGCTGCAAACAGTTGAGGAACGCAGGACTTAGAAAAAAATAATGAAGAGGCATGGAACTTACAAAAAGAAATTACGAGGTTGGAAAAATACGAAGTTAACAGCCGTACCCCGCAAATCAAAAAACTCACACACACCACAGGAGATCTGGGAGTGAGGTTGCACGCAAATTTAAGCAGAATTTGCTGAGTTTTGGCACTCGAAAATCAACTAAGCGAGAATTTTTATTTTTAAAGGAGGCTACACGACCCCGAACCGCGCAAAACACCACCAGCCGCATAACACTTTTACCCAGGAGCGTACGAGGTACAGAATTTACTATTAGAAAGGATGGAAAATGCTTGCGAGCCGCGTACCACATAGACAATCGCCACCATTTTAAAACACTAACTTGCAACTAATAACATTACGAATCTAAAATGGCTCTTTACCCGACTGGCCTAGCGCATGCAGCCTATTTATACTGCACACTTGCCACATTGCTAACACTTTCTCCTCAGGCCAGCAACAGTCCAACTGTACATTATATGCTGTAGGAAAATAAAAAGAGATTGTTAGCTCTTCAGGATATTGATTGCTGGAAATATTAATTAGAAGTAGGTAAAGTATATTAATTCATTAAGTAGTTAATTAATGAATTATTATAAAAAATATATATATAAAAAGTAAAAAAAACGCTAATTAGCATTTTTTACACCGCCACTTGAAGGACAGGAGGGGAGAGGCTCGCAATGAGCGCTGAAGTTGCTCAGAGGAGCAAAAGTACATGAGAGGAGAGACTCTCAATGAGCGCCGAAGGTCCTCAGAGGAGCAAAAGCTTTACATTGTGTAGCAAACAGCATTGCCATGGTTTCAAATTTTATTGCCCCGTAATTTTTGATGGGCAAGTCGCTAGTATATTGCTCTTAAGGTTTCTTGCAAAGCTTTTGCTATCCTTAGTTGTATATCAACAACATGGTAAAATGTATCTACTCCGGGCAAATTGTTCATGTAAGTAATTGGCAAGTTTTGGCATCTATTTGTTTTACAGATCATTGTTTTCCAATCAGATTGGATTATTCAAGCATGTGTCATATACAAGATGGCTCCACTTTTGTTATTTTACCTGTAATTGTGTGGGGTAGTGTCAGTTAAGTACCTCCTTCTTACTGACATCAGATATGAGGTGTCTATATGTCACCCTGGTTTGCACCTCCATATCATGTCCACCACAGATGTGCAGAGCATCATGGAGCTTCTCTGTCTCAGTATTCTGGCTAACCGGCAGGCTCCCTTACAAATTAAAGCAGGCTTACCATTGGGGTGCATAAGATCCATGGTTATTGATTAGATTACCATGGGGGTCCATAGACCCCCTTGGTAACGGGTTAATGTTAGGTGCCATAAGGTCTTAGAGGTTAAAAAGAAGGGTGTGTGTTCTAAAAAAATATTTATTATATGTTAGGTGCTCTTATGTAGTAGACATTATAGTTTAACATATTAGCAAACCAAATCAAATTATATTGTTGCTATGAAAATGCAGAGAAGCTTTTCTATTGTTTCACAGCACTTACCAACATGATAACGACCCCAAACACACCTCCAAGATGACCACTGTCTTGCTAAAGAAGCTGAAGGTAAAGGTGATGGACTGGCAAAGCATGTCTCCAGACCTAAACCCTATTGAGTATCTGTGGGACATCCTCATCCACCAACTCTGTGATGTCCTCATGGAAGAGTGGAAGAGGACTCCAGTGGCAGCCTGTGAAGCTCTGGTGAACTCCATGCCCATGATGTTTAAGGCAGTGCTGGAAAATAATGGTGGCCACACAAAATATTGACACTTTGAGCCCAATTTGGACATTTCCACAAGGGGTGTACTCACTTTTGCTGCCAATGGTTATACATTAATGGCTGTTAATTGAGTTGATTGAGTTAATTGTTGAGTTATTTTGAGGAAACAGCAAATTGACACTGTTCTACATGCTGTACACTTACTACTTTACATTGTAGCAGAGTGTCATTTCTTCAGTGTTGTCACATGAAAAGATATAAGAAAATAATTACAAAAATTTGAGGGGTGTACTCACTTTTGTAAAATACTGTATATAAAAGTTCTATATACCGCCTACCTATGCAGTATTAAACCCCCCAAAATAAAAAAATATATAAAAAAAAATGGTACAGTGTTCCTTTAAAGGACCACTGAATCTGAATGGTAATATTTATTCAATGCTCTTTTCAAGATCTTGACTTAATAATAAAAGTGCCATTTTTTCTTAGAAGGTTTAAAACAGAGAAAATACAACTTTTTTTTATATAGTATGCCTTTAAAAAAAGCAGAGAAGGTATTGTGAAGGTTAAAACCCACTAGAAATGCAGATTTACAGCACGGGAAGTACCTTTATCTCACAAACTCTGACTTAAGTGTCTCAGCTGCAGACAATCTGTCTTGAGGGTATAAACTATTTCTCCACGGAGCTCAGTACCCTGACACATAATATTTAATGTCTGTCACATAAATGTTTCTGACTAGACCAACAAGGCCAAGGTCTAGAGCACATATTCACTGGCAGCAGCTTGCCTCTAATTTCCACTGCATACATGTATATATGCAGTGATAATTCTGTGCATCCAACACGGACTTACTGTATATATACACAAATACACATACACTTATGTTTCTATATATATGCGTGTACAAGAGAAAAGGAGGAAAACCTTCTAGTCTTTCAGAAGGAAGCTTTAACATTGTTATAACATAGTCAAAGTTAAAAAGACTTTGGTCTAATCCTCTGCCTGCGGTTTTATGCAGGGCTGGATTTTTGGCACCTCTACATTCAAGCTCTTTAACCACGCCGAGTGAGCGAGCCTTGTTCCCTTTTCCCCATGTTACTCCACCAACATCTGTAGGACTAAAAAATTAACTGAATATCAGTGACTTGCCCGTCAAAAATCACGGCATGATATAGTTTGATAAATTGTGTCTCCCCTGCCTCCCCTTTGTCACTTCACCCCCTCTCCCTCCCCTGTGTCTCTTCCCCCTCTCCCCTGTGTCTCTTTTCCCCCTCTCCTTCTCATGTGCCTCCTTTGCCTCTCTCCCTCTCCTTTCCCCTCCTCTGTGTCTCTTTTCCCCCTCTCCCTCCCTGTGTCTCTTCCCCCTCTCCCTCCCCTGTGTCTTTCCCCACTCTCCCTCCCCTGTGTCTCTCCCCTCTCCCTCCCTTGTGTGTCTTCCCCCTCTCCCTTCCTTGTGTCTCTTCTCTCTCCCCTGTGACTCTTCCCCCTCTCCCTCCACTGTTCCTCCTTTCTCCTCCCTTGTGTCTCCTTTCCCCCTCTCCCTTTCCCCTCTCCCTCCCCTGTGTCTCTTCCACCTCTCATTCCCTTATGTCTCTTCTCCCTCCCCTGTGTCTCTTAACCCCCTCTGCCTCCCCTGTGACTCCTTACCCCCTCTACCTTCCCCCCTTTTCCTTCAATGTGTTACCTTTCCCCCATCTCCCTCTATTGTGTCTCCTTTCCCCCCTCCTGCACATCCTTTCCCTCTCTCAGTTCCCCCCTTCTCCCTCCCCTGTGTCTCTTTCCCCTTCTCTCCCTCCCTTGTGTGTCTTCCCCCTCTCGCTCCCTTATGTCTCTTCTCCCTCCCCTGTGTCTGTTCCCCCCTCTCCCTCCCCTGTGACCTTCCCCCCTCTGCGTTTTACCCCCTTTTCCTCCAATGTGTTTCCTTTCCCCCATCCCCCTCCACTGTGTCTCCTTACCCCCCTCCTGTACATCCCTTCCCCCTCTCCTTTTCCCCCTCTCCCTCCCCTGTGTCCCTCCTTTCCCTATCTCCCTTTCCGCCACTCTCCCTCCCCTGTGTCTCCTCCCCCCTCTCACTCCCATGTGACAAGAGATGGGAGTAAGTCTTAAAAAGAGGCAGGATGTTAGAAGGAGGAAGAAAGTGAGAGGAAACGTTGTGTAACAAATAAATAGAATAATTGAAAATTGTAAATAAGGTTTAGTTGGCTTGATTGTTCCTCTCAGTGGTGATATGTGGTGTAAGTGAGTTCAATTATATTGATGTGTAATTCAACTTGCAGGTGGAAGTGTGGGGGGACGTTGCTCAGGGTGGCCATAGTGGGTTGTAGTAATGTACAAGGTAAATTGTTAGCAGGTGTTAGCTGATCGGGTGTGGGTTATTTGTGTGACTGAATATAGTTAGAAGAACCAGGAGCATATAGTTACCCAACATATAATTACCAAATATAATAAATCGACTCTAATAGTAAAGTAAACTAAAATTGTAACTTAAAACTATATGATAGATATCTTTATCAATGGTAGGAGACATGTGATCATTGTGTTTACAACCTGCCTGAGAATTCAGCTACCTATTTTATCTTGACTTGGAGTACCTGAGATTTCAGTGGATCTCAGGGATCATCCATGTTAGAGCAACATCTAACAAAACCATTGGTATGAAAAACAATACTAAAACAAATTCAAATATAAACATCTTAGTACTTGCCTTTTTATTGCTCCAAGACTAAATATTTTAGGTACATTGAGCTGCTGAAGAACACAGAATATTCATTTAAATACCACAATTTAAAACTGCAGCTGTAGCTTGATTGGCTCTTTATCTTTTGACCATATCAGATTATGCAGCTCAGAATGACTGGTGGAAGGACTGGTGAAATGGAATTACATTTTTGTTTCTAATAGTGGCTCCAACCCTTCCCAAATATGAAACAGTAAACAACAAACTTGGCAAGTTCCATCATTTCAACATATATAGTTAATATTCTCCAGCTGTGCTTTTTAAAATAAAATAAACTGAAACTTTATGTGCAACTCTCCCTTTTGTTCCAAGGTTTGCCAATGTTGCAGCATTCCATTTACCATGCTTGGTGGTTTACCAGATTAAACCCTGTAATTATTCACAATTACTTACAGCCATCTGATATTATAATGATTAACCAGTTGTTTATTATTCGGGCTGTGACTTCACTCACATACCTCCCATACCCTTTGCTCATCTTTTTAAAGCCAGTGAGCATTGCATAACATCCTCTGTGCCTGGCATTTTGCTCTTTCTATTAATACAGAAATAGATTAAATAATGACTCACTGCACAATGTGGCTCAGTGGTTTCTATCATGCAATTCATGCAGCACAAACATAATACAAGCTGAGTACAAGGAGCACTAAGGAAGGCCTAAATTATATGATACAACCATACTGACCTCAGGGCACGGTTGCCAGTTTTAGTGAAGTAAAAACCAAATGGAGGTGGTAAATATGCCTTAACATTTTCAAAGCTTTTATGTATTTGAATACATTTCACTGCAGTTCCATTATTCAATGTTATTGCCTGTATATGCAAAGTGGTAATATTCTCCACGTCACCCTTTAATATACATTTCCTATATCTTCTGGTTCAGTGTTTATTTAATTTTTTATATCATTAGTATCTGTGTATGCCAAGAGAATACAAGCTTTGTATAGAAGTGTGATAGGCTATTCCCAAGAAGTGCTCTAAAGGTCAAATATGAAAGCCATTAGGCACAAGCAGAGTCTGCTAAAAATAATTTTCTCTAAAATGTTTTATGCTCAAGATGTACATGCCTTGCAAAAGTATTCACCCCCTTGACTTTTTACCTATTGTGTTACATTACCGCCTTAAGTTCAATGTTTTGTTAATCTGAATCTTATGTGATGGATCAGAACACAATAGTCTAAGTTGGTGAAGTAAAATGAGAAAAATATATACATAAAACTATTTTTTAGAAATAGAAAACAGAAAATTGGCATGTGTATTCCCCCTCTTTGTCATGAACCCCATAAAAACTATTACCTTCAGAAGTCATATAATTAGTGAAATGATGTCCACCTGTGTGCAATTTAAGTGTCACATGATCTCTCATTACATATACACACCTTTTTTGAAAGGCCCCAGAGGCTGCAACACCTAAGCAAGAGGCACCACTAATCAATCACTGCCTTGAAGACCAAGGAACTCTCCAAAGAAGTAAGGGACAATGTTGTTGAGTACAAGTCAGGGTTAGGTTATAAAAAAAATATCAAAATATTTGATTTTTCCCAGGAGCACCATCAAATTGATCATAACCAAATTGAAAGAATATGGCACAACAGCAAACCTGCCAAGAGACGCCGCCCACCAAAACTCACGGACCGGGCAAGGAGGGCATTAATCACAGAGGCAGCACAGAGACCTAAGGTAACCCTGGAGGAGCTGCAGAGTTCCACAGCAGAGACTGGAGTTTCTGTGCATAGGACAACAATAAGCCGTACGCTCCATAGAGTTGGGCTTTATGGCAGAGTGGCCAGAAGAAAGGCATTACTTTCAGCAAAAAACAAAATGCCACATTTTGAATTTGCGAAAAGGCATGTGGGAGACTCCCAAAATGTATGGAGGAAGGTGCTCTGGTCTGATTGAACGGCCATCAAAGAAAACGCTATGTCTGGAGCAAACCTAACACATCACATCACCCAAAGAACACCATCCCCACAGTGAAACATGGTGGTGGCAGCATCATGCTGGGGGGATGTTTTTCAGCAGCCGGGACTGGGAAACTGGTCAGAGTTGAGGGAAAGATGGATGGTGCTAAATACAAGGATATTCTTGAGCAAAACCTGTACCACTCTGTGCGTGATTTGAGGCTAGGACGGAGATTCACCTTCCAGCAGGACAATGACCCCAAACACACTGCTAAAGCAACACTTGAGTGGTTTAAGGGGAAACATGTAAATGTGTTGGAATGGCCTAGTCAAAGCCCAGACTTCAATCCAATAGAAAATCTGTGGTCAGACTTAAAGATTGCTGTTCACAAGCGCAAACCATCCAACTTGAAGGAGCTGGAGCAGTTTTGCAAGGAGGAATGGGCAACAATTCCAGTGGTAAGATGTGGCAAGTTCATAGGGACTTATCCAAAGCGACTTGGAGCTGTGATTGCCCCAAAAGATGGGTCTACAAAGTATTGACTTTAGGGGGTGAATAGTTATGCACATTGACTTTTTCTGTTATTTTGTCCTATTTGTTGTTTGCCTCACAATAAAAAAAAAAACATCTTCAAAGTTGTTTCTATGTTCTGTAAATTAAATGATGCAAATCCTCAAACAATCCATGTTAATTCCAGGTTGTGAGGCAACAAAACAAGAAAAATGCCAAGGGGGTGAATACTTTTGCAAGGCACTGTATGTATTTACTAATGTTAGTTTATTAAATGCTTCACAAATATGTGAAGGGACGCTGAAAATTAGAAGCAAGTACTTATAGGCAGCAGATAAACAGCATACGGTGCACATTTTATTTTAAAAATAATTAAAATGAATAGCAAAATGTATAGGAATCAACTAAGAGGTTCTTGCTGCACAAATTGTATTCAACACATATAAAGATTTCATGACTGGGACAAAAGAATGGAGAACCCCATTCAACACTGCCAATTACACCTTTTAAAAATTTCTTCTTCATGAATCTAGTTGCATTTGAGTTGTTTTAGGGTTAAGTCGCGTCTCCTCTGAAAATTTGAGTCGTTACCCTGGGTTAAGTTGCGTTTGTGAAACTGAAAGCACAATTGCGACGGCTGCAGGCTGCTGTAATCTCAACAGCAGGAGGAGCCTGTGCCTGCAATAATTCTAGTCTCCAGTGCCTGAAAGAGCCCAAATACAGCCTGTGCCTTTAAGAGCTTAAATCACCTGTGCCTCCATGAGCCCAAGTCCAACTTGTGCCCGCAAGAGCCTAAACTGAACCCAAATCGAGCCTGTGCCTGCAAGAGCCCAAATTGAGCCCAAAACAAGCCTCCGCCTGCAAGAGCCCAAAATGAGCCCAAGCCTGTACCTACACCATGACTTCAAAGAAGGTTACAACTCAGCAAAAAAAAAGAGAGTTTCACCATAGAAAGCAAAAAAGTCATAATAGCCAAGTATGATGGTGGTAGCCAAGAGCCTAAACTGAACCCAAATCGAGCCTGTGCCTGCAAGAGCCCAAATTGAGCCCAAAACAAGCCTGCGCCTGCAAGAGCCCAAAATGAGCCCAAGCCTGTACCTACACCATGACTTCAAAGAAGGTTACAACTCAGCAAAAAAAAAGAGAGGGTCACCATAGAAAGCAAAAAAGACATAATAGCCAAGTATGACGGTGGTAGCCACGTCTGTGGTCTCGCAGCTGTGTTTAAAATGCCAAGAACAACAATTTCTAGCATTCTGTAAAATGAGAAAGCCATTAAGTTCCATCACCAAGCAATGGTCAAAGACATTGGAAGAAGTTGAGGTATATAAAAAAAAAAAATATGTTTGGATAAACGAAAAACAATTAGCGTGTGATAGCATTTCACAGGCACTGCAAGAAAACCAAACATCTGCATGCTGATATGATAAAAAGAAGAGTGGTAAGAGCTGTGAAGAATTTAAATCCAGTCATATTTGGTCTGAGAAATTCAGAAAGAGAACTGGCATTCACAGCATGGTGAGGCATGCCGACAAAGAAGCAGCTGAAACCTTTGTCAGGGACTTCAGAGAGTATGTAGAGGCAGAGGCTTTTGTTCCCCAACAAGTGTTTAACTGTGACAAGACTATTTTGGAAGATGATGCCTACCAGAACCTACATCACCCAAAAATAAGTCATTCTTAGAGCACAAGCCTATGAAGGACAGGCTAACTCTGCTGGTGTGCAGTAATGCTAGTGGTGATTTAATAATCAAGCCTCTACTAGTGTACCACAGCGAGAACCTCAGAGTTTTTAAGAGGGAAAACATGCAGAAAAGCAACGTAAGCGTCATGTGGAGGGCCAACAGAAAAGCCTAGGTACCAGAATGTTCTTCACTGAATGGATGAAATAAGTGTTTGGCCCAATTGTGAAGAAATATTTGGAGGAGAAAGAACTGTTTCTGAGGGCTCTGTTAATCATGGACAATGCTCCTGCTCACTCTCCAGGTATGGAGGACAACTTGCTGGAGTACTTTAAGTTCATAAATGTGAAGTTCTTGCCCCCTAACACAACTCCTCTGATCCAGCCCATGGACCAGTAGACAACTCCAACTTTAAGAAGCTGTATACCAAGGCTTTCTTCTGGAGATGCTTTTAAGTGATCGTGGATACTCATTTGACACTCAGAGAGTTCTGGAAGGACCATTTCAATATACTACACTGTGTCACTCTGGTGTAAGGTCTGTAACATGACCATGAACTGTGTCTGGAGGAAATTGTGGCCAGAAGCTGTAGCTTCGGTAAACTTTGAGTATGAACCTGTTTGGCTTAGCTTCGGGAACAAAGATTTAAACAAAGATCTTTTCCACATCTGCTGGCTCTCTGGTGACTAAGCGGCCAAGATAGGAAAGGCAGACTCGATCGCAGTCATTGCACTGGAAGGCTTACTCTGGTATGGGAGCTGCAGTGACACCATTTTTTCCTAAGACTTCTTTTTTCCTCAAGATCAGTCCTGCGTGTTCTCTCAAAAGAGGAAACAACATGGTGAATGGTACTTCTCCAGGCCTTGTGTTCTGAAGCTAAAGCCGTCTATCCATGATGGTTGATGTGGCAGGCATCAAGGGACTGTTTCAACGAGTCCTTGTACCTCTTCTTCCGTCCTCCTCTGTCACGATTACCAGTGGTGAGCTCACCATATAGCACAGTCTTTGGAGGCTGATCACCCTCCACCCTAGAGATGTGTCCTGCCAGCGCAGCTGTGTCTTCAACAGCATGGCCTCAATGCAGATGACTCCTGCCTGTTCTAGGACTTCAGTGTTAGTGACATTCCAGTGGATACTGAGGGTGGTGCGGAGGGTGGTTCTCGATTTCTGGCTTGCCTGACTAGTATAGTGTGTAGCCTGTGCCATGTTCCTGAAGGCTTCCTTCCTCTGGGAGGCAGACTTCACCGAGGACAGCAATATTGATAGCCAGCCTTGATAGTTCATGGGCAACTAAAGCAGAGCGCTGTTCGGGGTGACCTCTGTCTGCTGTGTCAATCATAGTTCTAATGTTCTAACATGCAAGTTTCAATCCAATTACATCTTGTGAGGCAGGTGTGAGCTTTTCTTTTTTTTCTGAGTTTTGACCGCATTTGAAGATGCCGGTTGAACGCTGTTAGACAACTGGATGAAGTGGAACTGAGCTTTCTTTAGGCCACCTTTTCTAGGCCTCTCTCCATGTGGAACAAGCATTGCTGTCCTTAAAGAAGGCTGCTTGGGCGTTCAGGGTGCTGCAGAATGATGCCGTCGTCTCCTGGGCCAGCATCAGACGACCCATACTCCTGAACCCCCTGCATGCAGGATTGAGACTGCGGCTTCCAGTGACATCTTCCACCTGCCATTTTGCCCCTTTCCCATCCTTGCAGGGCTTGAAAATGTTGTTTATCTAGTTGTAGACATATCCCCTGGGTCTGCGATAGGGAGTTTTTAAAGTGAGATGCAGTGTGCACAGTACTGGTCCCGCCCTTTACACTCAGGTTCATCTGTCATCGCTTAGCAAGCTGGGACGTCGACAGTGATGTCCTCGAGCCGTAGGTCTTATATTTGAGTGTCCTTCTCCTAGATGGATTGCCTGACAGGGCTAACTTCATCTGCCCAGGTTTGACATCAGAGATATTCTTCTCTTAGTCTGGATGCCTACCCATCCGCGGGACACTTGGTTGCATCCTAATGTAGCAAACTCTGTAAAAACAGGGGGCACCAACGAGAAGGTGTTGCTATGGATGCAGTAATGTGAGCCAGCCAGTGGTCACGCAGCAATCACTACACCGGAAAAGGAGAGGTGATATATAGCTCATACACTTTCCCTGGGCGAGTGAGCTGAACCTAGTAGAATAGTAGAGGACACTGTGTCTCTGGGAAAGTCCATGGGCCTGGAGGTGATTAATGAAGACATCAAAGAGCTAGTGAAGGAGCACAGACAAGAGTTCAGCACTGAGGAGTTGCAGGAACTTCAGAGAGAGAGAGAGAGGGGGCAGCAAGAGAAAGTAGCTGGTTAACTTCTTCTTCAGGTGAAGTGGAGGAAAGGAAGGAAGCACCTACTGCACTCATCAAAGAATGTGTGCTAAATGTGCTGAATTGAACATTATCACTCTAACAAAGCTCAAGCAAGCTGTGTTGTGGGCTTGTTTAATGGTCAAGCAATTTTTCACTTCAGAAACATTTGGCAATGAAGGCAGAAGCAAGTTTCCCTTCATAGGTTTCTAGTCAGGTTGCCTACATCACAGTTTCCAGCAGAGTCTCCAGCAGGGTGCAATGGTGTTAAGAGATATAAAGGACAAACACCCCCTGTGAAAGCAATAACCTGCCTCCTCCTTCTCTCCCTCTACATTGCCACCATCCCATTGGGCCCTCAAATCCTGTCAGACCTGTAGAGTTAAAGGGAAGTTAAATTCTCTGCTATTTGTTCTCAGTACAGTTAAATTCTAAGTTATTTGATGTAATTACTGTTATTTAGTAATGCCTGTTTAGTTTTAAGGTTTTATTCAAAATAAAATGTAAGAAGATGTGAAAAATCTGGGGTCCGGAACGTATTATTTCAATTTACATTAATTCCTAAGGGAAATGCCACCTCTGTTTAATTTGCTTTCGGTTTACATTGTGCGGTCCAGAACAGATTATCTCTTTCATTTATCTGTTGCATCTGATTTGATACGTCAGTGGCATGTACATACACTCAGCCTCATTCAATGGCTAAGTTTCTGAGATCCGAGGTCACAAGTGGAAAATGCAGGCAAAGTTGCTATTCAATTGCCTCCATTTTGCGACCTTCAGAGTGACGGCCCTGCGAAAATGGCCTACCTGCAACTCAGAGCTTACACCAGTCTGAAGCCTTTGATGTTTCACTTTTGCAGCCCAGAAATTTCAAATCCCTATTCAATTGCCTGATCCCTCCCACTCCGAAAACGTATCCCAGCTCGCAAATGCAGGACGAAGGGGCTCTGTATAGACGAAGTCCTGCGTGTGCCAATCGGGACCCCCGGAGGGTCCCCACATTAACCCTTGCAGTGGGGGTCTCGTTCAGGACCCCCACTGCATTAAAAATTAAAATTTCCCGCCTTGCGAGTTCTTAAAGGACTGTAAAGGTCCTTAAAGGACCCGCGCTACATAAAAATGAACCCCATCACTCATGGGGCTCCATACAGAGCCCGATGAGCCCCTAATCAACCCTATCACTCATAGGGGTCTATACAGACCCATATAAGCCTCTACTTAAACCCATCACTCATGGTGCTATATACAGAGCCCCATGAGCTCCTAATTAACCCTGTTGCTCATGGGGCTCTATATAGAGCCCCATAAGCCCCTAATTAATCCTGTCACTTATGGGGTCTATAGAAACCCCCATTACTCATGGGGCTCTATACTGGGGCTCATGGGGCTCTGTATAGAGCCCCATGAGTGATGGGTTAAATAGAGGCTTACAGGGGGCTGTATAGACCCCCATGAGTTATAGGGGTAATTAGGGGCTCATGGGGCTCTGTATAGAGCCCCACGAGTGATAGGGTTAATTAGGGGCTCATGGGGCTCTCTATACAGAGCCCCATGAGCCCCTAATTACCCCTATAATCATGGGGGTCTATACAGCCCCCTGTAAGCCTCTATTTAACCCATAACTCATGGGGCTCTATACAGAGCCCCATGAGCTCCTAATTAACCCTGTCACTTATGGGGCTCTATACAGAGTCCCATGAGCCCCTAATTAACCCTGTCACATATGGGGGTCTATACAGACCCCCATAAGCCTCTATTTAACCCCATCACTCATGGGGCTCTATACAGTGCCCCGTGAGCCCCTAATTAACCCGTCACTCATGGGGCTCTATACAGAGCCCCGTGAGCCCCTAATTAACCCTGTCACTCATGGGGCTCTATACAGAGCCCCATGAGCCCCTAATTAATCCTGTCACTCATGGGGCTCTATTTAACCCCATCCCTCATGGGCTCTATACAGAGCCCCATGAGCCCCTAAATAACCCTATTACTCATGGGGCGCTATACAGAGCCCCATGAGCCCCTAATTAATCCTGTCACTCATGGGGCTCTATTTAACCCCATCACTCATGGGCTCTATACAGAGCCCCATGAGCCCCTAATTAACCCTGTCACTCATGGGGCTCTATATAGAGCCCCATGAGCTCCTAATAAACCCTATCACTCATGGGGCTCCATACAGAGCCCCATGAGCCCCTTATTAACCCATCACTTATAGGGGTCTAATTAACCCTATCACTCATGGGGTCTATACAGACATACATACGGAGGGTAGGCCTCTATTAAACCCATGTGACCCACACTGCAAGCATTAATGTTCGGACATTGCGGGGGTCCCCGATGGGGACCCCCAGCATTGGGGGGGTTAATGTTAGATGCCGGGAAGGTACTTACAGTACCACCTCTGCCTGCCTTAACTATTAGTGTGCCGCGGGCCCTTTAAGGACCTGCGGCTGGTAATTTTAACTTTTTTATTGCAGTAGTTGTGACCTTGCACTAGCAAGCATGGCTCTGCTTACGTCGAAAACCTGGGATTACGAAAACGGTTCTCGGGCAGTGTGACTCGGCCATGGCTAATTGAATATCCTCGGAAACGGAGGGGAAGCACAGCTCGCAGCTCACTCGGAGACATCCGACCCTGTGCGAGTGAGCTGTGAGCTGGCAGTTGCATGAGGCTGACTATTAGTAACAGTAACAGTGCTATATTTCAATGAATGTTATACTTTCAACTGTATCATAAGTCAAGTGAGGGATATACAGTTATGTATATTACTTTTAATGCAAAATATAGCACTTTTAGTGCAAAACTTTTGTTCAAAACATAAAAATATAAGTTACCGTATTGGTCCGAATATAAGCCGCACTCGCAAATATGCCGCTCCCGTAAAGTTCAAGGGGAAAAATTAGAAAAAAGATAGTACTCAAATATAAGCCGCACCCGTACAATTGGAAAGACATAGACTCTCAAAGGGATCAGCCATTGCAAGAAACAGGCTTTTTTTGCAGGTTACAGGCTTTACAGGATGTTAGAATCACTAAAACCGTAAATCGCTATTCAATACCGCAGTCTAAAGCACGAAAATCGGCACCCTTAACTCCCAATTGCACACATCGGCAATAATTTTGCATTTGCGAATAGAAGTCGCACGCGTTACAAGCAAAGTTCGCAAATCGGCAATGATTTTTTGACGGACACGAATATAAGCCGCACCCTTAACTCGCAAGCTCCAAAATCGGAAAAAAGGTGCAGCTTATATTCAGACCAATACGGTATATTATTGTTTGCACTATACCACACTTAACTAAATACAGTTGTGCTCAAAAGTTTGCATACCCTGGCAGAAACTGTGACATTTTGACATTAATTTAAAAAAATATGACTGATAATGCAAAAAAAAATATTTTATTGAAGGATAGTGATCATATGAAGCCATTTAGTATCACATAGTTGTTTGGCTCCTTTTTAAATCATAATGTGACACACACAGGTTAAAATGACAATTTAAACTTAATTTTCCACTCTTGTGGCTTTTTAAATTGCATTTAGTGTCTGTGTATAAATAGTCAATGAGTTTGTTAGCTCTCACATGGATGCACTGCGCAAGCTAGATACTGAGCCATGGGGAGCAGAAAATAACTATCAAAAGACCTACATAACAAGGTAATGGAACTTCATAAAAATGGAAAGGGATATAAAAATATATCCAAAGCCTTGAAAATGCCAGTCAGTATTGTTCAATCACTTATTAAGAAATGGAAATTCAGGGATCTCTTGATAGAAAGCCAAGGTCAGGTAGACCAAGAACGATTTCAGACACAACTGCCAGAAGAATTGTTCGGAATACAAAGAAAAACCCACAGGTAACCTCAAGAGAAATACAGGCTGCTCTGGAAAAAGCAATCTATTGGTCACAATGTTAACCTAATCTAGCCTGGCTACAGAGTCTTAGTTCTTGGCCTACAGTATGTGATGGTGATATTTTGTATGCAGGTGGCTACCTCCCATCACATGGTCCATGCTCCTCTTCTCTGTGGACACGTAGGGTTTTGTTTAACATGTCATCAATTGATGGTCACTTAGGAATGCTGTTGAGAAGTGATGCTGCAGTCCCTATCTTTTTTTAAAACCTTATTTTGTAGGTTTTGTCTTTTTGTTTTCTTTTTTTGTTTCTAGGTACAATTCAGGTCCATGAAGGCATCTTCTGCATCTGCAAGCATTGTGAAGGAAATGTATGAGGTGTAAGGTTTTCACAGCGTCTCTCGGGTAGACATTCCTTTAATGACAGCTTCCCTTCACCCCTTAACATGTAGCTCCCACAATCTTAAAGCTACCATAAAGCCAGTAATCTAAGGCATGATTGTTGTTAGCTGAAATGTAGACTAATACCGCTATGGCGGTGGACTTGCAAAGTCTCACAATGGCATGATAATGACAGCCAGCATTAATATATGCACTAGTGAAGCATGTGATCCTGACCTCACTATTATTCTGAGAACGGATCCTTGGGTCTGATGTAAGTATTAATGGGTATTTTCCCATATTGCTGATTTTTCCAGAGACCTAGCTAATAGTTAGTAATGCTTGCAGATGGAAATCAGTTGAGTTGATATATTGTTAACAGTTACAGTATTTAGTACTGTACTGTACATGCATGTTGATTAGTTTTTTCTTTATCCTTCTTAGCATTTTTTAAGTTGACCACTTATTTTCAGATTGGATTGGATTACACAGTCCAGAGGTTGACTCATCTGTTTTCATTAAGCAAATCAAGACAAGTTGTAGGTGCTATGCACATTAATGCTTTCTTCAATTAAATGGAGTGATTTCTGATTATCCTTTTTTTCATCACAGGACCCGGTTAGGTGCTATGCATTATTCTTATTCTATACTATCACATTACCCCCTGTAGGTATACCCTTTTTACCACAAGCCTCTTGCTCTCCCAGGATCCACCCACACCACATCCATGATATTAATGCACAGTCTTGTCCATTTCTGATTGTGCTCTGTGTATGAAATAAAGCTTTGTTTTACAGTTCTAACCGGGAAAGGGATATAAAAAGATATCCAAAACCTTGTAAATGCCAGTCAGTACTGTTCAATCACTTTTTAAGAAGTAGAAATTCAGAGATCTCTTGATACCAAGCCAAGGTCAGGTAGACCAAGATATCTCATATATAATCAAAATAAAGGGTTAATACACATGCAAAGTCCAATTAGTGATACTGTGGAATATCAACATTCCCCTGAGGGCCTGCTAACAATATGACAGGTGATACTGGAGTGGGTCACAAGTTCCTTCTCTAGTGGACTGTGATTTGTCTGACCTCTCTGCTATGACGTGCCCACCTACAGTGGCCCTACATGGTATGGCTCACAGCTTCATTCAGGTACACAAGCCCCTTTACCACCACCACTTACCAATCCGGAAGGGGACCAGGGGAACATACATCACACTAATGTAAATTGATAAATAGCAAAACATAATGGGAGGTCACCAAATGATAATGGGTATACATCTTGGCACATGGCCACCAGCAATGGTGTGGGACTTTCCAGGATAGGTATAGCGGAGACTAACCCTGATGGAGGTGACCTGGCTGTTGATCCACGTGCCTCTGCACAGCCTCCATGTGTTTTTGCGGCCCTTCCTGATGGGTTAGAGTAGATTACTGTGGTGTATGTTTCCCTAGTCCCCTTGTGGAGGGGCTTGTATACCTGAATGAAGCTGTGAGTGGGCAGGTGATAGCAGAGAGTTTAGACAAATCACAGTCCACTAGAGGAGGAACTGGCAACCCACCCCAGTATTACCGGTCAAATTCCTATCAGGCACTCAGGGGAATTGTGATACTCCACAATATTGGAAATGTCCAAATTGGGCCCAAAGGTTCAATATTTTGTGTGGCCACCATTATTTTCCAGCACTGCTTTAACCCTCATGGGCACAGAGTTCCCCAGAGCTTCACACTGGAGTTTTCTTCCACTCCTCCATGATCATGGAGCTGGTGGATGTTAGAGACCTTGCACTCCCCCATCTTCTGTTTGAGGATGCCCCACAGATGCTCAATAGGGTTTAGGTCTGGCGATATGCTTGGCCAGTGCACCACCTTTACCTTCAGCTTCTTTAGCAAGGCAGTGATAATCTTGGAGGTATGTTTGGACAGATTACATTGTTCACATGCACATTGATCCTGGGGTCAAAGCAAAAAAATCATCCATTTTGTTTGGATGACATGAAATACATTAATCCGTTTTCACACTGTTAACAGGATGAAATGCAACAAAAACGCATGTATAACTACTTCTTTGGATTTGCAGATCCTAATGGGACCGTGCAACTCTACAGCCGGGACACTATTCATTGTAATTGAAACTCACACCAGTCATGTTCAGTAGTGAAGAGACATGTAGCCATATATTGCATTTCAGATCCATCTGCAGTGGTGAATGATCGAATGCCTGTTGGGAACTGGGTTGAGTGTTCACTCACATGTTGGTATTGTACTGCTCGGAGATGATGAACATGCCTTCATGGTCGTGAGATTTGGCTATTAACACCTACAGAGACAAGAAGAAGATATCAATCATAACAATATTCTGTTTAACTACAACACCTCATCTCAAGGTCAATCCACATTGAACATCAATTGTTGAAATGTTAAACATAACCAGACATGTACACACTCTGTAGCCAGCCAACAGTATGTCAACATCTGTAACAATCAGTATTCAGTGAGGAGTGATCAAGACGAGAACCACATCCTGGATGGTCCTAAGATCTCCTCTTCCACAGCACTGGGCCCCCACCTTCCATGCCCGCGCCCATTCTCACTCTTCCACGTGGTGGTGGTGTAGGAGCGTGAGGTGTCACTACGTTGGGTGGCAGGGGATCAGGTTGAGATGGTGGTGAGGTCTGAGATGAGGAGGCCGCCGTCTCAGGTTGCAGTTGTGCAACCGAAGGCTGGAGAGGTATGAGCTGGAGTTCGGTTAATAGGATGAGTTGCTGCCTGTCCCAAATCGTCTGTTCCTTATATCTCTCCATCCTTCGGTTGTGCCTCCTCACCTCAGGCTGGAGCGACCGGGTGCTTGCCAGGAGTGTGTGTGTGAGACTAAACGGCCTTCTGAGCAACCGGAGCCTCTCATTTTGTTGCTTCTTACGTGCCATGTCCTCCCTGGTGAAACGGGCCATGAGTTCCCTCAATGTCAGAGGTGGTGGTGTTGATGGGATTGTGGCAGATGTTGACGGCATTGGGGCTGGAGGTGTCGGAATTGGGGACAAAGGTAAAGTCATTGGGACCGGAGGCATACGCAGCAGGGCCGGAGGCATCCGCAGCATGGCCTTTGGCGACGGCAGCAGGGCTGGAGGCGGTGGCAGCAGGGACTGTGGTTTCATCAGCAAGGAATGAGGTGTCGGCAGGAGGGCTGGGCTGTTGGTCCATGTTGGGGGACCCCATTGCATGTTAGGCCATGTTGGGGGAGCCCATTGCATGTTAGGCCATTTTGGAGGAGCCCATTGCGTGTTCGGCCATGTTGGGGGACCCCATTGCGTATGAGACCATGTTGGGGGACCCTGTTGTGCGAGCGTGGTTGTGGGCTGCCATGGCCGCAATGTTGTTGGAGCAGGTGGCAGCTGTGATTATGGCTGGGGCCAGGACATGGCTGGTGGATGGAGCTGGAACAGCTGGGCATGGCTGGTTGATGCTTTTGAGGGCCCAGGCAGTGACTCCCATTCCTGATATGCCAGTGAACATGGCTGGCCAGCTCGTGTGGATGGTTCTGGGCCCTCTGGAATGTCCTGGCTTGCTTCCTCAACAACTCCCACCTCCATTGGCGCCTCCCCCAGTTTCACTGTGGTTGGCCTTGTCCTCCTGGGTATTGAAATGGAAGAAAAATAATATTTGAGTTGCTTTCCATACACAACTGACTGCTATGTGTTTCCATATCCTTGACATCATGGTCACCTGTGATTGACTGTGGTGCTTACACAAATTATGTTTGCTACCAGGATTTACATGGTTATTGATGCCCCATATATCTTTAGTCATAACCATAAAGCTTACAGTGCTTTTGTTTGTCAGTTATCTATGCGTGTGGGCAAGGGTGCAGGAGGCAGAATAATGCTAGAGGGATAAAGCTCATTGTATACGCCAGCCAGAGTACAAGCTTATCTATATATACATACAAACATCATGATTTCTGTGGGATATTTGTCTACACCCCCCCCCCCCCCCCCCACACACACACAATTTCATACACCAATGTGTGTGGTGTGATATGATACTCACTATGCATGGTTCTCGGCATGCCTGTGTCCACCTGTCCTGGTAGGCCCACCACTGCCACTGGCTAAATCCACTCCCTCAGGGTCCTCTCCCATCTACAATAAGTGATGTTGGCCTCCGCTGTTCCCCTCTCTCTCTTACTCTCCTCTCTCCTCACTTTCCTCCTCCCCTCCTCTACCCTCCTATGATTCCTGAAATTAATTAAGGATAAATAAATATAATATATACGTGTATGTGTATGTGTTAAACAAGAATGTGTAGTATAGTAATTGTATGGGGGTGGGGGAGTAGATGTGCTGTGGCCTACTGCTATGTACGTATTAATCTATGTGTGTGAATTATGTGATATCAGTAATTATGTGTGTTGTACTGCAAGAAGATTTACTCAATCAATATATAAATCTTGGAATTTACTAATTTGTTTATTCATCCTAGATATCGAGAAGGTTTTTGATTTTGTAAATTGGCCATTCTTATTCAGGTTTTCATAAATGTCTATTTCAGGGCCCTTTCATCAACATGCTAATCCTTCTTTATGCTAAACCTTAACATTTCTAATGTCTTCCAGGAGACATATCTGTGCCAATATTAATTTAAAGACCCACAAGCAGAAACTATACAACTGAATATACTGAATATTAATTAAAAGCATTGAATTCAAAATCCTCTTATTTGCTAATGGCGTTTCTTTGTCCCAATCCAGAGCCCAGGTAGCAATTCCAAATCTCATTAAAGTGTTTCAGAACTTTGGTCAAATCTCAGGCTTACAAGTGAATCCGGAAAATCACAAGCCTTTAATATCACCCTGCCGCCGGAAATGGTAAAGCTACGAAAGCTGACATTTTCTTTAAAATGTCAACAAAGCTAACCTGACATAAGTATAATCTAACCAGCATTGGACATATATTAGCCATAAAAATGAATTGTTTGCTTAGAATTCAGCATTTATAAAAACTACAAACTACACCCTGAAGCGAGTATATTAAACAACACTTCTTGAAGTTCATATGGGCCCAAAACCAGCACATGCCTCAAGGAGGTCTCTCAGTGCCCAATTTATTAAGATATTATGAAGCAACTAAATCTTGCAAACAATACTTCACCATAAGAGAACTAACTCTGCAAGATGAGTGAAACTGAAATAGTGACTTCATAGACCTTAGACATAAACTCTGGATTCAAAGTCATCCCCTCATTTTATCCTCTTTGACCTTTTACTGGACAGCCCCTGAAACTGTCAATTAAATTTATATTTAAATACAATCTTTCTTCTACTCAGTCTTTAATGTACCTAAATGGAGCTATACCAGGTAGGGCCAGTGTAGGTGGGCAGGTGATAGCAGAGAGATCAGACAAATCCCAGTCCACTAGAGAAGTATCTTGCAAAAAATAATAATCATGCAAACCTTGTGGAACAGCACAGGCAGAGATCTAGCTGCATGTGCTGCAGTCTATAGGGTCACAGAGAGTCAGACACGACTGAAGGACTGAACAACAAATATTAAAATGTTCCCCGGGTACTTGATATATGCAATATGGCAGTGAAATATGACCACTATTTGTTTTCCCAAATGTAGATGTGATGAGCGAGATGTATATTATTATTATTATTATTATCTTTATTTATATCGCGCCAACATATTCCGTAGCGCTGTACAGCTACGGGGTTGAGTACATAGCAGAAAACAAATTAAACACCTTGTAAAGAATGGAGGGCCCTGTTTTTGAGCATAAAATCAAATGTACATAGAGCTTGTTTCCAAGGCCTGACACAAGATTGAAAACTCGCAAACTTACAATCTAAGGGTTTAGGTGTGATACAAGAGGGTGACAAATACAATTGAAAGCAATTGGTTCAGTAAAGTGGAGGGGTCTGTGTGTTGTACTGTAGATTGTGGGTGTGAGTGTTATTAAGCTGTGGAATGTTCAGTTGTACATGTTAAGGCTGAAGATGATAAGATTTTTTAAACAGGTGTGTTTTTAATAATTTCTTAAAGGTTTTGAGGCAGGAAGATAATCTAATGGAGCGGGGCAAGGAGTTCCAAATGGATGGGGAAGCACGAGAAAAGTCTTGAAGACGGGAGTGAGAGGAGGTGATGAGAGAGGAGGAAAGAAGAAGGTCGTTAGCAGAACGAAGGGGCCAGTTGGGAGAGTATTTTGAAACAAGAGCAGAGATATAAGGGGGTGCACTGTTGTTGAGGGCTTTATGTGTTAGGGTCATGATTTTAAATTTGATTCGGGAAGCTATGGGAAGCCAGTGGAGTGATTGACAGAGAGGGGCTGCAGACACTGATCGTTTGGTATTGAAGATGAGTCTAGCGGAGGCGTTCATTATGGATTGGGGGGGAGACAGACGAGAGATGGGGAGGCCAGCAAGGAGGGAATTGCAGTAGTCGAGTCGAGAGATGATGAGAGAGTGAATTAGAATTTTAGCTGTGTCTTCTGTAAGATAATGACGAATTTTGGAGATGTTTTTTAGGTGAAACTGACATGATTTTGTTATTGCTTGGATGTGAGGAATAAAAGAGAGGGCGGGATCCAGTAGAACCCCAAGGCAACGGGCCTGGGAGGTAGGGGCGATGATGGTGTTGTCAACAGTGAGAGATATTTGAGTTGTGGAAGCTGTAGTAGAGGGTGGAAAGATTAGAAGTTCAGTTTTAGACATGTTGAGTTTGAGTTGACGGGTGGACATCCAGGAGGATATGCTAGAGAGGCAGTTGGAAACTTGAGCTAAAAGAGAGGGGGATAGATCGGGTGCAGAGAGGTAGATTTGAGTATCATCTGCATAGAGATGATACTGAAATCCAAAGGATTTTATAAGGGTGCCAAGGGAGGAGGTGTAGATGGAGAAGAGGAGGGGGCCTAGGACAGAACCTTGGGGAACGCCAACAGACTGAAGGAGAGGTGAAGAAGAGGTGCCAGAGAAGGAGACACTAAATGTACGATCTTTAAGATAGGATGTGAACCATGAAAGAGCTGTGTCCTGGATGCCAAAAGAGCGGAGCGTTTGGATTAGAAGAGGGTGGTCAACTGTATCGAAGGCAGCAGAGAGATCTAGGAGAATTAGAATAGAGTAGTGACCCTTTGATTTGGCGGTTAGCAAGTCATTAGTGACTTTTGTAAGGGCTGTTTCTGTAGAGTGTTGGGACCGGAAGCCAGATTGGAAGGGGTCAAGTAGGGAATTGGAGGAAATAAATTGAGTGAGGCGATTGTAAAAAAGCTGCTCAAGGAGTTTAGACGCAAGGGGAAGTAGTGAGATAGGGCGATAGTTGGAGGCAGAAGCTGGGTCAGAAGAGGGCTTCTTGAGAATGGGTGTAACTGTGGCATGTTTTAAGGAGGATGGAAACTTGCCAGTGTTTAGGGAGAGGTTGAATAGATGTGTGAGAGCTGGGATAAGTGTGGTGGATAGGGGAGGGATTAGCTGTGATGGAATAGGATCATGAGGACATGTGGTAAGGTGAGAGGTTGATAGTAAAGTAGATACTTCATCCTCGGTTACAGGGTCAAAGGAGTCCATAGTGGAGATGGGATTGGGGAAGGGGAAGGGCTGGGTGTTGTCGGTTTGGGGAGAGGGTGGTGGGGTAGGGCCAAGCTGGGAGGAGAGCTCATTTCGGATGGTATCGATTTTATTTTTAAAATGGCTGGCAAAGTCATCAGCAGTGAGACAGGAAGGGGCAGGAGGTGGGGGTGGGCGGAGGAGGGTGTTGAATGTAGCAAATAAACGTTTAGGGTTGGAGGACAGGTTTGATATTAGTGATGAGAAGTAGTGTTGTTTAGCAAGATTGAGGGCAGACAAGTAGGAGCGCAAGGTAAACTTGTAGTGGAGAAAGTCTGCTGAAGTGCGAGATTTCCTCCATAATCGTTCTGCAGTGCGTGAGCATCTCTGTAGATAGCGTGTTTGTGTGGTGTGCCATGGTTGTGGGTGAGAGTGAGGGCGTTTGCTTGTGATTATGGGGGCAAGAGAGTCAAGGGTGGAGGTTAGCGTAGTGTTGTATTGTGAAGTGGCGACATCAGGGCAGGCAAGGGTGGTGAGGGGGCTGAGAAGGGGTGTTAGTACATTTGAAAATTGTTGTGGGTTGACTGCTTGCAGGTTTCTGCGTGTTCTGATGGCAGGATTTGAAGAAGGGCGGTGAGCGGTAGATGAGGTGAGGTTGCAAGTTAGCAGGTAGTGGTCAGATAGGGGAAGTGAGGAGATGTCAAGGTTGGAGATAGTGCAGAGATTAGTAAAAATAAGGTCAATAGAGTGTCCACCACTGTGAGTTGCGGAATCTGTCCATTGTGAGAGGCCAAGGGAAGAGGTGAGTGCAAGTAATTTTGCAGTTGTTGGGGAGGTGGGTGTGTCAGTGGCAATGTTGAAATCGCCAAGAATGAGTGAAGGTATATTGGAGGAGAGAAAGTGAGGGAGCCAGGCGGCAAAGTTGTCCAGAAATTGAGAGGGTGGTCCAGGCGGGCGATAGATCACAGCTACTCGCAGAGGGATGGGAGAGAAGATGCGGATAGTGTGGACTTCAAAAGATGAGAATTGAAGGGAGGGAACAGGGGGTATGCAGCGAAAAGTGCAGCGAGAGGATAGCAGTATGCCCACACCTCCACCTTGTTTGTTCTCAGGTCTAGGAGTGTGGCTGAAGTGTAGACCACCATAAGAGAGTGCAGCAGGGGAGGCAGAGTCAGATGGAGTGAGCCAGGTTTCATTGATAGCCAGTAAATTGAGGGAGTTGGAAATGAAGAGATCATGAATGAAGGTAAGTTTATTGCAAACAGACCTTGCATTCCAGAGGGCACAGGAGAAGGGCAAAGTAGATGGTTTGTGACAAGTGATGGGTATTAGATTATGGGTGTTTTGGGCATTTGCTGCCCTGGGGACTCTGCGTGGCTGACAGCAGGTGGGAATGAGTGATGGGCCTGGGTTAGGGGATATATCCCCACAAGCCATCAGAAGAAGGAGAGAGAGAGTAAAAGGAGATGGGAATAGGACTTACAGGAGCATTTCCGCTTTTCACCTTTAGGGGGGGGATGAGATAGTGACTGGAGGAAGGAGAAGAGCTCATCGGAGCAGAGAAGAGGAGATGAAAGCAGGGAAGGTGAGATAGTTATATTATTGGAGACATGATGTGTAGAGACAGTATAAGAGAGTCTGAGAAAGAGGCAGGAGGTTGTAATAAGGAAGGTGGTGTGAGGAAACATAGTGGCACTGTGTAAGCAAGTATTCTTGTAGGGAGTGGTTAGAGGTGATAATCAGATGTCACTGATTAACCATGTGCAGGTAATTAGTATGCCTCAATATATTAAGTGTAAACAAGGGTGGGAGGGGACTGCTTTCAGGTGGAGTTCTGATGGGAGATGTTTCTTTGCAGTATGCTTTTAAAAGTATCTTAGACTGCATTCAGGTGGACATCTATGTGTTATGTTGCTTTGCAGTATGCTTTTAAAAGTATCTTAGACTGCATTCAGGTGGACATCTATGTGTTATGTTGCTTTGCAGTATGCTTTTAAAAGTATCTTAGACTGCATTCAGGTGGACATCTATGTGTTATGTTGCTTTGCAGTATGCTTTTAAAAGTATCTTAGACTGCATTCAGGTGGACATCTATGTGTTATGTTGCTTTGCAGTATGCTTTTAAAAGTATCTTAGACTGCATTCAGGTGGACATCTATGTGTTATGTTGCTTTGCAGTATGCTTTTAAAAGTATCTTAGACTGCATCCAGGTGGACATCTATGTGTTATGTTGCTTTGCAGTATGCTTTTAAAAGTATCTTAGACTGCATTCAGGTGGACATCTATGTGTTATGTTGCTTTGCAGTATGCTTTTAAAAGTATCTTAGACTGCATTCAGGTGGACATCTATGTGTTATGTTGCTTTGCAGTATGCTTTTAAAAGTATCTTAGACTGCATTCAGGTGGACATCTATGTGTTATGTTGCTTTGCAGTATGCTTTTAAAAGTATCTTAGACTGCATTCAGGTGGACATCTATGTGTTATGTTGCTTTGCAGTATGCTTTTAAAAGTATCTTAGACTGCATTCAGGTGGACATCTATGTGTTATGTTGCTTTGCAGTATGCTTTTAAAAGTATCTTAGACTGCATTCAGGTGGACATCTATGTGTTATGTTGCTTTGCAGTATGCTTTTAAAAGTATCTTAGACTGCATTCAGGTGGACATCTATGTGTTATGTTGCTTTGCAGTATGCTTTTAAAAGTATCTTAGACTGCATTCAGGTGGACATCTATGTGTTATGTTGCTTTGCAGTATGCTTTTAAAAGTATCTTAGACTGCATTCAGGTGGACATCTATGTGTTATGTTGCTTTGCAGTATGCTTTTAAAAGTATCTTAGACTGCATTCAGGTGGACATCTATGTGTTATGTTGCTTTGCAGTATGCTTTTAAAAGTATCTTAGACTGCATTCAGGTGGACATCTATGTGTTATGTTGCTTTGCAGTATGCTTTTAAAAGTATCTTAGACTGCATTCAGGTGGACATCTATGTGTTATGTTGCTTTGCAGTATGCTTTTAAAAGTATCTTAGACTGCATTCAGGTGGACATCTGAATTATATTTATATTTATATTTATATTTCAGGGTCCACATTAGAGCCTCTGTGAGCGAGAAAGGGTTAATATGGCATGGGGTTCATATTTTTGTCATGCAATTTAATCAGGTAGTGTGTTTTTAATTGTTTTCTGTTGCAGTATCGCTTTTCATATTGGCATATGCATGACCATTCCAACATATGATAAAACAAAATGTTTTTTAAATGCCTATTTTTTCTTGGGGAATTATTGTGCAAGTAATTGTAATGCCTTTCCATGCTTTCCCCATATTTTAATGTCCACTGGTGTGTTTATATTGTCTTTTACAGTGTTTAAAAGTTGTCTGTAAACCCTTTGCGGGTCCTATTTGGAGGCCGTAATTTTTTTGCCACCATTTGCAGGTTAGGGGCTTGAACGCCATAGCGTCTCTGGAAATTTGTTGCAATTTAACAGCGAAATTGGAACATAGCAGTTACAGGCTTGAGAGAGCAGAGGATTTGCGAGCACGCGGTTCAGATTTCCAAGTCCGTAGCCTTTTTTCGCCCTTAAGCAGCAAGCTGTGAGCGGCTTGCTTTATGGGGCCAATTTAATAGCCGCAAGTCTTGCGGGCTACGTTACGGGATACGGTTTTACAAGTTTAGGGAATTTAATAGGGTTGATGATCTGCTCAATAACCAAAGATTATATTCCCATAGTCTAGAAATAGAGCAGACTATATGTTACTGTAAAACTAAAAATAAACAAATTGCTAATTTATGAAAGCAAGACTTGTTCCATAAGTCAAATATAATGTTTTTGAGCTTAGATTGCCCCTATTTATATGGGAGCTTGACAGGGGTGGCCCGTCCATTGGTGCGTCAGGGCAAACGCCCCCCCCAAATATTTTCGTGACCCTGCAATAAAAAAACACAATAATTTATTAGTAATAACCCAAAAACAATTAAATATAATGTGTACATCATCATTCAAGTGTTAATACAGTAATAAATGAAGCAAACTATTCCCTGGGACACTGTCACTTTAAGATAACCCCTTGCGCTGTGTGTATATATTAACTAATGCTGCTGTGTATCTATTGTAGCCCCCTGCATCCCTGTGTGATCATATTACACTAGTAAAGTACACTAACCTTTAGACTCTTCTCTTCAATGAGGCCTGGCCTGGCCCCCTGACCGTTAATGCATTCCGCCCACCAGCACAGTGACGATATGCATGGGCGGTCATAAATGTATCAATTTAATGACTGACAGTCTTCCATCATTGACCAATCAATGATGGAAGGCTGTACAGTTGTCAAGAGAACAATGTAAACCCACCCAGACCGTTACCTCCGAGCGCCCGCCAGCTAATAGGGCCTCGAGTTTACTTTTTGATTGACATCTACAGTCAATAAAACCACCAGTTGCCTGTCCCTTCCCTCTTTCTGTTTCCTGACCCTGCTCACGCTGAGACTGAGAGACCTCCCTGGCTGAAACTACTCACATCTGCTCTGCCCAACCTAACAGTAAGTCTACCTGGCACCTGCCCTGCCCCTGGCCAAACCAAACCCCTAGTGCCCCTAATAAAAGGTAGGGCCCCCCCAGTTACCCCACTATGTCTGCCTGGCCTGCCACCTACCCAGCCACCCACCAACTTACCTACCACCGACGACTGACCTAGGCCTGCAATGCCTGGTGCCACCCCCAGCCATCACCCCCATGTGGCCTGTGCCACCCCCGATCACCCCGATGTGGCCTGCCCTATGCTATGCCACCGCCCAATTACCCCGATCACAGTGATCGGGGTAATCGGGTGGTGAGCGGGGTGGCACAGGCCACATGGGGGTGATCAGATCACCCCCATGAGGCCTGTGCCACCCCTGATCCCCTCCATGTGGCCGGTGCCACCCCAGAGGCCCAATCATCACCACCCCGATGTGGCCTATGCTATGCCACCGCCCGATTACCCCGATCACGGTGATCGGGGTAATCGGGCAGTGAGCGGGGTTGCACAGGCCACATGGGGGTGGATGATCACCCCCATGAGGCCTGTGCCACCCCTGATCATGGCCCCTATGTGGCCTACGCGGCCACTGACCGACCGATGGCTGCGTGACCGACCCCACCCTGATCCAACTACCAACCCCCCCCCCCCCCCCCCCTATTTGTATTCCAATTTTAGAAGTAACAGGCTTTTAAAGATAAAATAAAAATAAGGTGGGGGAAAAACAATAATAAAAATACAGTAAAAACAGCACACATACTAAACAAACAATAATACAAATAAAGTAAACAGCACATACATACTAAACAAACAATAATAAAAATAAAATAAACAACAGCACATACTTACCTGTCAAATTGACCCCTCCAGCGTTGGCCTTCTGCCCTCAGTGCCCTGGATACAGTCATAATCCAATTTTGATTGAAGCCCATGTCAAATAAATAATCCAATGTTGATTGAAGCCCATGTCAAATAAATAATCCAATGTTGATTGAAGCCCATGTCAAATAAATAATCCAATGTTGGTTGAAGCCCATGTCAAATAAATAATCCAATGTTGGTTGAAGCCCATGTCAAATAAATAATCCAATGTTGATTGAAGCCCATGTCAAATAAATAATCCAATGTTGATTGAAGCCCATGTCAAATAAATAATCCAATCTTGATTGAAGCCATTGTCAAAAAATAATCCAATCTTGATTGAAGCCATTGTCCATCCATGCTGGACCATTGAAAGAGGTCTCCACCAAAAAAAACCCGACGCTCTAAAAAACAAAAAACAAACTAACAGAGCTCCTCCTACAAGGAGCTCCACCCGCGATTAATTGTTTTTTTCCCACACTCTGCCTTATATACTAATTTTTGAAGGACTCTGATTGGCTGAAATTTTTGATTGACATCGATTTCAACCAATGAGAGTCTTTAAAAAATTAGCAAATCAGCAAGCAGGTATGGAAGCCTGTAAGGGAAAAAAAGGTTAGTGTGAACTTGTTTGACCCTGTATGTATTATACATATTACAGGGCTATTTATGTGATATACCTGTAATGTAATAATCAATTGATATATATATATTTTTGTTTTTTTCATTTTTTTTCATGTACAGTTTGGGCCTACATGGTCCCACTTTGTTATTTAGGGTTTTTAAGGTGCGGTTGGGGCCTATATGGTCCCAATTTGTTATTTAAGGTTTTTAAGGTGCGGTTGGGGCCTATATGGTCCCAATTTGTTACTTTGGGTTTTTAAGGTGCGGTTGGGGCCTACATGGTCCCACTTTGTTATTTAGGGTTTTTAAGGCGCGGTTGGGGCCTATATGGTCCCAATTTGTTATTTAAGGTTTTTAAGGTGCAGTTGGGGCCTATATGGTCCCACTTTGTTATTTAGGGTTTTTAAGGTGCGGTTGGGGCCTATATGGTCCCACTTTGTTATTTAGGGTTTTTAAGGTGCGGTTGGGGCCTACATGGTCCCACTTTGTTATTTAGGGTTTGTAAGGCGCGGTTGGGGCCTATATGGTCCCAATTTGTTATTTAAGGTTTTTAAGGTGCAGTTGGGGCCTATATGGTCCCACTTTGTTATTTAGGGTTTTTAAGGTGCGGTTGGGGCCTATATGGTCACACTTGGTCTTTTAAGGTTTTAAAAGTTACGGTTTGGGTTGAACGTTCTAATGTTTTTTTTGTTGTTTTCTATCACCCCCCAGGTGCAAACTATCTGTGGAAGCAGATTTGTTTGGACTCGTTGGTTGACTTACTGAACGTAAATACCCCGAGAAGGAGAGTTAACTGTTGGTGAGTATCATTGCTTTTCATTTTCTGTCCATGCGTATAGGTGCAAATTTGATGTTGATGTAGTCTTGTCACATGAGGGTTTGCAATCTGTAATGTATACCAATGAATTCAACACACTGTTATTTTAAAGTAATTTTGTGACATAATATAAAATAATATACCGTGATCTCTTTCTTCTATTGGTATCAGAAATTAATACTATTGACTCTCTACTTGTAAAGCCTTTCGGCACCCTAACCTATGAGGAGAAGGTGGAAGTAAAACGGTTAGGACCTGACCAACCAGAGATAAATCTGCAGCAAATCGCAAGAGATAGAGGGAAGCAATATATCCGTACTTTCAATACTGAATGGTACAAGAAGAACGACTGGCTTTGTGGAAGCGTTTCTAGGAAGGCCTTATATTGTTTCCCATGCATCCTATTTGGTGGTGACGCTGCTTGGACCAAAACTGGAGTGACTGACGTCAAACATCTAGCTGATGAATTGGCGAAACACAAAAGTTCTAAAGCTCACTTGGATAACAGGATCAAGTTTGAGATGCTTGGACAGGCGAACATTGCAGTTCAACTGGACCAAGGATACCAAGTCAGTATTCAAAAACACAACGAAGAAGTGGCTAAGAACCGGTACATCCTTTCCAAGATAATTGATTGTGCTCGCTTTTGTGGCGCTTTTGAACTGGCATTAAGAGGACACGACAAGAGTGAAACATCGCTAAATCCAGGAGTGTTTCGAGGCCTGGTGGATTTGGTTGGCAGTATCGATAGTGCAATGGAACAGCATTTGAAGACTGCAACTGTGTTTAAGGGCACGTCCAAAACCGTGCAGAATGAGCTACTGGACTGCATGCATGAACTTATTAAGGAAGTGATTCACCAAGAGCTTAAGGAAGCCCAGTTTGTGGCAATCCAAGCGGATGAAACAACCGATATTTCCGCTAGGACACAGTGCGTTGTAGTCTATCGCTACATTGACAAGAAGCAGCAAGTGGTGGAAAGATTTGATGGCTTCACGGAAATGAAATCAACGGATGCAGACTCGATTGCTGCTGTTGTGCTGGAAAGTCTGAATACTGTTCTCCCAGAGCCAGAATACAAGAAGAAACTCATAGCTCAAAGCTACGACGGTGCCAGTGTGATGCGTGGAGATCAAGGAGGAGTTCAAAGAAAAATAAAAGACGTGTACCCGAACGCACACTACGTCCATTGCTATGCTCACCAACTGAACCTAATAATGGAGAAAGCAGTTTAAAGGATTGGAAGAGTTCGAGTTTTTTTTTCCAACATAGGCGGCATACCATCTTTTTTTTCATGCTCTCCAAAAAGGACTGGAGTTCTGGATGAGGTAGTTGGTAGAAGACTTCTAAGAGGTGCACCGACACGATGGAACTTCAACGTTAGAACCGTGAACGTCATCTACGAGAACAGAGATGCGCTACTTGAGTGTTTCCAGACAATTGAAGCATGTCTAAACTTTGATCCAACATCTATACGTGAAGCCACCGGTTTCATTGGAATGCTGGAAGACAGGGAGTTCCTTTACTTCCTTAAATTATTTCATTTAATAATGCCACATGTTGACATCCTCTATAGTCAGCTTCAGAAGCGAGACACGGATACTGTTTATATCAAAAAAGTCACAGAAGACTTTGTCGCCAGCATCCAGAAAATCCGTAATTCTGTTGAAGAGATAGAAGCAAGTTTGCAGAGCGATGTAACAGTCCACAGACGGAGTGCGGAGATCTCAACCTTGAGACAACTTTCATGAGAGGTATGTGACAGTGGTGGTTCATGCAAAAGAACGTTTTTCATTTTCAAATCACCTAGTCAGTGCCAAACTTGTTCAGAGTGACTTGTATAAAACCCATGACACTTGCTTTCCAACCCAAGCTCTGGAAGACACTGTGCAAGCATATCCAATACTGAAGAAGGAACAATTACGCACTGAGCTGTCACTTCTGTATGGGAAGACAGATTTTCATGCTTGTACAAGTGCTGTTGCTCTGCACAAACTTTTACATCAATTTAATCTGCAGAATGATTTCACAGAGACAGTGAAATTATTAAGAATCCTGATTACAACACCGATGACCACTGCAGAATCAGAAAGGTTCTCCACATTGAAGAGGATACAAACCTTTTTAAGAAGCACCATGTCCCTGGAGCGGTTGAATGCATTGGTTTGAAGGAATTGGAGGCACCTTCAAGGGTACGTAAAGTTCTCAGAAATGGCACCACCGAACTACCGAAAATAACTAGTGGTAAGTAAAGTATGAATGGTGTCTGGGTGTGCATATGGAAGGAGATATGAAAGGTGTGTGAATGGTCAGTAACAATTGTTGAAGCCTTGGCGTGGCGTTACTGCTCATATGGTTATCCATATGCTAATTCAACGTGTTAGTTTGACATTGATTATTGTGTTGTCTAAACAGAAGTGAAATGTTGTTGTTTTCTTGAATCCCAAGATCCACTGGTTTGGGCCTATACAGTGCTGATTGGTCTTCTAAGGTATGTTTGGGGCCTATATAGTTCTACTTGGTCTTCTAAGGTATGTTTGGGGCCTATGGTCACACTTGGTCTTCTAAGGTATGTTTGGGGCCTATGGTCACACTTGGTCTTCTAAGGTATGTTTGGGGTCTATATGGTTACACTTGGTCTTCTAAGGTATGTTTGGGGTCTATATGGTCACACTTGGTCTTCTAAGGTATGTTTGGGGCCTATATAGTTCTACTTGGTCTTCTAAGGTATGTTTGGGGCCTATGGTCACACTTGGTCTTCTAAGGTATGTTTGGGGCCTATGGTCACACTTGGTCTTCTAAGGTATGTTTGGGGTCTATATGGTTACACTTGGTCTTCTAAGGTATGTTTGGGGTCTATATGGTCACACTTGGTCTTCTAAGGTATGTTTGGGGCCTATGGTCACACTTGGTCTTCTAAGGTATGTTTGGGGCCTATGGTCACACTTGGTCTTCTAAGGTATGTTTGGGGTCTATATGGTCACACTTGGTCTTCTAAGGTATGTTTGGGGCCTATATAGTTCAACTTGGTCTTCTAAGGTATGTTTGGGGCCTATGGTCACACTTGGTCTTCTAAGGTATGTTTGGGGTCTATATGGTCACACTTGGTCTTCTAAGGTATGTTTGGGGCCTATATGGTTCCACTTGGTCTTTTAATGTTTTTTAAGTATGGTTTTGTTCTTGAATGGTCTGATTGATTTGCTTGTTTTCTTTCAACCCCAGGTGCAAACCCTATGTGGTTGCAGATTTGTTTCTACTCATTGGTCAACTTACTGAACGTGAATACCCTGAGAAGAAGAGCCGACTAATGGTAGGTGTCACTCCTTTAATTTTTCTGTTAATGCGTATAGGTGCAATTATGATATTGCTGTAGTCTTGTCACATGAGTTTTTTCAATCTATATTGTATACCAATGAATTTAACACATTGTTACTTTACTTCTTGACATTTCTGCATTGCTGATCATGTATTTCAATGGGCTTTACAAGTATAAGGTCATTGGGCGGGGCTTATAAAGGTCACTATGACATCAAGGGGAGGAGTTATAAAAGTGGGTGTGGTTTGAAAACGGGGGAGTGGCTATGTTTCGCCCTGGCGCCCCTCCAACTTGAAAAGTCACCAGCCGTCACTGGAGCTTGAAGAAGCTTTATTTGAAAGAACTCTATAGTACATTAATTATTTTCTCTCTCAGATTTGTATCTTTACAATTTAAGTGTTTTAGGCCATCCATGGTCAGTTTAGGGTTTCTCCGCTACTGTCTGTAAAGGGATCACTGTCAGGTCAATATCCTGTGAGGTCTGGGGATTCATTTCTACACACCCCTGGGAGTAGTGTGTTCCTAGTGAGAAGGACATATCTGAACAGTTTTTCAAGGTGGAACATTAAATATACACCTTAGAGTGGCAATACCCAGGATTACACACAAGAAGACGTGCAACAACAATTTATATAAACTCATTGAAGCCATATACATACCTCATATTGTGAGTATAACAAATAGCAAATTTTACATTTTTTGTTTAATTTGTTTTATGGCATAAAATTCACTGTACTACACTATTCGGTGGCATTGCACTTCTCTCCCCCTCCCATTCTTTTCTTTTTACGTGTTTATTGGCGCATATGTGAACGGTGCCCTGTGAGACAGCTGCATTATGGACCCAATCTGAGCATTTGATTGAATGTTTCCTGGACAAAAAAAAAAACCATACTGGACTCATTATCAGTACTTGAAGGTGGGATTGTGTATATATATATATATATATATATATATATATATATATATATACCTTCATATTGGGAGGCCTTCATGGCTAATCACCCATATATTATATATATTTTTTTTACCTTAAGACTGGGAATAGTAAAAACCTTTTTTCTGTTTATTTTGACACGTATATATTGTTTTGTGTTTTTTTTTTGTACATTTGTATTATAAGATCAACTGTGTAGGAGACACTGATTAGGACTAGGTTGCGCCTCTTTTTCAATGCTCATCTATCTTTGTATTTAGATAGTGGGTTCATTGGTTCCTTTGTACTTCTGAGATTTAATTTAGGTGAAGTATCTATCTAGAGGCTAATAAAATAACTACCTTAGTGCATTTAATATATTTTTCGAATTTACTTTGCTCAGCATTTATGGATTACTAGCGACTTGCCCGTCAAAAATGACCAGGCAATAAAAAAGTGTTGAAAAGCTGTTTGTCACACAATGTGAGTGTACTGTGTGCCTCAACTATATAGACCCCTATAACACACTAATGAATGCATGTAATAACACTATAAGTGCCATGAGGGTCATCCAGGACCCTCATGACACAAAGTATAAGCACTACACCATTTTAACCCGGTATCTTATGGGGGTCTATCTATACAGACCCTCATAAGCCTCTATTTAACCCCATTAGTCACATAAGGGTATTTAAAGACCCTCATGGGACAGTTAGAAGCCTCACATTACCCCGTAAGTGCTATGAGGGTTCTCCAGCAGCAACACTACACTGCACTAAACCCACCCCAAAAAAACATTAAATGTAAACTAACACCCTCTACACTAACCTATTAAAACCTACACTACCTACCTAACCTACCTACCTACCCCCTAATCAACCCGCCCACCACTCTAATTACAAAAAATAAAAAAAAACTAAGTCACAAAAAATAAAAAATCTACATTACATAAAATAAAAAAACCTGACTCACAAAAAATAAAAAATCTACATTACACAAAATAAAAAAACATGTCACAAAAAATAAAAAAATAAACATTAAAGAAAATTAAAAAATACATTACAAACCCCCCGCACTACAGAAAAAAATTACACATTTGAAAAGAAAATACATATAGAATACATACAATACAATACAATACAACCCCCCCTATCTTACATACAATCAATCCTATCTATCTAAAATACATCCCCCAATCTATCTAATATACAATAAATCCTAACTAGCTAAAATACATACCCCTATCTAACATACAATACTATATAATATACAATACATCCTATCTATCTAAAATACATCCCCCAATCTAATATACAATAGGTCAGCGAGTGCGGATCTCTGTTAGTTTTTTTTTTTTTTTTTAAAGAGCGTGGTTTCAGGGCAGAAGAGGAGGAGACTGGGGACATCGCAGGGAGGTAAGTACAATGTATATTGTGTTTATTTTATCTTGTTTTATGTTTATGTATTTAGTAGTAAAGTAATGTTTTTTTTTAACAGGGGCCGCACCAGAGAAGAAAAGAAGAAGGATGGGGAAAGGTGAGTAGAATATTTAGAATATTTAGAATGTTTATTTATTTTCTGTAAATGTGTTGTACTAATTTTTTTTTCTTTTCCCCTAGGTTGCTGATCTGAGACATCTGCAAAGGTAAGTGGTCTTAATTATTTTATTTTAGCTTAGAATTAGGGTTTGTATATAGAGATAGCATTTATTGTATGTTAGATAGGGGTATGTATTTGAGATAGTTAGGATTTATTGTATATTGGATAGATTGGGGGATGTATTTTAGATAGATAGGATTTATTGTATATTACATAGATTGGGGGATGTATTTTAGATAGATAGTATTGATTGTATGTTAGATAGGGGGTATTTTATCTCATTTTATTTGTATTGTATTGTATATATTCTATGTATTTCCTTTTCAGGTGTGTATTTTTTTTTTCTGTAGTGGGGGGGGGGGGTTGTAATGTATTTTTTTTTATTTTCTGTAATGTTCCTTTTTTATTTTTTGTGACTTAGGTTTTTTTATTTTCTATTATGTAGATTTTTTATTTTTTGTGACTTTAGTTTTTTTTATTTTCTGTAATTAGAGTGGGGTGGGGGTTTATTAGGGGGTAGGTAGGTAGTGTAGGTAGGTAGGTAGTGTAGGTGTTAATAGGTTAGTGCAGAGGGGGGTCAGTTTAGATTTAATGGTTTATTGGGGGGTATAGTGTAGTGTTTGTACTTAGTGTCATGATGGTCCTTGAGGACCGTCATGGCACTTATGTGGTTAATGTTAGGGTTGTAACTGCCCATAAGGGTCATAATATACCCTTATGGGACTGATGGCGTTAAATAGAGGCTTATGAGGGTCTGTATTGACCCACATGAGTGACAGGTTTAATTATGGGTTTATGGGGGTCTGTATTGACCCTCATGAGTAACGGTGTTAATTAAGTACTTATGGGGGTCTGTATTGACCCCCATGAGTGACAGGGTTAATTATAGGTTTATGGGAGTCTGTATTGACCCTCATGAGAGATGGGGTTAATTAAGTGCTTACAGCGGTCTGTATTGACCCCCATGAGTGACAGGGTTAATTATAGGTTTATAGGGATCTGTATTGACCCTCATGAGTGACAGGGGTTAATTAAGTGCTTATGGGGGTCTGTATTGACCCCCATGAGTGACAGAGTTAATTAATGTATTATGGGGGTCTGTATTGACCCACATGAGTGCCAGGGTTATTTATTGGCTTATAGGGGTCTGTATTGACTCCCATGAGTGACAGGGTTAATTATGTGTTTCTGGGGGTCTGAATTGACCCCCATGAGTGACAGGGTTAATTATAGGTTTATGGGGGTCTGTATTGACCCTCATGAGTGAGGAGGTTAATTAAGTGCTTATGTGGGTCTGTATTGACCCCCATGAGTGACAGGTTTAATTATAGGTTTATGGGGGTCTGTAGTGACCCTCATGAGTGATGGGTTTAAGGGGGTCTGTATTGACTGCCATGAGTAAAAGGGTTAATTAAATGTTTATGGGGGTCTGTATTGACCCCCATGAGTGGCAGAGTTAATTAATGTATTATGGGTGTCTGTATTGACCCCCACGAGTGCCAGGGTTATTTATTGGCTTATGTGGGTCTGTATTGACCCCCATGAGTGACAGGGTTAATTATGGGTTTATGGAGGTCTGTATTGACCCCCATGAGTGATCGGGTTAATTAAGTGCTTATGGGTGTCTGTATTGACCCCCATGAGTGACAGGGTTAATTATAGGTTTATTGGGGTTTGCATTGACCCCTATGAGTGACAGGGTTAATTAAGTCCTTATGGGGGTCTGTATTGACCCCCATGAGTGACAGGGTTAATTAATGTATTATGGGGTCTGTATTAACTCCCGTGAGTGACAGGGTTAATAAGGGGTTTATGGATGTCTGTATTGACCCCCATGAGTGATCGGGTTAATTAAGTGCTTATGGGGGTCTGTATTGACCCCATGAGTGACAGGTTTAATTATAGGTTTATTGGGGTTTGCATTGACCCCTATGAGTGACAGGGTTAATTAGGGGTTTATGGGTGTCTGTATTGACCCCCATGAGTGACGGGTTAATTAGGGGTTTATGGTTGTCTGTATTGACCCCCATGAGTGACAGGGTTAATTAAGTCCTTATGGGGGTCTGTATTGACCCCCATGAGTGACAGGGTTAATTAATGTATTATGGGGTCTGTATTAACTCCCGTGAGTGACAGGGTTAATTAGGGGTTTATGGATGTCTGTATTGACCCCCATGAGTGAGGAGGTTAATTAAGTGCTTATGGGGGTCTGTATTGACCCCCATGAGTGACAGGGCTAATGAAGGGCTTATGGGGGTCTGTATTGACCCCCATGCATGACAGGGTTAATTAGGTGCTTATTAGGGTCTGTATTGACCCCCATGAGTGACAGGGTTAATTAATGTATTATGGGGTCTGTATTAACTCCCGTGAGTGACAGGGTTAATTAGGGGTTTATGGATGTCTGTATTGACCCCCATGAGTGAGGAGTTTAATTAAGTGCTTATGGGGGTCTGTATTGACCCCCATGAGTGACAGGGCTAATGAAGGGCTTATGGGGGTCTGTATTGACCCCCATGAGTGACAGGGTTAATTAAGGGCTTATGGGGGTCTGTATTGACCCCCATGAGTGACAGGGTTAATTAACGGTTTATGGGGGGTTAATGCGGTTTTCCGAGCTTATCTCGGATCCCTTCAAGGGTTAATTAAGGGTTTATGGGGGTCTGGATTGACCCCCATGAGTGACAGGGCTATTTAGGGGTTGATGGGGCTGTATAGAGCCCCATGAGTGATAGGGTTAATTTTTTTTTTATTACGGGTCCTTTAAGGACCTTTACAGTCCTTTAAGGACCCGTAAGGCAGGAAATTTGAATTTGCATTGCAACGGGGGTGCGATTGGGGTCCCCCACTGTGAGGGTTAATGTGGGTTTCCAAACTTATCTCGGATCCTGTGGGGTTAATGCGGGTTTCCAAGCTTATCTTGGATCCCTTCTTGGGTAAGTTGTATGTGGCTGGGCGGTCCCGGGTTGTGGAGCCTCGTTTTCATTTTTTTTGGCTGCCATTTTTTTCCTCGCTTAGCCATTTTTCGAGTGCTGAAACGGTGGAATTTGGGGTTAAATTCACATTTTTATTTTTTTTTATTTTAGAAAGTTTATTTATATAAATACGTCTTTATACAGAAAAAAGAGAAAAAAGACGAATATAACAATATGTTTGCAATATACAGAGACAAATAACAGAAAAACATAAACATTACAAGTGCAGAATCTTATTATCTCATCCTACTTCTAATTATATTACTAAGATCTGCACAGACACCCATAAAAAAAAAAAAAAAAAAAAAAAAAAAGGGAAAGAAGTCATGGAGACATTACCAGGAAAACACCCACATCCACCAACTCTCTAGCTTGATAGCAAATATTGGTCCCAAAGCTGCCATTTTATCAAATGCGTGGCTTTAGGAGTTATGTCCCATACATTATCGGCCGATTCTATTTTTTATCATCTCCCTATTATTTGAGACAGCGTTCTCTAATTCTTTCCAGGAAGGTACCTGTGGTTGTTTCCAGTATTTTTTTAAAAGTAACCATTTAGCAACAAGGCATATGTGTGATATTAAATATCTTTCCCCTAAAGGAAATCTTTCCAATTGCATATGTAAAATAAATTCTAGGGGATTACAGATAATTGTTTTGCCCACAAGAGTAGATAATTCTTGACTTAGTCTCGTCCAGAATTTTTTTATTTTTTTGCAGTCCCACCACATGTGGAGGGTTGTTCCTGGTAGTCCACATTGTTTCCAGCATAGGCCATCTAAATTACTATATATTTTTTTTTTATTTAATAGGAACATAGTACCATCTATGGATTAGTTTTACCATCATTACGTTATATGAGGAATTGATTGATGAGTTCTTAACAGTATTGAATATTTTAATCCAGTCTTCTTCTAAAATTGTAGTTTTCATATCATCTTCCCAGGCTAGTATTCCCAGGCTTTTATCCAAGGGGGTATTTTCATCAATTATGTTACTAAATTTAGAGATTATATGAGACGATTCACCCTTAAGTAGATATTCCTCCATTATCCACATTTTGTTCATATTAGTAGTCTTATATCCTGACAATTTAAGATTTCTCTTTAAACATTCATAATCTAACCACGTTAACTTGTCTATATTAAATTTCTCTTTAATTCTTTTCAGCTCCAATAGACTACCTTTATCATATAGGTCCACCACATTTCTGATGTTATGTGATTTTAATAGTGACAAGATTGATCCGTTCAAATTGTTATTAATAAAATCTATTGGTGCTGCTAGAGAAGGAGATCGTACTAATGATAGTTTGGTTTTATTTTTATGCCATATATTAATAATGTTTTGGATATTAGGGGGTACATCTGAATTTCTTTTCTTCTTATACTTAGCCGTCCATAATATATTTTTTATAGATGATTCTCCCCATAGGGCCTCTTCTATTTTTAACCATCTTGGGGTATTTTGTACTTAATTATATCCCGCCACTTGTGTAAGTATAATTCTAACGTTTAACCTCACTTCCATATGTCCTGACTGTCTGGGGGTGAGTGTTTTTTTTTTCATTATTGTTTTTTTTAGTGTGTTTTTAGTGTTTTTGTGCTTGCGCGGTTCGGGGGGTTAGTGCAGTGTTTTGAGAGACACAGCGGAGGGAGAGGAGGAGGGGGACAGGATTAAGTGCTGCGAGTTAACGGTTGTGTGGGGTGGTTTGGGGCGCCGTAGGACTAAGTGCTGCGAGTTTGCAGCTGTGTGGGGGTAGTGTTGTTTCAAACTCATGTGCCGTAAAGCCACGATCTTCCGCAAATGTGGCCCCTCGCTTCACGAGGGTCCGCATTTGTGGACCAAACTGCATCTCTCGCTTCATGAGGAATGCAGTTCTTGCGAGCTCGCTTTGCGAGCTCGAAAAGCTTGACGACGTGTCACAGTTTGACAACTATTATATGGTACATAACCATGAATAACTGTTATTGTGTAACGCGCCCTTTATGTCTTTATGATAAAAGAAATAAATACATGGCCATTTTTGAATATTCCCAGTTCTGTGCATTTTCTTCCCTATTTTGCCCGAATGTAAACAAAGCATAATAAATTATAGAGGGACTTTTTATAGTAGAGTTAATATCTGCCAATATTTGCAAATATAACCACAAAGCGAGTGTTTGGACATCCGATCATCTGTTTTGCAGTTGAGGAAGCATATTATTGGGTTGCGGCCAAAATCTTATTAAATATAGCAGGATGCTTCCTACCACAAAACCAGTATGGTCCGGTGAAGTAATACTGAGTAAATAATCTCTGCCAGTTAAAATTCAAGAGAGTTGCTATAATCTTCAACTCATTTATTGACCTGAAAAAGACAGGAAGAATTTATAGTGATTCACTGGACAATACCACTATTTTTTTCTTAATAATTATATAAAATATATTTTAAAAAGTATTGATAATGGATTACATATGGCATGTTATTGTTGCTGACATTTACAATGATCGTTTTATGTTTTTATTTGATATATTGGTATATAAATGTCAGAATTTAAATTTACAGTGTATTCCAAACATTTTAAATAAACAAAATTATCTTTTGCTTCCTTGGCATATGGATTGTATTAAAAACAATCTATAATGTTGTTAGTATTAAACATGCCTGAACAAGGATATATGATTTTCAATATATACATGCAGAACAAATTAATTTAGAAGGCAGTTGCAATTTTGAATTCCCTAATAGAATGATCCTACATATGTGATGGAAAAATCTAAATCAAATACCTTGTTAAAATATAATTTTATTAATGTACACAATATACACAAGACAATAAAATAGCTAAAAACACAGTAGTCTAGCCATCTACAAAATTGCGTTACAATTTGTGCAAAACCAAATAATAAAAGAATTACTCTAACTTATATATATATATAGTGAATATAGTGAATATGATAGATAATACAAATTAGATCGATATTGTGCTGGTTAATACCAGTCTATACTATTGGTTAGATATTCATACAGTAAAAGGTATGCGTTGGATATCTGGGTTGCATATAAATCCATTGCTATACAGTCATTTAGCAAGTGCCACCTTCATTCTGTAGTGGGGAGTATATAGGCAGGTAGGGGAGACTACAGTAGTACCTCGGTGGCCCTCTCTATAAATACACTAGCAGATTAAGTATATGGAGGCTACCTCCCTAACTTCCTATACAAACTAGGTCTATACTATCTATACTGGGACTATGCCCACCACCTGCCCACTTACCCACTTCAGAATGACCTCTGTGGATTATATGCACAGCTCAAAACAGCAGCTGCGCCTAGATCCCATACAAACGAAGATCTGACAGCATGGAGTCAAAACCGGAAGTAGACGGCCGGAGCTGGAAGTGATCCAACGCGCACGTTTCGCGCCAGCTTCAACAGGGATCGTGGCGATGAAGGCGGTGCTCCATTATTTGAAGGTAAGTGATTGACATTACTCAAATCAGATGTGTGGCTCAATCTTCAATTAGCCAGGATCAAAGAGGAGGTTACAGAATCACACCTCAAAGGTAGAGGAAGAAGTGATTAATTTATGTATTCTTATACAGTTACATGTATTTGTGTCTTGGACATATAAAAATGCCGATTATAAAGATAATATCATACAAACTATATAGTATCTTCACTTTATCAAATAACCTCGACGAAAACTATGTGATTCATAACTAAAAGGATCAGAACAAAGGACCTAATGATTTTATCAATATTAGGTAAATCTAAGCTTACTTAAACTAACATCAAAGACATTAATTATACAGGCAGAGTACTGATTAGTATCACAGTTATCTCTAAACATACTGAGTGATCAACTGAAAGACAGGACAATAAAAAGAACATCTTTATTGTGTTTTGGGAATGTAACCACAGTGGTAGAGGGTCCTCGATAGAGGGCCCTGATCTAAAAAAGAAACCCATTGCTTCTGTCTCCGTACTCCAGGAATTAATCTCAAGTCCTCATCATCAGTTTGTGAAGGGTCTAATTCAGTATCTGAATTATGATATCTTCTGATTGGATCCACTCTTGGGCATAATTTCCTCCTACTGTTGTTCCTGTGTGTCCAGTTAAAAGTATAACAGATTTACAAGACTTTGAAAGTGGCAATATCTTTGTTTTTTCAGAGATACAATTTAATTTTCTCTTCTATCCAAATCAGCCTGTATTCTCTTGTATGTTTTAGGCTGATTTGGATAGAAGATACCAATGATACCAACTTATTATTTTCCGATCACATAAGTATATGGTTGAGATACATTGACGATATCCTGTTCATTTGGGACGGTTCTGAAGAAAGTTTAAACCAGTTTATTAACCATCTGAATGTCAATGACCTCAATCTTAGGCTGACACACACTTATGATTGATGCAAAATAGATTTTTTGGTTATATCCATCTGTAAAGATGACAGTGGCAACATTACAACCGATTTATTTCGCAAACCAACGGCCACAAACAGTACCTTGCATCATTCTAGTTCACATTTTCCATCAACAATCAAGTCAATTCCAATAAAAAGCCACTTCTGTAAAAAAAGAAAAGCCAACTCATTATCAAATGAAACTGTAGGCTGTGGACACTGTAAATTCTTTCCGTACATGTTTAGACAAGTAGAAATATGTGACAGAACAGGAAAAGTTACAAAATTAAAAGATCTATACAACTGTGGCACAACCGCAGTAGTCTATTGCCTGGAATGCCTGTGTTCTCTCAGATATGTTGGGATCACTAGCAGGGAACTGCGAAAAAGGCTGGGTGAACATTTGAGTAACATCCGCAATAGTGCTAGTGACATAATAAGAGGAAAAACGCTTACCTCTGTGGCCAGAAATTTTCACGAGAAACACGAGTCAAAATCTACTTTAAGATGTTGGATTTTACAAAAAATGAGTCTGGGGATTAGGAAAGGAAACTTAGAATTGGAATTACTAAAAGCAGAAAGTAAATGGATATCATTACTTAATACCGTTGTCCCTAGTGGACTGAATGAAAATAATAATTGCAGTGTCTTTTTATAAATCTAATCTTATGATTATGATCTCAATGATGTCCCAACATCTGCTAGAAAAAAAAATGTTTATTCCTCAGTTGGACATTAGCCTATCTGCAATACTTAATTTTCCTTCAGTAGTAGCCATGTGTCCCAATGTTCCAATTCATACACTACTATTAGAACTCTATTCCGTATAGATAGTAGTTTAAATTACACTATAAAGATTGGAACTCTTTAATCCGACCACTGTGGTTACATTCCCAAGACACAATAAAGATGTTTTTTTTATTGTCCTGTCTTTCAGTTGATCACTCAGTATGTTTAGAGATAACAGTGATACTAATCAGTACTCTGCCTGTATAATTAATGTCTTTGATGTTAGTTTAAGTGAGCTTAGATTTACCTAATATTGATAAAATCCTTTGTTATGAATCACATAGTTTTCGGCGAGGTTATTTGGTAAAGTGAAGATACTATATAGTTTGTATGATATTATCTTTATATTGGCATTTTTATATGTCCAAGACACAAATACATGTAACTGTATAAGAATACATAAATTAATCACTTCTTCCTCTTCCTTTGAGGTGTGATTCTGTAACCTCCTCTTTGATCCTGGCTAATGGAAGATTGAGCCACACATCTGATTTGAATAATGTCAATCACTTACCTTCAAATAATGGAGCGCCGCCTTCATCATCACGATCCCTGTTGAAGCTGGCACGAAACCTGCGCGTCGGATCACTTCCGGTTCCGGACGTCTACTTCTGGTTTTGACTCCATGCTGTCGGATCTTCGTTTGTATGGGATCTAGGCTCAGCTGCTGTTTTGAGCTGTGCATATAATCCACAGAGGTCATTCTGAAGTGGGTAAGTGGGCAGGTGGTGGGCATAGTCCCAGTATAGATAGTATAGACCTAGTTTGTATAGGAAGTTAGGGAGATAACTAGCGGGCCTCCATATACTTAATCTGCTAGTGTATTTACAGAGAGGGCCACCGAGGTACTACTGTAGTCTCCCCTACCTGCATAGATTTGTATTTTGATTGAATCTGCATAGATTTGCATCATATTCACTATATTCACTATATATATATATGTTAGAGTAATTCTATTATTTGGTTTTGCACAAATTGTAACGCAATTTTGTAGATGGCCGGACTACTGTGTTTTTAGCTATTTTATTGTCTTGTGTATATTGTGTACATTAATAAAATTATATTTTAACAAGGTATTTGATTTAGATTTTTCCATCACATATGTAGGATCATTCTATTAGGGTATACAATATCATAGGAATCAAAGATGTTCTTTTCTCTCTCTCCTTTCTACTATTATTCATTTTTACACTGCCAATGATATTTTCTCAGCAACAACATAACTGGGTAGATATGTGAACATATCCCATTATTATAAATTGTTTCCTAGAGATACCCTGGACATTTACTCTTTATTCTGTTTTTTTCTAATATATGCAATTTTGAATTCATAACACTGAAACTATGCATTATTGCAATTTACATCAATCTCTGTTTTGAAATGTAAGAAGCAAAAACTTTCAGCCCTATTAAATTCCCCTAACGTGTAAAACCATAGTCCGTAATGTAGCCCCTAAGATTTACGGCTACTTAACTGGCCCTGTAAAGCAAGCCGATGATGAACTGCAGGTTATGTATGAAAAAAGCCTATGGGACATGGAATGTGGAACTTCGCTTCCAAAAATCCTTTGTTCTGTCAAGCCCGTAGCCACTACGTTCCAATTTAGCTATTAAGTTGCAACAAATTCACTGGCGTTCAACGCCGTAAAATGCAAATTGAACCACGAAGCCAACGGTACCAGAGAGGACCTGCAAGGGGGGTAAAGTCCAATGTGTAAAACTTTAGATGCACATACTGTATACACGCACTTCTGTACCTATTATGTAATATTAAAAGGGAAAGTGATGTTATGTCTTAGAATTAATAGCACAACACTTTCAAGCTCGGAAATCGGCAAAAAACAACTTGATTTCATGTTTAATTTCCATGTTATATCGATCCCGGCAATCAATGTGTTTATACATATAACGGAACTTGCATGTAACAGAATATCATATTAACGGCTTTATCAATATTGCATTATATCTGGAATGCGGGTCCGATCGTAACTCTTAATTGAACACACGTAAGACTTTGAAATCCAAGCTCCATTTTTCTGTGACGCATTGATGACGATCTCTGTTTCCATTGGCTCCATCTAAACCTGTAACTATGGGTTTGACTAATTGATCATGGTTACGGCCGCTCATCCACGTTTGCTAAATATTTTACAGGTTTGCATCTGAAGCCCGTAGCTTGGGGCCTGTCTAATGTAATAACTATGTAACCTTGCGAGCTTCCCGATGCCCCTATGTGCTTCTAATTTAATAGGGCTGTTAGTCTTGTGTAATTTTAATTGTAACAAATGTTTGATGTAAACATCTACATTAACAGATTCTATCAACTAATCTATCACTGATATTAGTTGGAAGGTCAATTTACACTATTTTACATGTGTATTCATGAACATGTAACCCAACATGGGTGGTTGGCATAGATATTTTTTATAATTAATAGACTGTGTAAAATGTTAGTCCTACATGAATTCTGAGTATTGACAACCACTGTGACTGTTGACTGATTTTCAGTCACATGTGCTTCTGCCTAGGCAATGAGGCATGAGGTACACACATTTGAGCAGGCATAAGAGAGTGTAAAGCTCACTGTGCCCCTGTTGCTGTATTCTTAATAGATCCTGCCCTAGCAGTCTCTGTATAAAATTGTTTACATCTCAAATATATACAAACTCAACTGAAGAGTACATAAAGTCCGTCTAGAAATATACAATGTGTTGAGGCCCCAAGAGACAAACAGACCTTATCCATATTGTGTAGAAATCTTGACTTCTATTGTTGGTTATCTAATTTTTTTATTTGCAAAGTTATTCTGACAACAAGAGAACAGAATACTGATTCAACTTTGAAGCCAGATTACCTTCAAAATAAAGTAGAGAATATTTTTAGTCAACTTCTCTTCAACAATTCTAATGGAAAAATGGCTATTTCATTAAAAGTCCAATATTTAAAGTAGCCTCTATGGAAGAAATAGACTTGAAAATCAGCAAAAGTATTTTAAAACTAATAAAACATAGATTTTTATTTATTATACATGGATCAAAAGTTACTTTCTGTCTTGTGGTTCTGGATTATGAAAACTAGGATGTTCAAACTGGTTCTATTTCTGTAAGAACTCTATGCATGCTTTTTGTGCTTTCAAAGTTTATGCAACTACTGCCAATTAAATGTATGATTTTATGCCAAAATAGCATTTAAATAAATAGATAACCAACAATAGAAGTCAAGATTTCTACACAAAATGGATAAGGTCTGTTCGTAGTACTGTGTCATAGCTGAAGTGTTACAAATAAGATTGTATTCTCCTGTGATATATGGAGGCCCCACTTTTCATCAAAGTTTCATGTGTTCTTATAGTGAAATTGGCAAGATTTAGCTACAGGTTGGACGAGAGGCTTGAAGGAAAAAGGATAAACAGTCTGCAGGACAGAGCAGTCGACATTATCCTTAGCAAACAGAATCAGAAAGAAACGGTGAGAGAATTTACTAAAAGGTTTTACAAGAGTTTGAAAGATGAAGCAGGTCTGTCTTCTGATGGGGCCATGGGTCCTTTAAAAGTTCAGACGTGCATAGGTAATATGCTTCCTCAGTATTCATTATTCATCAAACAAATGGTCTCTGAGTGGCCATCATTGACGGCTTCTGAATTTCTGAAGAAAGATTCATGAGAAAGAAGGAGCAGGTTGTTTCGATATTAAGAAAAGCCCAGAGAAGTTGCTTTATCAGAACCAGGGGTTGCAACATTGTGACCCATATCAAGCGAGACCTAGACATAATACAGGAGCACATAGGTTTGGTGGGAGTGGAAGAGATCAAGGTAGGGGTAGAGGACGTGGAGGAAATTATGGCTTGGGGCATACTCACTGTTTTAATTGTGGACAGCAGGGACACTTGGAAAATGAATGCCCCTGCCCTCTCCGACAGCAACAGACCTCAGCCCCCTACCAACAACAGCCCCCTGATCAACAGTCACAGTCCTCACACCATCCTCATACCAGCCACCAGGATTACTCTAATCTCCCCTCCCCTGCCTGCAGCTACTCACCACATACAATGGACATAGGGAGGCTCGGAAGGTAGCACTCCCATCTTCCCTGTGGTCTCATTACATTTCCGAGAACAACCCTTTTTAGTCCTAGAGGTAGAAGGCCAACCTCTATTTTTTACAGTTGATACCGGAGCCACGTGCTTCACAATCTGTTTGGAAATATATGAAGGTCCCACACAGAAGTTGACACCTTCTATGGAAATTAATGTGGTGCTCATCCATTCCCGTATCACACCTCTCCCCCTTGTTACTGTACCTAAAACTGACCACAGCTTTTTACACCCTTTCAGAATTGTCCCGTAATTCCCAGTTAATCCTTTAGGAAGGGATTTGTTAGGTTTATTGGGTAGAACAGTAGAATTTGATAGTAAAGGAGGCATGAGTGTCTCACTTGACCCCCTGGACGCTCCTCTTAAATCCTTCCTGTACATCGACTTGGACGAGGTGCTCCCTTCAGTGTGCACTTCCTCTAAGTTGGATGTCGGAACAATTAACTGTACCCCTTACAAAGCCCAACTAAAACCACACACTACTCCTGTGTATATTAAACAATATCCCTCATCACATGAAAAGAAGGAGGCTATCCACCCCATGATTGAATCATTTTTGCAACAAGGAATATTACCTTTTAATACCCCAAATTAATCCTGTGCCTTAACGCAACAATGACTTCAGATTTGTCCAGGATTTAAGGGCATTTAATGATTTAGTTATCCCAATTGCCACAATTGTCCCCAATGTCACAGCCCTCATTTGGGCCATTTCTCATGATGCTACTATATTTACTGTTATTGATTTATCAAACACATTGGACCCTGAGACACAACTACTAATGGCCTTCACTTTTGATGGCCGTCAGCTAACATGGACCCGTCTTCCACAAGGCTACGTGGACTCACCGGCTGCTTACTCGCTGGTGCTCCAACATACCTTGTCCGAGACATAGTTCCGTCCTCCTTCAGTACGTCGATGACCTACTGTTGTGTAGTCCTGACGGGGAAGCCAATAGGCAGGATTCACTGAGTCTGCTAAAGCACCTAGCAGTTTAAGGTCACAAGGTTGCTAAACACAAAATGCAAATTGGGGCAACACATTTTGAATATCTTGGTTTCACTGTCACATGGCACACCCTCTGTTAGCCCAAAACACAAAGAGGGTATTCAGAGAATACCTAAACCTCGGAAGAAAAAGGAAATGCTTTCCTTCTTGGGTATGATTATTACTGCAGGCAATGGATCCCTGAATGCTCACACTGTGACTTAATTTGCGTGTGGCTGCTAAGTGGGACAGCCCAGAGCATATTCAGTGGACGCCAGATATGGACAAAGCTTACGTGACCTTCTACCTACTATTCTACATACTAGCCACCAAGTGTTACAATTAGTTAATAACCTAACTACACAACACATGACCGTACATCGCCTCAGTGGCTATGAATGCATTTTACTTAACCATACCAACTTACAGATACAATACAGTGCCCCCAACTCTGGCCCCATAGCAATTTTAAATGCCATACTCACAGGTTGTCCTGGTACAGAGGAAGAGTCCCCCCATGACTGTCTCACCACTATACATGACTCTACTACCCCTCAAGCTGACCTCCTTGACAGACCTATAGATCATGCTGAGAACATGTTTGTTGATGGGTCATGTTCTAGACCTGCATATGGGGTCTATAAGACAGGCTTTGCTGTAGTTCAACTCCCAGATGTTGCCCTTGAGGCAGGTCCTATATCTTTTTCTTCTGCCCAAGCTGTTGAACTTATCGCCCTTACTAGATCAGGGAAATCTGTTAATATCTGTACTGACTCCCGCAATGCCTTTGGTGTGGTTCATGACTTTGGAAAAATTTGGCAACAACAAGGCTTTGTTGCTGCAGATGGCAAATCAATTTCTCATACAACCCTTATTAACTCCTTATTGGAAGCTATTCAGTTACCTAAAGACATTGCCATCATCCACTGCCATGCCCACACTAACCGCAATGATTTTATGTCTATAGGTAATGAAACAGCCAAAAATGCTGCCCTTTTGCTCCTTTCACCTACCTTTACTTACCCGGGTCTTCAGCCCCCATCTTATCCCTCTGATCTTCTTTTCCATGAATTACCAAGTTTTGCCACACCTGATTATTTATGATACTGGCACTCACAAGGTTTAGAAAAGGACATAAATGGCCTTTTCTCAAGAGGGGAAGATTTTACTCATATCCCAAAGGTAGGATCAAAACAATTGTATATTTTGGTGATAGTGGACCAGTTTTCCCGTTTGGTCTGAGGGCTTTGTAACACAAAGAGAGGATGCTAAGACAGTAGCTAAGATATTAACTACTGAAATAATACCGAGATATGGATAACCACTGAAAATAAATTCGGATAATGGACCAGCCTTTATTAGTGCGGTAATTAAGGAACTGGTGCAATGGCTGCAGATAACCTGAAAAATCCAAATCCCTTACCTATCCAAAATCCTCAGAGTTCAGGAATAGTGGAAAGAATGAACCACACTATTAAAGAGAAACTTACAAAGGCTACTGCAGGTACATGGGTGAACTGGCAGAGATATTTACCTGCCATACTAGCAGAAATTAGGATGACTCCTAATAAGTCTATTAAATTGTCTCCTTTTGAGATCTGTAGTAGTTAGAAATACATGTGAGCCCTTAAAATGCCTCTGAACTATCTTATTCAAAGTATTCGCGCCTCCATTAACTCAGAGGTTAGGGCTTCCTGGTTCCTGCGTGCGTGATGACGTCATGCTACGCTAGCCTGCTTCCTAACATGTTTCTACGTATCAAACGTCTTTGTCAAAGGATTAAGGCGTGTGCTGGAGCTGTGAGCTATTTAAAGAAAAAGGTAGTCATGGTTACCAATACTACTGTGTGTGCTACACATCAAAAACGTCTCTTTGAACTAAATTACTAAAATGGAAGGAAAACAAAGAAGAAATGGTAGTATCTCCATATACAACCATATAAATGTTAAAAAGTCTCTATATACCGGGTTTTATAATATAAAAAGGGGTCATCCGACTTGTAATGGAAAATATCTCATATATATAAGAATACTAAATAATAAAAAGGTAGAGTGATAAAAAGAGGATGTAAACCTCTTATTGTGAAAAAGTGAAATATACTACACCAGAATAATAAATAAACTAATATATGTGAAACAACCACAATATATTTATAAAAGACATACAAGTGAAGAATCAATAAAGATCATAATAATAATATCAGATCACTCAAATAAGGTGCAAGTAAAGTATTCAATATGTAAGTGAGGGACATAAAAGTCCTATGTTTAATGGACACCTTGTGTCCCAAAATAATCTATTAATATTTGGTGGAATAACATATTATAATTGTCTAACTACGATTCGTCGTCACGCTGCGTTGCGTAGTGTGTACAACTTACCGATGAGCGCCACAGGCGCTCATTGCCCGGCGAGCCGATCGTACGACTTTGCGATGAGCCATTAAACCGTAGCACTTAGAAAAAAAATACGAGGTGAAAAAAATTACGAGATAAGCGGCGGAACCAAAACAATAAAAAAAAACACTAAATACACACAAAAAAATTAAATAAAGGTCACTTACAGCATGGGGAACCAGGCAGGACATCTGGAAGTGAGTTGGAACTCCAATTTAGATCTATTTAGCCGAGTTACAAAGATCGAAAATCGTCTAAGCGAGAAAAAAATGGCCGCCGAAAAAAATGAAAACGAGGCTATACTACTACAAACTGCGTAAAACACAGCCATGGACGTATGTGTTAGAAAAACAATGAGATAAAGGATGCGGATTAACCGCGCAATGAGTAAAAAGACAGTAGCGAGTACATTTTACGAAACGCAATTACAGATTTACGCATTAACACAGATTTCCCGCCTTTGTCTCGCACCACATAGGATTTCCCGCCGAAACAACGCATTATTTTGTTATATATCATGATTACCTGTGTGAAAAAATTGTTAATAACATTCATAATGTACATTAATTAATTAGCAACACAGTTATTCATTAATTTTTAATGTACATTAATTTAAGAATTATTTTGGGATATATCGTGATTACCTGTGTGAAAAAAGTGTTAATAACATTCATAATGTACATTAATTAATTAAATAATGATTAATATCAAAATTAATTAACGTATAAGAATGTGAATAAAAAAGCAACAGATTGATTAATTAATTATTAATGTACAATTATTTAATAATTATTTTGTTATATATCGTGATTATCTGTGGGAAAGAATTGTAAATAACATTCATAATTTGTCATTACTAATCATTAATTTCAAAAAAGGTTAACGTTTAAGAAAGTGCATAAAAAAAGGAACACGTTGATTAATTAATTATTAATGTATGTACATTATGTAAATAATTCAGTTCTTATATATTTTGTATAAAATAAACCAAAAATAAAAATTAAAGGCTATATACTCATGCTTATATGTTGATGTTAGATTTAGTCACACATTAGTTTAATATTAATGAACATTAATTGATTCTTATTTCATTAGTAATGTACATTATTTTAAGAATTCAGTTGTAACATACTCATTTTAAAAGACCACTCAAAAAAAAAAAAAGGGCAGAGACTCATGCTTAGGTCTTGACGTTATATTTAGTCAGACATTAATTTAAGATTAATACAGATTAATTGATTCTTATTTAAAGACTAATAGTAATATTGAGTGTATGTTTATAATCTATGCTTACATATGTGTGTTCATGCTCATTGATTGATATATTTATTTCATGTTTTTAATCTATGCAAAAATATGTATGTTAAGCCTCATTGATTGATACAGATGAAGCAACAGATTATACATTAATATGACTATTTTGTATAATTGCAGTGAATTGTAGCTGAATGACCAGAGATAGTGACGTTTGCACACATTGAACATCATAAGGATAATTTGGACAGGTACAGAATTTGAATTATATTACTACAGCAAGATATAAAAAAATATGATTTTAGGTTTTTAATGTAGCCGAATATATGTCTGTTGATGTTCATTTAATGATATCGATGAAGCAAAAGTTTTAAAATATTCTCAATTTGATTTTACAGTTTATTTGGATCTGCAAGGGAATAAACAGACAGTGTGACGTTTGCAGCCTTTCAACAACATCAACAGCATCCTCACAGGTATAAAATTTAATTTTGTAGTGATGCATAGAAAAAGGCTATATATGATATATTTGGTGAAAATTGATATTTTTTGAAAATGGAGAGTACTTATTGAGTCATTAATGTATGATATTTAGTCATAACTTGAAAAAAGTTGAAAAGACAATACTAATTAATAATAATATTTAAAGAAAATAAGAAGCTTACAACACTTGCAAAAAAAAGAAATTGATGGTATGCTGTGAATTCAATCAAGAAGGAATGGAATTGAAGGATTAATAATATAAAGATAGATATGTGCAGCTATTTCCATTTCATATATGTCAATAAAATACTTTGAAAAATGGTTTCATTACTTTCAGTCTAAAGTGCAATATTTTAAAATGTTTTATTATTTTATTCATCTACTTTAATGGAACAGTACAAAAATGAAAAAAAGGTATACAAAACAAAGAACAAACAATAATTACATGTCTATTTACAATTACAGATTAAAATGGCGGAGAATGGACAAGAAAAAATTGAACGCAAAAGAAGATTGGCAAGGGAAAGGAAGCAAAGGTGGAGAGATGCTCAGACACCGGAAACTTCACAACGCTTGCGAGAAGAAGATCGACAGAGACTTTTAAATAAAAGAAAGATGAGTAAGAAAGCCGCAAGTGAGTGTGTTGGGGCTTCCAAGAAACGTAAAAGTAAACAAAAACATCTCTGTGAACCAGTGTCCAATGATTCTATTTTGCAGAATGACTTAAATGTAGACACACAAGAAAAACATGTACATATAGAAAGTGGGTCTCATATCTATGTTGAAGAAATGCATGACAATGTGTTTACTACTGCAGTAGAAGTAGATACTCATTATTGTGGGTTACTTAATGTGGTTTGTCAGTTTTGTGGGGCCTATCATTTTATAAAGGAAAGACCTACTGACAGAAATTTCATTAGTTGCTGTCAGAAAGGAAAGGTGAAACTTCCAGTAAGACACCCATTTCCATATTATTTAGAATGCATTATGAGCGATCCAACATTTCCAAATTATAATAATTTCAAACAAAACATAAGGTCTTATAACAGTGCAATTTCATTTGCTTCAATGGGTGCAACATTAGCAGAAAATGTACCAGGACATAATCCTTACTGTATTAGAGTTCAAGGTCAAATATACCACCGAACTTCACATTTACACCCACAAGAAGGAGAGGAAAGGAAATTTGCACAGTTATATGTCTTAGATAAGATGTAGGCTGTGGAACAAAGAATGACACCAAGAGTCAATATGGTGTTAAAAAGAGATCGCAACACTGATCAAAGAAGATATAATTTACCTACTGTAAATGAGGTTGCCATGGTGTTTAAAAATGAAGATGGTGAACCACCTTTTCAGCGGGATATTAGAATCTATCCACGCAATGAAGAACAACCATTTATCAACATCAACATATTAAGTTGTAATTTAGATCCAATGACATATCCCATTTTCTTTCCAAATGGGGAACCAGGATGGGAACCAAAATTACAATTGGAAAGTTATCCCATTACTAAACTTCGTATTAGATCTAATATTTCCATGCTGGAATATAAAGTGGCACAAACTGCTATCCGTGATTGTTTTAATCCAATTTTACATGGAGGAAAACTCACTCAACAATGGATTATTGATTCATATTTACAAGTTGAAGCCAATAATCTAAATTTCATTAAATATCAACAAAATAAATTACGAGTAGAACAATATTGTGGATTAATGGATTATGTGGCAGATTTAGCTTCCAACAGAGACATTCCAGCTGGAAGAGCAATTATTTTGCCATCCTCTTTCCAAGGATCTCCTCGCAATATGCGAGAAAGGTATAATGATGCCATGGCTATTGTTACAAAATTTGGAAAACCAGATTTATTTATTACATTCACGTGTAATCCACAATGGCCAGAGATCAAGGAAAATTTGAATCTGGGACAAACTGCTTCTGACCGACCAGAGTTAGTGTCAAGAGTATTTAAAATCAAACTCAATTCATTAATACGTGATATCACTAAAGCACACTTATTTGGACAATGTGTGGCTTTTGTTTACACCATTGAATTTCAAAAAAGAGGATTGCCACATGCTCACATACTTTTAATACTGCAGGAAAAAGACAAGTTGAACACTGCAGAGAGAGTGGATTCAGTAATTTCTGCACAATTGCCAGACCAAAAAAAATATACAAAACTTTGGGAGATTGTTACTCATAGAATGATTCATGGCCCATGTGGAGAGATGAATCCGAATTCACCATGTATGGAAAATAAAAAATGTACTAAAGAATTTCCAAAACAATTTCAAATGCAAACTTATGCAAATTGTGATGGATATCCTTTGTATAAAAGAACACAAGGACAAACAGCTATTATCCGTGGCCAAAAGGTTGATAATAGATTTGTCGTTCCATACAATCCACATTTGCTCATCAAGTACAATGCACACATCAATGTGGAAGCTTGCACTTCGATTAAATCAATTAAGTATGTGTATAAATATATAAACAAAGGATATGTATTGCTACTGTTGTTGTACAAGGTGCTGGAAATGAAAACGAAAATCCAATTTTACATGATGAACAATCAAATTATTTAGATGCTCGGTATGTGAGTGCTCCTGAAGCAATGTGGCACCTTTTGAAATTTGAGATGCATGATCGGTCACATGCTATCTATCGTTTAGCTGTACATTTGCCTCAAAGTCAGATGGTTTGCTTTACTCAAGGAAATGAAAGAACTGCATTATATCAAAGTGAAAATAGATACCACACTGCGTGGTTTAAATTAAACTGTCACGATACGCAGGCCAGACAATTTTTATACATAGAGATACCATATCACTATGTATTTGTAAATGGTCTATGGCGACAACAAAGAAGAGATGCACATAAAATCATACCACGCATTTATACCGTCAGTCCAAGGGATATTGAACGTTTCAGCTTAAGATTACTAAGCAAATGTCAAATGCCTAAGCAAATGAGACAACAATTTGCATTCATTTGTATATTTTGCAATGTACCTGATGCTTTCACTTTGTGGGAAACATTTAAATTAAACATGTCAGAAGATTTCTTGAAACGTTACAGAGAACCAATAGCTCTGTTAAAAACATTGATGGAAATCCAATAAATATTGTTGGCTCATGGATTAAATTGTGCAAGTTTTAATTTACCTGATCCAGGACTTGTAGATGACATCAATTTTGATGATTATGACACTGAGCTTCAAAAACAAAAAACCCAAGAAAAACTGGCAACTTTAAATATTTTACAGTTAGAAGCATTTCATGCCATCACAAATGCTACAGATGATGAAATGGTCAAAGACTGGTATTTCTATCTAGACGGACCAGGTGGATCAGGAAAAACTTATCTGTACAATTGTTTGATGAGTTATATTCGATCACAGGGTCAGATAGCTATGCCATTTGCAACAACTGGAATTGCTGCACTTTTGTTAGATGGTGGTAGAACTGTGCATAGTGGATTTAAGCTGCCAGTTCCCATTTTGGAAACATCAGTGTCAGATATTCGACTAAATTCCATACAAGCAAAAAAATTTAAACCAACTAAACTAATTATCATAGATGAGGCAACAATGATGTCATGTCATGCACTGCAATGTATTGACCGATTCTTAAAAGAAGTGATGGATAATAAGTTGCCATTTGGTGGAAAGGTGATGCTGTTAGGAGGCGATTTTAGGCAAACATTACCTGTTGTTCCACATGTATATAGAACAGAGATCATTGAAACATGTATCAAGACCAGTAAACTGTGGCAAATATTTACACATCTTAAATTAGAATTAGATATGAGATCTGAAGGCCAAAATGAATTCAATGACTGGCTCATTAAAATCGGAGATGGAAAACATCCAGAAATACAGCATTTACCAAATGATACCATTGAAATTCCATCAGAAATGGTTTGCAATGAATCACTCATATCAGCCATATTTCTAAACACTCTTAATAATGAGGATTACACAGACATTGCAAACAAAGTGATATTAACATCAAAAAATATCGATGCCTTGAATGTAAATAACGAAATTTTTAAATATATCAATGCACCACAAAAGAATTATTACAGTGCAGATTCAATTCTGTCAGATGATAAAGACAGTGAATCGAATTTTAGTATGGAATTTATTCATTCGTTAACACCATCTGGAATGCCCCCACATATTTTACAATTGAAAAAAGGCGCAATTGTTATGTTATTGCGAAATATGAATCCAAAAAAAGGACTTTGTAATGGGACCCGATTAATTGTGCATGAGTTAAAAGATCATTTTATATATGCAGAAATTATAACTGGTACCCATAAAGGTGAACGAGTTTTTATACCAAGAATTGATTTAGCTCCAAGTGAGAGTGGTTTGCCCTTTGTCCTTCAACGGAGACAATTTCCAGTTATCATGGCATTTGCTATGACCATCAATAAATCCCAGGGACAAACTTTTAAGTCAGTTGGGATTTTTTTTAAAGGAACCAGTTTTTGCACATGGACAACTCTATGTGGCTTTTTCAAGGTGCACTAATCCAAAAGAAATTAAAGTGCATGTTGAAGAAAACGAAACTCAAGGTTATTTATTGGACGATGGATGTGTTTACACCAAAAACATTGTCTACTATAAGGTGTTGGAAAGATAGAGGACAATGTTTTCATTTTAATGCCAACATTTTATGGGACTCAATATGATTGCACAAAAAAAAATATTTCACGTAAAACATCTAAAGAATGGACAAAAAAAAATAGAGAACAGTGGTTTGACTTCCAGTACAAAATTAAAGTACTCTGGGACTCTTTAAATAGGGGACAACTATTTCACTTATGAAAATCTATGTGATATTTGCAGAATGGACAAACTGAAAAAAAAAAAAAAAAAATAACAACAAAAACAACAGTAAAATATCCTTAAACAGATTTGAATGGGTTCAAAGTTTTATATTTATATGATTGGCCCCACAAAACTATTTACTGAATTTTTCAGGATTTACAAGAGTTAAATGTTATTGTTTGATGTTACAATTTCAGATGTTAAATATGTGTTTTTTTGATTTTTAAAAAAGTTTGTTAAATATATATGTGGTATAGTCAAATATGTATTGTTAGTATAAAGTTGAAGTATTTAATAATAATTGGAAATGTATTATTTAAAGACAAAGTATTGATTCAGGGAGAAATCCGATGGCCAGTTAATGGGGTCAGGAAGGAATTAATTTTTTTCCCTCTTTGATACAATTGGACAAGTTTCAATAGGGTTTTTTTATTGTTTGCCTTCCTCTGGATTCAATGCTAATTTAGTTTAACAAGAGTTTAACAAATATGTTACAAATGATAAAAAGCATGTTATTGTTAAAACTATTTACTTACTCTAAGTTAAAATAGTCCGCAGTTACTCAGTGATAAATATGTATTGAAAAGTGTTAGTATTGTTAACAAAATGTTGAACGAATGTTTTATATACAAGTTGCATGTTACAAAGTTTAATGTTTGTGAAATAAAAGTTGAAAGTTAAAAAAATAAAAAGTTAAAAAAATGTATGTGTTTTTATTTTTAGGAAAAAAAAAGGGACAAATGTAGGTGACTCATTTTGTGTTGCAAACAAATTTCACAACATTTAATTTTTATTGACCGTCATTTTTTGACGGGCAAGTTGCTAGTCTATAAATAAAGAATAATGATATCCATGATAGTGGTATAAAATGTGAAGATCCTATATAAAGTGACTTATAAGTCCAAATTGGTCATTGCTTAAGGTGCCATAAGTGCTATGATCAGTATAATAAAATTAACTAATATCTATAGCAGTTCTTTTGTACTTATAGATAAATCATAATTGTGTGAAAAAGATAATATCTATAAAAATGGTAAAGAATGTGAAAGTCCTATATGAGGTGACCTATAGGTTCAAATCTGGTCACTGAATAAAGTGCCATAAGTGCTGTGCTCAATAAATAAAATCTGAACTTATATCCATGAGATTTACATGATACTTGTAAGTAATTCATAAAGAGACCAACATGCATTGACTACAAAAAGAGGAACAAGCTGGAGAACTCAGAGAGTATATGCGAAATATAATGTTTAATATATTTAAATGAAGGGTGTATAAGAAAAACCTTCATTTAAACCATTAGGTACTTGTGCCTTGAGTTTGTAAATCCATTTAGATTCACATTGTAATAATTTCCTTTGGAAATTGCCCCTCCTAGGCCCTGAAGTTACTGAATCTATGATGCAAAATGTAAGTACATTCGGACTATTGTTGTGGCAGTATTTGACATGTCTTGCTATGGGGGTATCATATTCGTTAAGAATAGAATATATATACTCCCCCACTCTGCGTCGAAGCTCTCTACAGGTTTTGCCTACGTAAATCTTATTACATAGGCACGTGGCTATATATACCACTCCTGATGATTTACAGTTAAAGAAACTGTTGATATCAAAGCTGGACCCACTGACAGGGTGTACATAGTTTTTACAAGGTTTCACAAATTTACAGAATTTACATCTGCCACATTTGTACATTCCTTTCAATGGTTTAAGCCATGTTTTGGCCTCAATTTGATTGTCTTTATACATACTTTGTACAAGCTTATCTTTTATATTAGTGCCCTCCTATATGTTATGCTTGCCTTTGGAGTTAGTACATCTTGCAGATCTTTATCACTGGTAAGGAGATGCCAATGTTTATCAAGGATGTTTTTTATAATTTCAGAGTCATGACCAAATGTCATTATGTATCTAGTAAAGTTTTGGTCAGATGTATCATTTTTTTTGATAGTACTATCTCCATGTTGTTTTATGACATGTGCATTTAACAGGTCAGTTCTGTTACAGGATAAGGCATGCTTGTAAGCTACTTTGAGACTTCTGTTAGGGTAACCTCTTGATCTAAAACGTTCTCTTAGTTTGTCTGCTTCAATCTTAAATTCTTGTTCTGAACTGCAATTCCTCCAAATTCTTAAGTATTGGCCTTTAGGGATTCCTCTTTTTTTAAGGCCCAAAGTGCTGGCTTTCCCATTTTAATAGTGTGTTGGAAGCTGTTTCCTTTCTAAAAGTAGAAGTACAGATTTTTCCTTCTATATCTTTTTTTATTTTTAAATCTAGGAAAGAGACTTCACTTTGACTCGCCTCAAAGGTGAATCTCTGGCCTAGTTCATTACTGTTTAGATATAATATGAAGGCTGTTAGATCTTGCCTGTTACCCGTCCAGACAAGGATAACATCATCTATGTATCTTCTCCAGATGAGTATATTGTTTCCAAAAGGATGTACATTATCATCATATATGTATTTATCCTCCCACCAGCCAAGAAAAAGATTAGCATAGCTTGGACCGCATGGTGTTCCCATAGCAGTTCCTTGTTGTTGGTGGTACCATTTTTGGTTAAATAGAAAGAAATTGTGTTTCAAGACATATTCAAGCAATGATATCAACAGTTTATTCAATTCCTCAAAAGTGGAGCCTTTCATTTGTAAAAAATATTTCACTGCATCAATCCCAAATTGATGAGGAATACTACTATATAGAGCTTCGACGTCAATGCATACTAGCCAAGATTCAGTGGGTATAGTTAGGTCTTCTAATTGCCTAAGGATATCTGGAGTATCCTTTACATATGATGGTAATCCCATCACAAATTCTCTGAGATAATAATCCAAAAATACACTACAATTATTTGAAAGGTTATCAGTGCCAGAAACTATAGGTCTTCCAGGAATAGGCCGAGTTTTTTTGTGTACTTTTGGAAGAGAGTAAAAGACTGAAACCGTAGGGAATTTAGGGAACAAAAAATTGATAGGTCTGATCATCAATAATTCCTAAGTTTTTTACATCATCCAAAATATTCTTAAGTTTTAATTTAAATTCAAAGGTAGGATCCTTAGGAATGATTTTATAAGTCATTTTGTCCTTTAGAATCCTATCACACATATCTTTATAGTCCATGTTGTTCATTAGAACTATATTGCCACCCTTATCGGCTGGTTTGATATGAATGGTAGTATCATCTCTAAGTTCTTTAAGAGCTGTATATTCAGATTTGGTAAGATTGTAAATTTTATTATAGCTCTTATAGTCTATGTTCTCTATGTCATTCGAAACTTGCTGTAGAAATACCCAAATGTTGTCGTAATCTTTCAATTGGGGTGTAAATGTACTTTTATTTTTCCATCTCTTGGGTTCAATTGTTGGAGTACAGTTCTCTTTTAGTAATTCTACAAGACCCTGTACTATCTTAATATCCTCTTGGGGTACACCCAAGTTTAAAATTTCTCTTTCTTGTTTCATTTTATAAAATTTATGTAGAGCTAATTTCCTAGAGAACAGACTTAAGTCTTTTATGTGGGTAAAGGTATCTGCCTTAGATGTTGGTACGAATGTTAGGCCTTTACTCAACACTGAAATATGTTGTTCCTGTAGTTCAAAGTGAGATAAATTTATGATTCTTAGTTCATCCTCTCTTTTATTATGAATCATAGAAATTGATTTGGTCTCGTTTGTATTGATCTCCTCCCTTGAGATCGTCCTATTCCTAAAAAAGGAGGAGGAGGGAGATCATTCTCATACCTAAAATGTGGTCTGACTTGTCTGTCAGGGTCATATTGGTTCCTTCTAGAACGTAGTTCATATTGGTCTCTTCTCCAATTGGAGTTTCTAGCTCTATTGTTGGTTTTATGTTGATATAGATTGGGACCTATAAGGTCTTTTCTAGTAGTATTATCCTCTATATCTGAGGTGTCATAGTCAGATGAACTGATTTCAGACCCAATTTGAGTTTGTGAGTTAGATGGTAATTTCTTATATATTCTGCCTGTCTTAAAGTCTGTTTGGTCTCTTAGGAATTTTCTCTGTTTACGGTCTTTGATATCCTTTTTGAATTTATCAATGTTAAAATTCAGTTTGTTGCATAAATTCTCAAAATCAAAGAGATCTTTAAATTTATCCACTTCTGCTTGATTCAGTATAACTCTTTGTTTAATGTTCTCCAGATTTTTTTGTTCAGTTTCAATGATTAAAGACATAACGTCTATAGAGCATTTAAATAAGATTTCCTTCCATTTAGACATGAATCCCTCATCATTTACATTAGAGGCTGGTGTAATATTAGTCCTCAGGCCTCTAGGGATCAACTTATTTTTCATATCATTTTGGAGACTGGATATTTCCCAGATAGATCTAATTTGTTTCCTCATATTCTTCTGAAGCTCATATAGAGCTGAATTAACATCTTTATTTTCAATTCTGGGTTGTATTGAGGGAATGAATGTTTCTTCTGCCTCAATTTGTAATTGTGCAAAATCCAGACTAGTAATGTTAGCCCCTGCCATCTTTTGAAATTTGAGAATGTGCTGGGTAACTAACAACAAAGAGAGGGGGTGAGAGTGTAGACTTGTAATTACAACCTCTAAGTGTGGATTAAACCACTAGTTTAGACAAAAAGAAATGGTAATGTCTTAGGGAAATAAACCCATTAGTGCTTAACACTACAATTTAGGATACAAGGGCAACATAGGGTTAATCATGTTCACATAATATGAGAACATTTTATTAATGAAAAAACAACGTCGATTAAAAGAATTTAAAAGAGAGATTAAAAACACTATGAATAAAAGTTCCTTCAATGGCTATTGTTACAACTATTACCACTCTATTATATATCATTCATGGAGTGTAGTTACATAGCAAATAGTTTGTCAGAGTATGGAGAAGGGCACTTGCTCAGTCACTTCTGAGCTTTAAAGAAAGGTCCCAGAAATATGATGCTCTAAAATTAATAGCAAATAATATAGATCACCTATTAATAATCTTATATAGGTGGTCAGGGACACAGAGCATAAAGAGTGCTCAGCCTCGGGTGTGTGTGGGAAGACATCTTTTCCTGGCTAGGACACCTGGGCCAGAAAATACTAATCATCTGTCTCTGTGTCATAACATCTGTTATCCTTCTGTGTGTTTTTGTAGCATGTTGCAAAGCTTTGTTTCAAAGAATTTTAAGCTAATCAACTGTTACCTAACATTTGCCTACATTTTCCCCTTCCTCCTTTCTGCTATCATTTCCTAACTGGAAGGGTGCAAAGGACTCCATGTGATACAATACCTCCATGTTGTAGGAAACTCACCTGTACTGGGTCTTTTAGATGTCTTGAAGTTATTTGAGGGCCGGTCCGCTTACTACGTGTTTATTATTCTTTTATAATGTTTTAAATGAAGATCACTTTGCGATCTAAGAGGGGAATGAATAGTTAATAAAAACTCTCTTTTTGCAGAGGAACTAGAAACAGTGACTGCGACATATAGAATGTTACTTTCTGCCAGATAGGGTAGCCTGATACTATGTAACCACCTTATGTTCCGGGAACTTCCTGTTATCTCACTCACCAGGCTAACCACATGCTGTATGTACTCAAACTGCAACATTTTCATGATATGCATTGTCCTCGGGTATATAAGCTTTGTTTCCTTGCCAATAAATCAAGCTTGTCTGGAAATCCCCTCCTGTGATTTTATTTCCTCACTTGCTCCCAGAGTCTCTGTAAGGGTGATTGTTCCAAGCCCTCACCCGAGTAAAAGGAAAGCCCCAGCAAGTATCACACCCAGACAGTGGACCTAAGGCTGGGAGTGATGTCTAAGTTCTCAACGGTAAGGGAGATACTGGGTGATGGGCTTATGGTAATGGGAGGGGAGAGTTGGCACTCTGTTTTTGAGATATTGAGTGTATGTAACGTGAGAACATCCAAGAAGATCTTTTGAGTAAGCAGGTTGTAACTAATTCTACTAGGGAAGGTGATAAGTCTGGTGAGGAGAGGTAAATTTGGGTGTCATCTGTGTGCAAGTGATATTGTAATCGAAAAAAGTTTATAAGGCTGCCCAGGGAGGATGTGTAAAGAGAAAAGAGCAAGGGAACCATGAGAGTGTCTTATTAAGCCCTAGCTGTCAGATATAGAGAACTGGAAACAGTGCCAGAGAGCAAAACACTGAAGGCGCTGTGTATTGAAAACAAAAGGACTGGACCATTTGAAAGAGAAGCGGGTGATCAACTGTGTCTAAAGTAGCAGATAAATCAATAAGAATGAGAAGAGTTGTGACCTTTTAACCTGTCTGAAAGCAGGGCATTTGCTACCTTGGAGAGTGCTGTCTACGGAGTGCTGAGCACGAAAGCCAGATTACATTAGAATAGGAGTAAACTGCTATTCAATTAACATCTTTTTGTGGGCTCCGAATGGCTTCCGAGTTACAGCCTTGAAAAAATGGCGATGGTTAAAGGTATACGCAAGTGAGGTGGGTTATGAATGCATCCTGAAGAATGAATTATAATCCATCAAGCAAAAAATACTTGCATGGAAAAATGCAAACATTCTTTGCAAAAAAAATGTCCTGGCGGGGATGTAGACACCCCCAGCAATGGGGGTCTTTCACTTTCGCAAGTCTATCTCAAATCTCAAATCATTATTTAATTGCTCAATTTCCCCAAGTCCGCAAATGTTTTCACACCTGTAAATGGCAAATGAAGGAGAAAATCTTACGAGTGCTAGAGAGGACCTACCTAACACCTACCCTAATCTATTAACACCTACACTACCTACCTAAGCCCCTATTAAACCCCCGACACCCCACTAATTACAGAAAATAATAAAACCTAGCTCACAGAAAATAAAAAAATACATTACAAACAAATGAAAAAAAAGCACCACTACAGAAGAACAGCACAACTACAGAAAAAAATGAACATTACAAAAATAAAAAAACTAAGTAAATAGGCATACATTACATAAAATCAAACCCCTCAATACATATAATTTTAACCCCTAAATACATACATTAATATCCCTATCTACATACATTTAACCCCTAACTACTGTTTAGGAAAAACTCATACTCACATACTCCGAACCCACTTAAACAGAATCTTCTGGTAATTTTCTCATTATTATAGTTTATTTCAAAAAATGTGAATCAGTAGCAAAAACACATCCAAAATGGTTGCTACTGTTTTACTGACTGCTGACTACTGAACTGACAGAAATGTATCCAGACACAGCTTTTATACTTGTTTACATAATACAATGAAATAATCCATCTTTCCTCCATCTAGCAACATGGTACTACCCCCTAACAACCAATGACAGTTTATTTACATATGATATCTAATAGAATAAGATTGCATGCAGTATACACGTGTTTAGCCATGCCTGGTACATCATCCTAGATGTGCATAGCACATTGTCAGATATGGCATCCTTGAGCTATGCCCTTGCATGGCTCAAAAAACATAATTTGTTTATGCTACAAAGTTGTTGCTGAAACTACTAAGTTATGGACCAAGCAGACCTACCTAATGCCTTACAATGGAAAATTACTGTGTCAGGGCTAAAATTCACAAGTGTCACAAAAGTGATGAATGATATATATATATATATATATATATATATATATATATATATATATATATATATATATATATATATATATATATAATAATGTAAGGATATCTATATTATTTACCCAAAACTACATACAGTAATACCCCTACCTACATACATTTAACCCCTCACTACATACATGAATACCCCTATCTACATACATTTAACCCTTAGCTACACACAGTAATAAACTCTTACTCTCACCTAAAACCACCCCCTCACTAAACCTACACTAGGGTAAATAAGGCCACTTACCTTACCCGGATGTGACAACGGTTGTCTGGCCTTCGCCCGTTGTTAGGTAGAGGGGGTTGTTTTAGATTTATTCGTTTATTGGGGGGGGGGGGGATAGTGTAGTGTAGTGTTTGTACTTAGTGTCATGAGTGTCCTGGAGGACCCTCATGGCACTTATAGTGTTATTATAAGGGTAAATAGTGACCTATAGGCTTCTATATAGACCCATATTGGACTGATGGGGTTAATCAGTGTCCCATGAGGGTCTGTATAGACTCTTATGGGACTGAGGGGGTTAATTAAAGGCTTATGGGGGTCTATATAGACACCCATGAGTGATGAGGTTAAATAGAGACTTATGGGGGTCTGTATAGACCCCCATAGGAGATGGGGTTAAATAGGACTAGATAGGGTTACATAGGACTAGAGAGGGTTAAATTGGTCTAGATCGGGTACATCAGACTAGATAGGGTTAAATAGGACTAGATAGGGTTACATAGGACTAGACAGTGTTGAATAGGTCTAGATGGGGTCCAATGGTTAATGAAAGGCTTAATTAAGTATGGTGAGGTTTAAATAGTGTTAATTACTTAGATGTAGTTAATTAGTTAGAGGGGGGATTATTAATTAGAGGGAGGTTTATTACTTAGATGGGGTTAATTTATATTTTTTGGTTTATTGGGGTGGCTAATAGTGTAGTGTAGGGTAGTGTTTAGACTTAGTATTATTAGGGTCCTGGAGGACTATAGTGTTAATATTGGGGTTAATTTGTGTCCTATAAGGGTCTGTATAGACCCTTATGGGACTGATGGGGCTAAGTAGTGTCCTATAATTGTCTGTATAGACCCTTATGAGACTGAGGGGTTAATTTTATTCTCATTAGGGTCTGTATAAACATTAGTGATTGGGTTAATTAGAGACCTATGGAAGTCTGTATAGACCCCCATAAGTGATGGGGTTAAATAGAGGCGGGGTACATTTGAGATGCCTTAGGGATACTTATAGTTCCCCCCGCGGCAGGGGTTATTTTTTTAGTGAGCACGTGTCCCGCAGCAGGAAATTTGGAATTTAAAATGCTGAGGGAGTCCCAATTGGGAACTCCGCTGCAATGGGTGATAAAGGGACACTGTGGGGTCCCGATGGGGACCCCCAGCATAGGGGGATTAATTTTAGAGGCTTGTGCTGGCAGGGCTTGTGTTTTTGTTTTTGTTTTTAACCATAGAGTTTTAGTAAACATTGGTACATCATAATACAGTATGCATAGATATATATCATACTTATGCAGGTAATATTTGCAGGTAATATTTTCCAGATGACATGTGAGACAGTATTGCCATCAAGCAATATAGGGATAATATCAACCCATGGAGTTCCGCAACCAAAACCTACATTTTTCCTTGTTTTACACTTTATATTAGCAAAGCAATGTAACATTACAACCAAAATGGTTAAAAGGGGGGGGTTGGGGGGAGATAAACAATACATTTTAAACTATACAAATACAAACCGTTTGCTCTCAGGTACATATCAAGTCTCCACCTGCAGTTCCCTTTTGCCTCCACATCTCCAGGGATCACCTACATATCCGGACCCACCCAGTTTGGAATTTAATTAAATGTTTTAACAGATTGAGTGTCAAGGTTATGCAATTTGTATCATATTAGATCACGGTCTATCCAAGCAATATGCTATCTGCCCGGGCAATCCAAGTTGACCATATCTCCATAAATTTTGAGATAGTGTCTTCTAACGAGTGAGCTAATCTCTCGTTGATGAGAATAAAATCTATTTTATTTAAAATCGCCTGTAGGCTAAGTGCTGATGACCTCCACTGTCGAGCAATATGGCTTTTTGCGGCTAACATAAAAAATTGGGGACTGGGAGACCCAGAAGGCATATTCCAATATTTGCGGCAATTCGGGAGCTCAACACCGTAGAGGCTAATGTGAGAACTTTTTCCCATAGATCTTTAACCATTTGACATGTCCACTAGATATGTATGAATTAACCTGTATTTCCACAGTCTCTAAAACAACTATCTGTTTGGACAAGACCCCATTTAGGAGAAAAGAAGGTCGGCATATTTTTTATAATAGAGATTAGTAAAACCATCCGGACCCAGGGCAAGCCCCCCACTCAGGCCCTTAATATTTGTTTTAACTTCAGCTTCTGTAACTTTGGAGTTTAATAGATCGCACTGTTGGGCCGTAATCTTGGGCAGGACACAAGATTCCAGAAAAGCCAGCCTTTGCCGATCCTGATTCTGTGTTTATTGTATAGATATATTTTTTGATAAAAATCAAAAAAAAAATTTTGAATCTTATTTGGGCTGACTGTGATATCTCCGGCAGGAGTTCTGATGCTAATTCTTTGGCCTGAGATATTGTATTTTTGAATGTTCTAGCCAATAATGTATCAGGTTTATTAGCTTTAGCGTAGAACTTGTGACCCGTCCATCTCAGCGCCTTTTCTGTACGATCTGATAATATTAGATCCAATTCTAGTCTAATTTTATCAATCTGCTTACGCAGTTGTTTGGAGAAGTTCTGGTGATTTAATCTCTCAAGTTCTAGTACATTTTTCCCCAATGATTCCTTCCTAAGCCGCATTTGCTTTTATGTCCAGTAGCTGATTTGATAAGAGAGCCCCTAATGAAGGCCTTATGGGCCATCCAAGTCCATCCAATGTCCGATTTGTGATTAATATTAGTGGAGAAATATAACTCAATATCCTGGGCAATTTGCTCCTCGATCAGTGGATTGGATAGAATTCTCTCATTAAACCTCCATGAATATAGTGGTTTACTGTTCTGGCCTAACTTCAAAGAGAGATAGACCTGGGAATGGTCAGACCAAGAGCACGGACAGATATCTACCTCTTGTAAACTATCTGAAATGGCAGAATCAATTAGAATATAATTGATCCTAGATTAGGATCCCTGAACCGAGGAATAAAAGGTGTATCCCCTCTCACCTTGATGCATCTGCCTCCATGAATCAAACAGATGAAGTTCCTTGAGAAGGGCATCAATTTGCTTCAACTTGTTTGAAAATCTGCCACCCTGGTCCTTCACCGACCTGTCTACACTAGGATCTAGAGCAATATTAAGGTACCCTCCTTGTATAACCCGGCCCAAGTCAGCTGATCTCAGATATTTGAGTAAGCTAATAAATGAGTTATGTGGGGTATTGGCCAGGGAATACAAAATAAATTAATGATAACCTCTCACTCAGAAGTGTTCTTGTCAAGACCACAAATTTTCCATTGCTATCAATTTTCTTATGCTCAATATTAAATGGGAAATCCTTATGTAATAAAATTGCCACCCGAGCTTTCTTAGGCCTCATTCAATTGCAATTTAGCCAATTAAATAGGGCTCTAAATAAGCACATAGCATATTTTTTAAAGACGTTTTTAATTAGTGAAAACCTTGCTTTTGGATAGATGCTTACTAACTAAAAACTAAAAAAAAAATGTTATATGCTTATTAAGAGCCCTATTCGATTGGCCAAATTTAATGAGGGCCTTAGTCAGTTGCGTTGTAGCAAAAAAGGTCGGGTAAGCCTTATGTAGAAACTTGTGAATCCCATTATGTGAAAAATTAGTCTCCTATAAAAAGATCACATCCTGGTGTAGAGATTTATACAATAAAAATGCTTTTCTTCTTTTAAAATGTGAATGAAAGTCTCGAACATTATGCAAGACAAAAACAAAGGATGTAATTGTCATGACGCCCTGTATTTATGTATTGCAAGTGTACCTGAAGTCTACGAGGGAGTGATGGGAGAAGTAGGACCATGAGAACCCGGAGATGGCGGAGGAACTGCTGCTGAAACCAGAAACCTGAAATAAAACGCAGAGAAGGGAGAAGAAAGAAGAACCAAACAACAAACTTTAAAAATTAAACTTAACAGTGAATTCCACAGCTCAAACCAATACTGAATTAACTAAACTCCCTAAATTCCCCTTAAATGAGGAGGAATAAGAAAATATTATACTAAACTCAATCGAGAAACAAATAACATTTTCTTGGGCTTGGTAAGCCAACTGTGAAATCTATCCATAGTCTTGGGGTTTCTATTGGACTATATCACATTATAAATCCCATAGATAAACTGTGAGTAAGGTAAACAAAGCCATCTAAATTGCATATAATTCAGTTGTACTATAACGATGAGCAAACCTCCTCACACTTTCTATCTTACAGTTCCCTTACCTCTTGGGCGTAATAATTGAATCTTCAAATCCGTTCTAAGATCTTCATGCACCAGAATTATTGTAGAGATAAAGGTGATTAAGCAGCCATATAGCCATGCAAAAATAAAGGCAGTTATAGTCCTGAAGCATAGCAATATGCATATTGATATATGATCTAGCTTAAGCAACTGTAAGACTTTGAAATAACATCAGCTAAAAGTGTCCATGTTCCCTCAGATAAAGTGACAATTATTTACAACAATACACTCTATTAACTTCTTCAGATTGATGATAATTTAGTCATAATCCATATTGTGAGCAATGTTCGCTCTAAAAATCTTGGATGCAATGACCTAAACATTTTCCTAAAATCAAAAGTCTGCCAGCTAGTAAAAGCAATATTCGTTCCAGGTGAGAAATGAAATATGAACAGTATTATGCAAGAACTGAGCCAATACAATGAAGCCGGGCTCCGAGGTCAAGATCAAATCAATTGTCCTCAGCAGGTCTCTCATGGGGGCCAGAGCCCGGCACCATCCCTTGGACTCCAGAAGAAGGCCCCGCTGTTGAATTATGCTCTATTTGTTTGCGTTATCTTCGGGATCCTTGTGCTTCTGACCATTGCCTGGATGGGCTTTGTGGTTCAGGCGAGATAGGACTGAGCGACACTCCTCCATCGAATGAATAATATGAACATTTGTACCTATTTGAAATGTGAGGTTGAATGGGAATCCCCACCAATAACGAATATTATTTTTATTAAGTATTGAAAAGGACCCTCATGACAAAGTCTAAGCACTACACTACACTATTAACCCTAACTATACTCCATTAACCCCTTAACCCTATAAGTACCATGAGGGTCCTCCAGGACCCTCATGACAAAGTCTGAGCACTACACTACACTATTAACCCTAACTATACTCCATTAACCCCTTAACCTTAACTATAACCCATTAACCCACACTAAACCCTATTTAACCCTAACTGTACAGATCTAACCCTAACTGGGCCTATTTAACCCCTCTAGGCCTTTTTAAACCTAACTGGGCCTATCTTACCCTAACGGGGCCTATTTAACCCCTTCCAGCCCTATTTAACCCCATCACTTATGGGGTCTATACAGACTCCCATAAGCCTCCATCTAACCCATCACTTATGGGGGTCAATATAGACCCCCATAAGACCAAAATGAACCCTCCAATAGGGATCTACATAGACCCCTAAAGGACACTATTAATCCCTAGGTTTACCCCATAAGTACCATGAGTATCCTCCAGGACCCTCATGACAAAGTCTAAGCACTACACTACACTATTAACCCTAACTATACTCCATTAACCTCTTAACCCTAACTGTAACCCATTAACCCATACTAAACCCCATTTAACCCTAACTGTACCGATCTAACCCTAACTGGGCCTATTTAACCCCTCTAGGCTTTTTTAAACCTAACTGGGCCTATCTTACCCTAACAGGGCCTATTTAACCCCTTCTAGCCCTATTTAACCCCATCACTTATGGGGTCTATACAGACTCCCATAAGCCTCCATCGAAGCCCATCACTTATGGGGGTCTATACAGACCCCTGTAAGCCTCTATTCAATCCAATCAGTCCTATAGGACAATGAGAACCCTATAATTAACCCCATAAGTGCCATGAGGGTTCTCCAGGACCCTCATGACACTAAGTACAAACACTACACTACACTATTCCCCCACTAAACATCTAAATCTAAACTTGCCCCCCTCTAAACTAACATATTAACCCCTACCTACATACCACTACCTACCCCCTATTAAACCCCCACCCCATTAATTACAAAAAATAAAAAAAACTACGTCACCAAAAATAAAAAACTTATGTCACCAAAAATAAAAAAACCTATGTTAATAAAAATAAAAAAAGTACATTACAACCCCCTACTACAAAAAAATAAAAAAGGACATTACAAACCCCACCACAACACAAAAAAATAAAAAAGGACATTACAAACCCCCCCACTACAAAAACAAAATTACACACCTGCAAAGAAAAGGCATACACAAATATACATAACATTACAGTAAAAAATATGCAATACATTACCCCCTATCTATACATAACCCCCTATCTATACATTACCCCCTATCTATACATAACCCCCTATCTATAATAAGCACCCTATCTATACATTATCCCCTATCTATACATAACCCCCTATCTATATATTACTCCCTATCTATACATTACCCCCATCTATAGATTACCCCTATCTATACATAACCCCCTATCTATAATAACCCCTATCTATACATTAACCCCTATCTATACAATACCCCCTCTCTATAATAACCCCCTATCTATCCATAACCCCCATCTATAATGACCCTTATCTATACATAACCCCCTATCTATACATTACCCCCTATCTATACATCTGTTCCCTGGATCGGCCCCTGGAAAAAGGATGCATAACATTAGTACAACATATACACAAATACATACAACATGATGAACATTACACATAAAATACATTAAACTTACCTGTCCGTGATGTCCCCGGCCTTGTCATCTTCTGCCCCGGCTCGGCCCTTCAAAAACCTGTGCTCTAAAAAAAAAATAATAATAATAACAGAGCTCTGCACTGGAGGAGCTCCCTGACTATAATGAGACTTCAAGGCCTTTTTCCGGTAAAAAAAATAACGAAATGACGCCTTCTGATTGGCTGAAATGGCTGTCAATCAAATTTCAGCCAATCAGAAGGTGCCAAGGTGTGAGCCAATCAGAATGGGTTTACACCCCTATATTTCATCCTGATTGGCTTACTGAGCTGTCAATCATTTTTAAACCAATCAGAAGGCACTATTGTCTTCAGCCAAACAGAATGGAATACACCCCCACGGGCATCTGCGCCTTCTGATTGGCTACTATGTAGACCCCTATTGGACTGAGGGGGTTAATTTTAGTCTCATGGGTGTCTTCATTTTAGGTGCGAACGGGGGTACTTATAGTACCCCCGCGGCTTGAGGTAACCATTAATGTGCCGCAGGCCCTTTAAGGACCCAAGGCGGGAAATTTAAACAACTCCCCGGGCTTGAGTTTTGAAATCCTGTAGATGCTGCGAGGGTTGAGATCGGTTCCGCAAGGGCTTAATGTGGGGAGCCTGCAGGGGTCCTGATCGGACCCCTGCAGCAAGGGTTAATATGTGCACATTGCAATGGGTCCCTATCGGACCCCTGCATTGTAGGGGTGATGTGGGGACACTGTGGGGACACTGCAGGGGTCATGATCGGGTCACGATCGGGTCCCCTGCAACCAGCGGGGGGGGGGGGGTGGTAATTGAAGCAGCCGCAAGGGCTTCAAAGCCCATGCAACGACTCCAGGGTGGAAGTAAGCTGCAGACCTTTTAGGCTGTTTTGTGGGCTTGGCGGAGGGCTGGTTGGAGCATTTGAATAGGGTCGGGTGGTTCTATGCGGCCGCGTGGGATCAAAGGCTTTCCCTGCGGGCGCAAGAGAATAGAATAGGGAAGTAGCTTGCATCCATCTCTTGCGGCCACACAGCTCCTATGGCCATTAATAGAATGAGGCCCCAAGAAAGCAATTAATCCATCGATGAACTAATTAGGTACTGATGACAATACCAGTTTCGTGGGAGATCTCTTGACCTGAGTTATAGTCAAAATGTAGTAAATTCAAAGCTGTTTTTCTATTACTACATTACATGTTAAATAACTTCCATTTACAAATATTCATATCTCTACTGGTACTTTGAATTCTACAATAATATTCCAAAATATTTTGCCTCTGGTCCGGCCCTTGCACTTACTATAGAAAAATATATTAACATCATGAGGTTATACACTATTATCCAATTTTGACTTAATGGAGGTATATATATATATATATATATATATATATATATATATACATATATATAATTGTATTTATTTACATATATATATAAATGTGTGTGCGTGCATGCGTGTGTGTCATGCATCTGCCAGTTCCACTTTCTTTCATTTGGAAATGTATTGGAAGAAGTTAGCATGATCCATATAGATTTATCCTGTTTTATCTAAGAATACTGACTGCCATTTTCTATGGAATATTCACTCACATTCAATGAAATTTACAAGGTGAATACGTCTTTTTTTAATTTTTATTAAAGCATCTCAGTTGATTGCTGAAGACTGTTGTGTATTTCCCTTCTTGGCCCTTTGCGTGCCCTGGGGAGGTTTTCACTAATATATGAAGCAGCCAAGGGGGCATGGAAAAGATTTAACATACTAAATGACAAGGGAAAAATAAGCAGAAACTGTAATATTCCCAAGAGAAGAAAATGTCTTTTTCAAATAAACAAAAAGCAGATGTATTTATTTAAAAATTCTATTTGATATAAACATGTATTTCAAGATGGAATGGTATGAGTTTAAGGTAATTGATATAAAGGAGAAAATTATGTTTGATGTACTGCATTTATTTCTTTGGAAAAGCAGATACTTCTAGGTGGCTCAACATATAACAGATGTTACATTATAGCAGATCTTTGTTTTAAGAGATTGGTAATACACAGGTCATTAATTCATCTGTCCAGCTTTTTTGTATTTAAGACTGAGAGAGAAGCCAACAACGATTAATGATTGTATGCAGTGTCAGAAGGGGAGAGCCTGCAAGAGACAATGATCTGGAGATAACAAAAAGCAGCCAATACACCTGCGTCTGTGCTGACCCAGGTCACGCATATGTAAATACTTTGCAAGCACTAAACAACAGCACTGATTTCACACTGTAAGGAGTTATCAATATCAATTTGCTTGTCATTTTCCAGAGCTATTGTCTGGAGCTTTCCAAACATATGATATGACAATAGGGTGAATGAGGCATGCTCAGAGGACATGCAAACACATGCAGCTGCTCTCAAGGTTTTGTAATGATTTATATAGGGCCAACTCACATGTACAATGGCATTTATTTTTTTCATATATCTATGTGATATATCTCATATATATTAACTCTATGTTGTCTAGATACAATATACTGTATATATATATATATATATATATATATATATATATATATATATATACTTGTTTTCATGGGGTAACTTGCTTTATAAACTTATACTCTTGCCATGGTTATATAACAAATTTATAGGTACTGTAGGTAGATGGATGGATAGATAGATTAAATCACACGTATATACAGTGCCTTGCAAAAGTATTCACTCAGAAAATTGGCATGTGCGTATGTATTCACCCACTTTATTATGAAGCCCATAAAAAGCTCTGGTGCAACCAATTACCTTCAGAAGTCACATAATTAGTGAAATGATGTCCACCGGTGTGCAATCTAAGTGTCACATGATCTGTCATTACATATACACACCTTTTTTGAAAGGCGCCAGAGGCTGCAACGCTTAAGCAAGAGGCCCCACTAGCCAAACACTGCCATGAAGACCACGGAACTGTCCAAACAAGTAAGGGACAATGTTGTTGAGAAGTACAAGTATGGGTTAGGTTTAAAGAAATATCCAAATCTTTGATGAGCACCATTGAATCTATCATAACCAAATGAAAAGAACATGGCACAAGAGCAAACCTGCCAAGAGACGGCCACCCATCAAAACACATGGACTGGGCAAGGAGGGCATTAATCAGAGAGGCAGCACAGAGACCTAAGGTAACCCTGGAGGAGCTGCAGAGTTCCACAGCAGAGACTGGGGTATCTGTACATAGGACGACAATAAGCTGTACGCTCCATAGAGTTGGGCTTTATGGCAGAGTGGCCAGAGGAAAGCCATTACTTTCAGCAAAAAACAAAATGGCACGTTTTGAGTTTGCGAAAAAGGCATGTGGGAGTCTCCCAAAATGTACGGGAGAAGGTGCTCTGTTCTGATAAAACTAAAATTTAACTTTTTGGCCATCAATGTTGGGTTTGTCTGGCGCAATCCCAACGCATCACAGCACCCAAAGAACACTATCCCCACAGTGAAACATGGTGGTGGCGCAGCATGCTGTGGGGATGTTTTTCAGCAGCCGGGACTGGGAAACTGGTCAGAGTTGAGGAAAAGATGGATGGTGCTAAATACAGGGATATTCTTGTGCAAAACCTGTACCACTCTGTGCGTGATTTGAGGCAAGGATGGAGGTTCACCTTCCAGCAGGACAATGACCCCAAACACACTGCTAAAGCAACTCTTGAGTGGTTTAAGGGGACACATGTAGACTTTAGGCGGGTGAATAGTTATGCACATTGACTTTTTCTGTTATTTTGTGATATTTGTTGTTTGCGTTACAATAAAAAAAAAACATCTTCAAAATTGTGGGCATGTTCTGTAAATTAAATGATGCAAATCCTCAAACAATCCATGTTAATTCCAGGTTGTGTGGCAACAAAACACAAAAAAATGCCAAGGGGGTGAATACTTTTGCAAGGCACTGTATATGTATATCAAGTTAAAGCAGGAAATACATTTTTTAGCTTATTTTTTGGAACCAATTAATGGGAATGGCAATGGGGAAATTAATGTTTTTTTCTTTAGGCCAGTACCCTCCAGAATCCCATTGTCGTCTACAGTCTGTCCCCCGAACCCATTGATTATACTTTTAATGACCGTTCCATCACAACTAGACATGTTTTTGAAAATGTCGCCTTTTATGGAGAGCCTGGAACTTTTGAATAAATATTCTTTTATTAGAAGGTATGCAAAATCCATACATAAATAAAACATTCTTAACAGTCATAAATGTCAGTTTTATCAAGTCCTCTAAACATAAAATTATCATTTTGCAGCATTTAACTGACTAAACCTTCTTGTTTTTTTTAATTTTTAGTGAGAACATTTTCTAATGTCTAGGCTGGTTTTTCCAACCATATAAAAATTACAAGGCAAAATGAGCCTATTAACTTCTAGAGTACACAATCGATAGGAGTATACAATATAAAATGTATTACCTATCTATATTAACTAAACTATCATATACCATACCCCAGAAAAGAAAGAGAGAAAAAAAAATATATAAACTAAATAAAAGAATCATTGGCCCCTCATGGCGGCCACAAAGCAGTCCCGGCTTATTTCTCCCTCTTACCTCAGATCCTTCCCGCCATCCAGCACCACTGAAGGGTCTCCAAAGCTCCCCCACTCCAGTCCACTCCTCAGAATCGCTTCAAGCAAATACAGGCATTATACTAGGGAAACGCTAAAGGAGGATGTTATCCAAGGGTCCCAAACTATCTGAAATTGGGGCATCCTATCTAAAACAATATGAGTTAGCCTCTCATTAATAAGCAAATAGTTGATCTTCTTAATTACCTCTTGAAAGTTTAGATTCATGTCCTTCCATCTACTAGCTATGTGAATCTTTAAAGCTAATGCCATTATTTGAAACAACTTGTTCTGGGATTGCGACAAGTTTTTAATATGGACCCCCAGTAAACAGGATTCAATTGAAGGAGCTACTTCTTTATGAAAAAGTGTGGAGGCTAAACGGGTCAATCTTTCCCAGAGATTCTGGGCACGTGGACAGGCCCACCAAACATGAATATGATCCCCCACATCCTGGCATCCCCTAAAGCATTTGTTACTCTCCTGTGGCCTAAACTTCTGCATTTTATCGGGAGTACAGTAGGCCCTATGTAAAACTTTGATTGATGTTTCTAATAAAGCCGAATTAAGTGATCCTTTTGAAAGATTGGAGCAAGATTCAGTCCATTTGTCCCAGTCCCACTCCACCCCCAGATCCTTTTCCCAATGCAGCATAAACTTGGGTTTTTGGCCCCCCGAAGTGCCCAGAAAGGTGTTATACAAAGAACTCAGATTACCCTTGGCAAGTGGGAGATTTTTATAGATAACTGATAGCCAGGAGGCTCTGGGGGGCCCGGAATCCTTAACCATTTTTTTAACCCAACTTCTAATTTTTAAGTAATTTAGAGTTCTGTAGTTGGCAAGTCGTGAGTCGTGCAAAATTGGTCATAGGTCAGTAGTTTGTCATTGGCGAACCAGTTCCCTATGTGGTCCAGGCGTCTGGAGGTCCACCAAAATCTAGACATAGAACTTGAATCTGCTAGAATTTGTGGGAAAGACATAACTGATAGAAGGGGTGATAATTCCGTGCTAAGTCGATGCCTAGATCTAGCCCATCTCCAGGCCTGGAGCGTCAAGGAGATCATGGGGTTTTGATGAGTTATGAAAGGGGCAGAGTCCTCAGGCATCCAAACCAACTTATCCCAACTATGTGGGGACATTTGATAATTTTCCATAAAAACCCAAGATGGATGGTGTTTCGTAGAGTGGGCTCTAGGCAAAGGAGCCAAGTGTGCAGCTTTAAGATAAAGTCTTAAATTCGGAGTCGCAAGGCCACCTCTATTCTTGGAGCGAAACATCACCTGCCTGGGAATACGAGGGCGTTTATCGTCCCAGATGAACCGGGAAATGCTATTCTGGAATTTGTCTAGGTCTTTAAGGGAGAGAGGGATAGGAAGGGATCTAAATAAGTATAGTAATTTAGGTAAGATATTCATTTTCACAGCCGCAATGCGGCCTGTCCATGAAATCTTAAAGCTCCTCCATTTCTGCATATCCAATGTCAGAGATCTATACAAGGGAGGAAAATTTGCCCCGTGCAAACTTGGAGGTAAGTCTAACACCTAAGTATTTTATAGACTGTGCGGGCCAAATAAACTGGTGATTAGCTTTGAGGGTGTCAATCTCCCCCTGCGGCAATCTGATCCCCATCGCCTCAGTCTACCTGTACCCCCTGGATGACTGGGTTGGCTCTAATCGCTTGTGCAAGGGGTTCTATAGCAAGAGCAAATAACAGTGGGGAGAGCGGACACCCTTGCCTGGTCCCTCTTTAAATGTGGATGTCGACTTTGTGATCTCCTGGGAGTTTTAGATTGGCTGCTGGGGAGTCATAATATCTCTTAAGTAAATTAATAAAGTGTCCCTTGAATCCAAATTTGTCCAGAATCTTATATAAATATGGCCATTCTACCGTGTCAAAAGCTTTCTATATATCTAAAGCTAAGAGACAGACTGATATATTAGACTTCTGAGCCATGAACTGTGCATTCATGACCCTCCTAACATTGTCCCCGGCCTCTCTAAAGGGAACAAACCCAGTTTGGTCCTTGTGGATCAAATCGGGTAAAAATTTAGAGATGCGGGTGGCCATAATTTTCGCCAAGATTTTGACATCCCCATTGATTAGGGATATAGGGCGATCATTTTTCACCTCTAAAGGGTCCCTGCCATCTTTTGGGAAAATCACCAAGTCAGCCCGGTTTAACTCTGGGGGCATAGGCTCTCCGTTTAATATGGCATTAAAAAGAGATGTCATGTGGGGGGTAAGAAGAGGTTCAAATTTTTTATAATACAAGTTAGTAAAGCCATCAGGGGCCCGGGGATTTGCCCAACTTAAGATTCTGGATGGTAAGTTTAACCTCCTCCTGTGTTATTTCTAAGTTCAATTCATCCAGTTGATAATCCGGTATTTTAGGGAGGTCGCATAAATTTAGAAAGGAGTCTATATCTGATCCACTGCAGTGGGTTTGCGAGGAGTATATTTTTTGGTAATAATTTTGAAACGTTTTTTGGATATCATTGGGACTGTAGGAGATTTGACCGCCAGGTATCCTAATTTGGGTGGTTCTGGGTTGGGAGAATTTATTGTTTAGTCTTTTAGCCAAAAGGGAGTCAGGTTTGTTTGCCTTCCAGTAATAGAGGTGCTTCATTTTTCTCATAGCCCGTTCAGTTTGATGGGACAAAATAGCGTCCAGCTCAAGCCTAGTCTGGTCAATTAATTTACGCCCCTGAAGAGAGGGACACTGTTGGTTTTTCTCCTCTAACCTCTTTAATGAGGTTGAAAGCTCTGTCTCCTTCTGCCTAAGAAGTTTCTTATGTATAGAGGACAGCTTAATGCAAGTTCCTCTAACAAAAGCCTTATGGGCGGCCCAAAGCCATCCAGCCCCAGTTTCAGGGGTGTCATTAGTCTCAAAAAACAGCTGTATGTCCTTGGATATGGAATCCACATTACTCGGATTAGACAGAAGGAATTCGTTCAGAACCCATTTATAGGGAAGTCGAGGATTAGGGCCCAGATCCAGCTCAACTAGTACCAGAGCATGGTCTGACCAGCGGCAAGGGACTATCTCAGAGTTTATGGTAGAGTCGTACAATAAGGAAGTGATAAGTAGAGCGTCAATCCTAGAGTATGTCAGGTGAGTCTGGGAGTAGAAAGTGTACTCTCTCTTGTCCGGGTGCTTACCCCGCCAGGCATCAACTAACCCCAAACCATTTAGTAAGGACTTAATCTGATTAGTCTTGTTGGGAAATCTGTTGGTCGGTTTTCCAGATCTGTCAAGTGTCGGATCTCAGGTCAGGTTAAGGTCCCCCCCAATAATCAATTTCCCCAAATCCTGAGCCTCTAGTTTTTTCAACAGGTCTATGAGAACAGAGTAGGGGGAGTTCGTAGGAGAATACAGAGATAGCAGCGTCATTCTTTCCCCTCTTATAGTCCCAGTTGCCATAACGTAATTGCCATCCCCGTCTACCCGAGTGGATTCTACCTGAAAGGGAAAGGTCCTATGCAGCAAAATTGCACAGCCAGCTCTCTTAGTGGGGAGAGAGGCTAGATAATAGATAGGGTAATCCTTATGTAGGAATTTAGGTTTGTTGCCAAGGGAAAAATGGGTCTCCTGCATGAAAATGACCGAGGGAGTATATTTTTTGTAGAATGCAAAGGCCTTCCTCCTTTTAAAGGGGGAATTGAAGCCCTTCACATTGTGGGTCACTATGGTGTATTTAGAAGTAGCCATTAAAAATCGGGAGTGTAGGTGTATGCAACCTTACCTAATAGCTGAGCACGTGAATGGCGAGGAGTGGAGGAGCCCGGAGAGCAGACAGAAGTCCCAGCGGGTATGCTGTTGGCGGCGGAGAAATCTCTCTTTTATCAAGAGGGCTGAGAGCAATGGAAAGGGAGAAAGGCAGGTTAATATCGGAGAGGTAGATAAATCCGGGATAAAGCAAACAAGCCAATAATAGAACAGAAACAAGAAACACAAAAATAAGAAAAAGAAAATAAATAAATAAATAAATAAATTAAAAAAAACAGAGCAGGAAAACAACAAGTTTACAGTACACCTAAACTTCAAGCTGTAATTTCAAGAATATAGCAGGATAAGTATAAAACATTCGACTACACAAACCCTTCTATCTCTATATATAGTAAATAAAGTAAAAGACAAATCCACGTAATGTGGGAAACTAGTCTGGCAAACTATATTAATTCTAAATGGCAATAGTGCGAACTATGCTATCAACATTCTATCTGGAATACAAACAATGAAAAGTGAACATCAAATACTCAGCAAAATATTATCAAAGTCCAGCTAGGTAGGAGGCCTCTCAGGTCGCGGGCCCAACTTTGAAGTGGCCGAGAGTCCAGAGTCTGCTGAGGATACCAAGCGCTTGTCTTGCAGATCGCCTATATAGTCCCGAAAGCCACTGGGCCCCTCCAAGATAGGGACTTGTTTGCCATGAACTTGTGATGGCTTTGAGGTCTGCTGCCTCTTAGGGATAGGCGAAACAAGATGCTCTTGATTTGCTGCTGTCGTGGGCTCCGGGCATAGCTGTAATTTCTGCAATACATCTAGGCAGTCTTCCAGAAAGCGGGTGGTATAAGTCTTGCCATGATAGGTGAAAGTCAGAGCAAACGGAAAGTTCCAACGGTACTGGATCCTATGCTGAATAAGAATGGTAACAGCCGGTTTCATAAGTCTCCGCTTATGCAGGGTATCCGGGCAGAGGTCCGCATAAAACTGCAGGATTGAGTCATCCGGCCCCTTGATGGTATGCAGCTTTCTGGTGGCCGATAGTAGAAGATCTCTGGCCTGCTGCCTTAAAAATCTAACAATAACATCCTTGGGGGCCTCCAAGCTCCTCATGCCACCCAAGGCTCTATGGGCCCGCTCAATCTCCCACACACTTTCGGGCTGATTAGGGAGGATTATGGGGATTGTATCCCTCAGGTAGCCAGACAGGTCCTGTATCGCTCTCGGTATACCACGGATGCGTACATTGTGCTGGCTGGACCGGTTCTCCAGATCCTCTATCTTATCCGTGAGGTCAGAGATATGAATGGAGTTTTGAGCAATAGAGGATCGGTCTCTTTCTTGCGCCTCGGCCATCCGATCCGATGCGTCCTCCAGGATTTGAGTGCGGTGCCCCAGGTCCTTCAAGTCTTGTCTTAGAGGATCAATAGCTTTTGCCAGGAGCCGCTCAATAGTAGCCACTGACCTGGCAGAGAGGTCCATATATTGGCTAGGAACATCAGGAGTACCTTCCCTGTCCGAGCCATCCGAGTGTTCTGAGGCGGACTCCGCAGGGAGGGAGCATCTGGCAGATTTAGGTGTAAAGTGCTCCCTAATGCCCTTCGCTGAAGCAGTTCTTTTGGGTTTCTGCATTTTGAAATACAGGCCGTAGGGGTCAGCAAAAGGTCCGTTATGGAATCAGCCAGGTATAGAATAGGGGGAAGCTATGCCCCAAGTGGTCTGTGTGAAAGTCCGCTGGCCCCAGTAGTAGAGTTTGTCCAGATTATAAAGTTGAGTTGAGGTAGGTGATAGCTGTGCTGCCAGACCAATTTCCCATTCGTCTCCTTACTCCATAATTAGAGTGTAGTCTCCAGCCAGGGCACTGGAGAGGCCTTTGAAAATCCGGCCAAACAGAGAATAGTCCTTTGGTAGACGGGTGGCACAAAAAGTTGTACCCTCTTCAGGTGGTCTGTCTGCTCTTGTTGACGAGAGCCTGTTAAGTAGAACTCAGCCTTAGAATAGATCAGTACAGACAGTAAGCAGCAATGAATGGCCAGGAGACTTCCACTCTCGCATTATTTGCATAAGGCCAATGGTGACCTGCAGTATTGTAAACGTCCACACAGTGGCAGCACATGCGCTGATGTTGTAAGAAATTAACACAGTCTATGCAACTGGCAGTAAAAGCACAGGACTCAAATATAGGTAGACACAATATTTTGTTTGATGCACAAATGTTCCATAAAAAGTGCCTAAAGATAGCGTCAGTTTCTGAGACCAGGTACACCCACAGTGCTCCCAAATATTATGCAAATCAGTCTCTGGCAATGCTACGAGATAAGTCTCTATATCAAGAGCTCAATCCTGAGAAGGTAGCTTAAAGAGTTGATTCACACAGCCTTAACCCCAGATCTCAGAGTTGTGTGGGGAAGTGACAATAAATAGAGCATTGAGTGCCTTGCAAGCTGGGGAAAATTCAAGCAGCTTCCTCTTCCTACCCCACCAAGACTCTTTAATGGCAGCTACAGTGCCTAATACGTGGGGAGAGTGCTAAGTAACCACTAATTGTGTTGGGTGCACTGCTCCCTCATTTGGGGATGTCTGGCTCTCTCCTGGGGCCCCTCTGGGGAGTCGCAGCCCTCTGGGGAAGATCCCCCCTACCTGCAGCCGTCGGGTGAGTGCTCAAGATGGCGGCCCGCAAGATGGCGGCCGCGTTTCGCGGGCTTTCTTCCCCGTTGTTCAGGGACCACACTCAGGCCAGAGGGGTCACCCTGGGATCCCGGCCGGATCCAGCCGCCACTGGGATCAGCTCCAGCACACTCTTTTGAGCTGGGGAATAGAGCCTTGAAGTCCTCTGGGGCCTCAGGCGTCGTCCCGTGGCCTGAGGTCTCCCGTGCTGCTGGGCCGCCTAATAGGCTCCCCGTTGCTCCCCGGGGGATAGGGGCAACCTCCAATAGTGCCCCGAGTGCAGGCAGTGCACAGGCAACCGCTCCAGGGCAGAATAAAAAGCCCTATTCGGAGCTCAATACGGAGCTCAGACAGACACGTCTGACTTCCTCAGACGCCAGCTCCGCCCCCCGAGCCTGGAACTTTTGAGTGAATGTTTACTTTTAAATAGATCTTTAATAAATAATTTCATAGTCTAGTCATAAATGAAAGTCTGGCTGGAAATGTTATTGATAAATTATGTTGTATAGCGGCTACATAGGTTTTAATTTTTATGGGTTATGATTAAAGCTTGTAGTGTGCCTACTCTAGAAATTATAAAATGGTGCCAATATGATAATATGTGATTGGTTTGAATTCCTTGTATTGTGTAAAGAGTCCATGCCCATTTTCGTAGTATTGGAGGATATGGAGTTCTTGTGCTGTGGCGGAGCTAGATCATTTTTTTTGCTCTAGTCCCCCTGGTACCAATGGGAAGGGCTGCTGATTAGGCTCTGGCCTAAGGGCTGGGAAGAGACTGTGTGAAGCTGCAGTCTATGTGAGAAGCTGTGTTGTGAGACAGTCAGGAAGACTGGATCCTGAGAGCTGAGCTGAGATAAGCTCTGAACTAAGAAGCAGGGAAGGCTGCTTAAAGTACAAAGAGACACTGGCAATTAAGTTAGATTTCCTGGAGACTACAGCCAGCAGCTTATGAAGAGACACTGAGTGTGTCAGTGTGACCTGAGAGGAGAAAAAGACAGAGCTCCTGAACAGGACCTGGCAGGACTTACAGAGCAGCACAGGAAGTTGCCAGTAAGAGGATCAGTCTGGGTGACTGCAACAATACTTTCCTGAGAGGCTGTTTGCTCTAAATGTAGAGGACCTGCAGAGGATCTATTGCAGCTGGGAGAGAGAGACTGGACTTAAAGGGCCAACCTTCTGTGTGAAAAGGTATTGTTTTACCTGCAGACCGAGAAACGGTCTCAGGGCAAGTGAGGGTGTTCCTGAAAATAAGTAAGCCCGTTTGTGTAGATGTTTCTTTTATGCTGAAGTTAAGCTATTGTTTGTTTTGAAACACTTTTATTAAAGCAAAGATAAAAGTATATCGGGACTCAGTGGTTTATGGGAAAATCACAGGAGCAACCAGTAGCCAAAGGCCGTCCCGTTCACAATATGATATATATATATAGTTGAATCATCAGAGTATTGATATTGATACCTTTTTTATTGGACAAACATATTCATAATAAAGCAACAAGCTTTCGAGAGATAAAGCCTCTCTTTATCAAGTCAAAATGCGACACTGATACAAATATGAATGCCATCAAAAAGCACCATGAAGACAATTATTTTACTGCAGTTGGACACCATTTCATCCAGAAGAATCACTCCATCCAGAACCTCAAAATAAAAGTATTCAGAGGGAATTTCAGAACTATCCAAAGGCGGAAAACTTTTGAATGAAAAATTATTAAATGTTTTAATACAAAGGATTTGGCCGTTAACATCGACTTAGGCTTTCTGGGTCACTATCTTAATGTCTTTTAGCTCACACATTCCACATACCTTCCCGCCTTCTATTACTGTTTTTGTAAGCTACATGCTATGCTGAAATTTATTGCATTTTATTTTTACTCTGCTGTGTTCTTATCTACAACCTGATCTATAGACTTACTTACTGACCTATCAGGACATTATTCACAATGCTGGTCTATTTTTCACTTAACTCTGGCCAATGAATTTAGTTTTTCTTGTTTTATTTTTTTTTCATCTCTTTCTGTTTACTGTTTTTAGTTCATATTTGTATGGCTTTTTGACTTGATAAAGAGAGACATTATTTCTTGAAAGCTTGTCGCTTTATTATGAATATGTTTGTCCAATAAAAAAGGTATCACTATTCACTGTAATACTCTGATGATTCAACTGGATTACTGGACATTCACGGCTACCTCACTCTTAATATATATATATATATATATATATATATATATATATATATATATATATATTATATATACAGTATATATATATATATATATATATATATATATATATATATTGAGGAAGCGATCTAACTCGCAAAACATGCGTCGCTTTTACTGCACATGCGCAAGGTGTGAACTGCGCATGCGCGACTTTCCTGGTGTGCTGAGCGGAGTCTGAGCGTCACTGACGAGTAACGTCAGACGCTGAGGAGACGCAGCGCGTGTGTAGCAGGTTTGATGGAAGAGGGGCTCGTCTGTAGATGAGTTCCCTGTCTGTAGATGTTCAAAATCAGTAAGTACTGACCAGTTTATAATAACGATAATAGGACGTTATAGTGTGTTCTACCATTTAAATACTTGAATTTAGCTAAAGATAGTAGAGCTGTTCTGTGACTTACACAGCTACATTAATGGTAATCTCTATTTAAAAACTAGACCTGTTAACAACAGTTATCATATATATTTACACAGCCATACCATGGTAATCTCTATTTAAAAACCAGATCTGTTAATAACAGTTGCCATATATATCTATTATCTGTTTGTAACCATTCATATCCAGACGAAGTATGTCTGGATTATATTAGCACTATAAACTGCAAAATATATATTGATATTATAGTGGAAAATGGAACCATTACTTTAATAGCATATCTCTGTACCTACAATAATACCACTGTTTGGATTCAGTGGCTGGTTATTTGAATAGTATAAAATAGGACACTACCTAGGTACCTGATTTAATAGGGACTATTGTAGGAATTTATGGTTGTGTATTAATTTTCTATATGGACAGGGACTTTCCTTGAGCCTGATCCCCATATCATTCTGATGCTTACACGGAAAGTGTCCCACCGCCTAGCACCCTAATGTTCCTTATTTGTTTATATTTTTTTCTTTCTTCATTTGTTATATTACTTTTCCCCTTTTTTTCTTTTGAATTGTTGATATTTTTAGAATAAAATTATAAACTATTTTTATAATGCAATTTTGTAAGCTGTGACTACTCTTGGAGTCTGCAATGATTTGAATGGTTTTGCCATTTGGTGATGTCTTTTGTACATTTCAAGGCCATTCTATGAGTGGATTCTCTGGTTCAGCTAAATTCAGTCCCTTTAAATGAATTATAGTCATGTATAATTTCCTATTTACTATCTCCATTCTTAAATGACAAATTATTGATAAATTATTGGTATATTAAAATAGATAATATTAAAAAGTTGCCTCTTTTTTTCTTTCTCTTTTTTTTCCCTTTTTTTTAGATATTAAAGCAACTATAGGATTTATTTTATAAGTCAAACAGCATAGGTGCTCCCACACAATTATTTTCTGATACATATATATATATATATATATATATATATATATATATAATGTCAGTTTTTGTCTGGTTTACCCAATGTAACAGCCTGTGTCACAAAGTACATTGTATTATATAAAACACATCGGGGGATGTGCATGTATATAATCCTTTGATGTTATAAGTCTTGTTGTTATGCTTGGCTGTGTCATCATTACAAATGTGTTGCCATAACTTACAGGTACTTTTGTTACAAGGTTTAGTTTCATTTTTTGTATTCAGTTGTTCATTGGCCAATCCTCTGCTGACAAGTTTCTGTTTCAGGTTTGGTGGTTGTTTAAATGCAAGGATGGGGTATTTTGGGGAATATAAATTTTAATTGTGCATCTTCACTTAGTAATGGTTTGTAAATATTTGATTATTTTCCGTATGGTCTCTAAAACTGGAAGGTATGGGGTTATTAGAGGTATATGTGAAGTACTTTCTTTTGTTTTTAATAGGTTGATGACAGATAATATGGTTTGTAACCTTTCTGTTTGAAAGATTCAGACAATGAGTACATGCAATGGTAGCTAACAGCTTGACTATGGATGATGCCTTGTATAGTGTGGGAGGGATGGAAACTGGAGCTGTGCATCTGTCTGTGGGGTTCTTATATTCAGGTGAGCAGAGTGTGCCATTCGTGATGGATATGGTAGTATATAGAAAGTTTACCTGTTCTGTAGAGAAATCCATTTTAAGTTTTATAGATGGATGGAAAGTGTTGAATGAACTTTGAAAGTCTCTGCATTTGCTTTCTCCTTCTGTCCATATGATCAACAGATCATCTATGCAATGGTACTATCTGTATGGTTTGTAAATGGATATAGATAAGAAAGGTTCTTCTAGATTGGCCATAAATAGATTGGCATATTGTGGAGCCATTTTGGTACCCATGGCAGTGCCCATCATTTGTAGGTAGGTATCTTTGTTAAAAGTGAAATAGTTGTGGGTAAGGATGTATTCTATTAGTTTAACAATAACACCAGGGTGTAATGATATAGGAATCACAAGGTTTTGGAGACCAGCAGCCTAGGTCAGCAATGATCCAATTCAGCAACTTTTAGGTGAAACTGGAACAAGCTTTATTGAAGGGAACATGAAACACAATAATCTGGCAAGGTACATAGACAGGAAGTGCCTTATATAGGCCAAGGACCAGACACCAGACCAGACACAGCTGAAGAGACTAGTCACTGATACTATTGCTAGCAGAGTCAAGGTTTATCAGATCTCAAGGAAATTCACAAAGGCAGGCTGTCGCAGTGGTAGGGAAGAGGTTCAGCAGCCTGGGGACCAGGGTTCAAAACCCAGCAGAGTCAATTCCTCACACAGTGTTATATTTATAATTTTGATTGTCGATTGAAAGAAACTTAAAGCATGACATCTTTGTGTAGGATGCTGCTATACAGAGGCTCTACATGGTGACAAGTAGTGTGTTAGTAGGTAAGTCTTTAATCTGACTGAGTTTGTTGAGAAAGTTAGTGGTGTCGTGTATATGGCTACTGGAATTACTAACTAATAGTTGAACGATGTTTGCACGAAAGCCAGATATCGGTTCAGTCAGTGTGTCCATACCTGTAACAATTGGTCTCCCTGGGTTGCCACTATATACAGTATCTCACAAAAGCGAGTACATTCCTCACATTTTTGTAAATATTTTATTACATCTTTTACATGTGACAACATTGAAAAAATTACACTAAAGTAAAGTATTGAGTGTTCAGCCAGTGTAAATCTGCTGTCCCCTCAAAATAACTCAACACACAGCCAATAATGTCTAAACCGTTGGCAACAAAGGTCAGTACACCCCTAAGTGGAAATGTCCAAATTGGGCCCAAAATGTCAATATTTTGTGTGGCCACCATTATTTTCCAGCACTGCCTTAACCCTCATGGGCATGGAGTTCACCAGAGCTTCACAGGTTGCCACTGGAGTCCTCTTCCACTCCTTCATGATGACATCATGGAGCTGGTAGATGTTAGAGACCTTGCACTCCCCCACCTTCCATTTGGGGATGCCCCACAGATGGAGACATGCTTGGCAAGTCTATCAACTTCACCTTCAGCTTCTTTAGTAAGGCATTGGTTGTCTTGGAGGTGTGTTTGGGGTCGTTATCATGTTGGAAAACTGCCCTGTGACCCAGTCTCCCTGCTTCAGTATGTCACAGTACATGTTGGCATTCATTGTTCCCTCAATGAACTGTAGCTTCCCAGTGCAGCAGCACTTTTGCAGGCCCAGACCAAACATATATACACGTTTATTCCCCCTATATGCATTTACCTGATGATGTCAGATGCTGCCTCCACTCACTATGCATCACTGTTTAGGTTCAAATTGAAGGTGTCATCAGTGATTTTGTGTTCTTTGTGCCTTATCTGTTTATCGGTCATTTAGGGATTATTTCAATTTCCTTTCCTGGTCTGGGCCTGCATGAGTACTGCCGGCACTGGGGAGCTACAGTTCATTTAGGGAACCATGAATGTTAACATGTACTGTGACATACTGAAGCAGTGGTCCTTGGGTTCCCTCTATCTTACCTTATATATCTTATATACTCGAGTATAAGCCAAGTTTTTCAGCCCTTTTTTTAAGGCTAAAAAGGGCCCCCTCGGCTTATACTCGAGTCACTCCCCCTAGTGTCTCTCTAACCCCCCCCCCGTGTCTCTCTACCCCCGTGTCTTTCTACCCCCCCGTGTCTCTCTAACCCCCCGTGTCTCTCTACCCCCGTGTCTCTCTACCCCCTGTGTCTCTTTCCCTCCCCCCTCCTCATCCTCAACCCCCCTCCTCCTCATCAACCCCCCTCCTCCTCATCAACCCCCTCCTCAACCCCCTCCTCACTGTCTCCCCTCTAAATAACTCCCCCTCACTTACCTGCTTCTTCTCCGGCCTCTGCTCCGTCTTGACCCCGGCGCGCATGTGACGTCACATGCACGCTGCATCATTAGCATATACCATGCATGCTGGGGTCAAGACGGAGCAGAGGCCGGAGAAGAAGCAGGTAAGTGAGGGGGAGGTATTTAGAGGGGAGACAGTGAGGAGGGGGTTCAGGAGGGGGTTGATGAGGAGGAGGGGGGTTGAGGTTGAGGGGGGCTGAGGAGGGGGTTGATGATGAGGAGGAGGGAGGTTGAGGAGGGGGGTTGAGGTTGGGGGGCTGAGGAGGGGGATGAGGATGGGGAGTTGAGGATGAGGATGGGGGGGTTGAGGCAGGTGGGTTGAGGAGGGGGTTGATGAGGAGGAGGGAGGTTGAGGTTTAGGAGGGGGGTTGAGTGGGGGTGAGGAGGGGGATGAGGATAAGGGAGTTGAGGATGAGGATGGGGGGTTGAGGATGGGGGTTAAGGAGGGGGGTGAGGAGGGGGTTTATGAGGAGGAGGGAGGTTGAGGAGGGGGGTTGAGGTTGAGGGGGGTGAGGAGGGGGTTGATGATGGGGGTTGAGGGGGGAGGATGAGAATGGGGGGGTTGAGGGGGAGGATGAGGGGGTTGAGGAGTGAGGTTGAGGGGGGTTGAGGAGGGAGGATGAGGAGGGGGTTGAGGATGAGGAGGGAGGTTGAGGATGAGGAGGGAGGTTGAGGAGGGGGTTGAGGATAGGGAGGGAGGTTGAGGATGAGGAGGGAGGTTGAGGTTATGGAGGGGGGTTGAGGTTGAGGAGGGGGTTGAGGAAGGTGGGGTTGAGGATGAGGGGGTTGAGGATGAGGGGGAGGTTGAGGATGAGGAGGGAGGTTGAGGATGAGGAGTAGGGTTGAGGAGGGAGGTCGAGAATGAGGAGGGGGTTGAGGAGGGTGATAAGGGAGGGGGAAGAGACACAGGGAAGGGAGAGTGGAGAAGAGACACGGGAGAGAGAGGGGGGACACAGGGGGCAGCACATTTCCCACCCTCGGCTTATACTCGAGTCACTCATTTTACCCAGTATTTTGTAGTAAAATAGGTGCCTCGGCTTATACTCGGGTCGGCTTATACTCAAGTATATACGGTACCTCTTTTTTTCCATAGTATTGAGATTTTATATGTTGTGAAAACAAGAGAAGAAAATATAATTTTTATGTAATACTTAATAATATTTTTTTGTGTGTGAGTAAACCAAAAATAGTTTAGATAGAACCTCTAGTTATTGACAGATAGTCATGCCTTGCATGATGGACAAAGAGAGCCAGAATTTGGCTTCTTGCATGTAGTACAAATATGTAGAAGGCAACATCCACTATAAGAAAATGTTTGTTGAAATTGTTGCTAATAGGAAATGAACCTAAATAATGGATTGGAAGACCTGGGCCCCTATTCAATTGAGCAATTGTAAGTTACTGGAGCCCGTAATGGAGCCTGTAAACTAATTTGGTATTCAATTGTCGTCTTTTCACTTCAAACGATTTGCGGGTTAGAAGCTCAAAATCCCTGCCATTGTTAAAATGGTAACTCAGACCCAGCTAAGCCTTTGATCTAAATGGTAGAATCACAAATCTCTATTCAATTGCTACAATTCCTCAAGCCCGCAAATGTTTTCACACCAGTAAATGTCAAATGTAGAAGAAAATCCCACTGGTATTAGATAGGACTCACAAGGGGGTTGAACTCCTGTTCGTAGCACTGTAAATGCAAATACAAAATCAATACCTCACTTTAAAAGTCGGGGAAAGCGATGAATGACATTAGAATTAATTGCACAAAAGTCTCAAGCTTGTAAATAAATCTTCCATTAAAAATTATTTTTTTTGTTTCATTTTCATTTAATATTAATCTCGGGAATCATTTTTTGTACCCTTCTCCTGACTGATACCTTTTAACAATGAGATCCCTCTGATGCTTTGCAAGCTCTCTGTGAGCCATGGCTTTTGCTGGGAGATGCGACTAAGAAAATTTCAGGAAAGACCAACTAGAGCAGCTGAACTTTATTTAGGGTTAATCAGAGGCGCTTTAAATGATGGCAGGTGTATGCTGACTCCTATTTAACACGATTTGGAATGTGATTGCTTAATTCTAAGCACAGCTACATTCCCAGTTATAAGAGGGTGTGCAGACTTATGCAACCACATTATTTTTATTTTCTTTTTTTCTTTCCTCCACCTAAAAGATTTCAGTTTTTTTTCAGTTGAGTTGTACAGTTTATAGGTCACATTAAAGGTGGAAAAAGTTCTGAAATGATTTATCTTTGTCTCATTTTTTTACAGCACAGAAACCTGACATTTTAACAGAGGTGTGTAGACTTTTTATATCCACTGTAGGTTTTCTTTTTTGGATAATGGAAATGTTAAAGATTTGTTTTAATATAATATAAAGAAAAGGGTGTGTGATGACCCAGCAGCTAGATGCACTCCAAAACCTTCCTGTCTACGGTTTACCGGAACTCCCTACATTGTCATGGTTTGATCATCTCAGCGCCCAGCTGCCTTTCTCAGGTATCAAGATTGTGTCTCAGGATGCCAGCAACACAGAAGCTCAGGATGCTAGTTCAGTATTTAGGAGTGAAATAATTCCCTTGTGTAGATTTACTACATACCCAGAATAAACCATACACAATGCTGATGTATGGTTAACCTGCACAAATAACTTTATTGATCAGGTACAGTGTGTTTATCCTTAACCCAGTCCAAACATTTCACCGTAGGGTGAATCCTCTGTACTTAGCAGGGGGCATCTGCTAATCACCTTTGCTGAGAAATGAAGTCTAGGGTGGGGGTTGTTCCTGTTTGCTAACTCCCCATCTTGCCGCACCCTCTTAGCTGGGAGTTACACACAACATATTTTATTAGAACTGCCATGCTTATCCTTGTATATAGATTTACAGAGGGGTAATACACCACACCACAACTTCAGTTTCTATTAAAATATGATTAAAAAGATGGGATAGTACCTTTCGCCATTGCTATGGCCACTGTCTCTAACTTATTAGCCCTTTGATCTCTGGTTACCGATGAAGAGATAATTAAGATGTCTGTGTCTGTGGCTGGGGTGATATTGTGCATCTCTCCCCTGCAGACACAGTGTCTTTTTTTCTGTTTAGGACCAACCCTTAATCTGCAGGAAACTTTCTACCTCACAACCAGGTAACCCCAATCCTGGACCCCTCTTTCTCCAGAGACTAATAGAGTAATACACTTTATTAAACTCCCTTGGGAAAAAGCAACATTTAGATACTAAACATGCTATGGGGATTCTCATACTTAACATTATAATCATAAGATATATATGCCCCAATCATACCCCTGGCAACATTACCCACCCCATGGCAACAGGGCAACACCAGTCCATGTTAATGGGGGGCACCCCAATAGTCCATTAGTCTCCAAAAGTGGGCCCTCCTGAACATGACAGTGTGGTTAAGGAGGTGTTAATAACTGACCAGAGAACAGAAAAAATATTATCATGATTGATATATTGTTTAAGTAATACATTTTGAATTTTAATTGATTTAACAAATGTGTTTGAGTTGGAATTTAATTAAATTAATAATGGTAAAAACAAATTGCATAATAAATAAAACTGAATTGATAGTGAATTACGAAAATGAAACTTGAAGTAGTTATATATATTGACATTATTATAATATATTATATTGCTTTTATACAAACAGCACTAAATGCCTTGCTATTAATACAGACAGCACTGCAGAGGTTAATACATTACTATTAGACAAAACTGTGAGGCCCCTGTTCTCAGAACTAAAGGCCAAATGCTACAATAGATAAGCAGACAGAAAATGTAGTCACTAGAAAAAAGTTGCTGGGTCATAAGGTATGCCCAAAAAAATAGCTGATAACCTTAGGAATACGAATGCCTAAAAGTACTAAGTCATGGGGCACGGCCGAAAAGTACCCAATAACCTTAGAAATATGCAAACTGTAGAAAATGTATTGAACAAGATAAAATGGTGTTGACGTAAACGACTGCTACATAAGGTCTGTGCTGGATCAATGTGTTAGATCCACATTGGTGCTACTATATACTATCTGTATCTCTCAGGCCTGATAAGAAATCAAAATTTGATTGAAGCTCTGAGATTTCATGGTCTTTCTTGTGTGCCTGAAGTGTGTGGTGAGAAACTTTGAGACAATCTTTTCTTCAACAACCTGAATTAGAGAGACCTCAAAAATAAGGGAAATGTAAGTGCTCATGATCACAATCATTCTACTTTATGGCAGATAATAATAATAGAATGGGGTGTAAGACTTAAAGTGAACTATTAGGACCTCCTAATTGCTGTGCATTATGAATGCCTCCCATATTAGGTGATATATGAATACCCTTGAATCAGGCTACAATATAAGTACTTCTTCATTGAAGGGTATAATGTGTATCCCTGTATGAGATGAAATACAAGCATTCCAGCCTTGAGGTGATTTGTGATTACTTCAGTTTGAGGTGAATTATTAGAACTGCCAATTTGGTGCCAATTATGATTATCTTCAATTTGAAGATTAATATAAGTATCTCTGAATTGAGATATATTATAATTTTCTCTAAAAATGACATGAATTATTAATACTGAATAATTTGAGGTGAATAATGAGTACCTTCAATTTGATGTGAGATATGAGTGACCTTGATTTAGGTTGATCTATGAGTACCTCCGATTTGAGGTAAAATAAACATATCTCCAAATTTAGATGAATTCTAAGAATTTTCTGAATTGAAATAAATTATGAATATCAATAATTTGATGTAAATTTTGAGTATCTCGGAGTACCCCCTTATTTGGGGTGCATTATGAGTAGTTTTGATTTGAGGTGAATAATGGATGCCTCCATCTGAAGTGATGTATAATAAGATCCATTGGCAGAGCTACTGCATAGAGGGCCCTGGTGCAAAAAAAAAATTGCCCTCCCACACAATTTTTTTTTTGCACTTCCCGAACCCCCTCCAACCTCAACGCAGTCCATATAAAAAAATATATATAAATATATAAATATGACGGTCTGTGTCTATATATATATATATATATACAGTATATATATATATATATATATATATATATATATATATATAAATGTACATATAATATATATATATATATATATATATATATATATATATATATATATATATATATATAAAACGTACGCATTTACATACACAACTATATATTATAGTACTATAAATAATTTCTTACCTGCCCGGTGCTGCACTCCACTTCCTGGGATGAGAAGGGTCCACTGCAGGCCAGAGGCCGAGCGGGGCCACAGAGGTTCGAGGAGGCCACAGGGGCCAGCAAGGACTGAGCGAGCCACAAGGGGGCTGAGGGAGGCCGCAGAGGTCTGCAAGGGGCCACTGGGGGCTGAGGGAGGCCGCAGAGGTCTGCAAGGGGCCACAAGTGGTCCGCGGGGATCCATAAAGGGCTGTGGGTGCCACAGGGCCTGTGGGGGTCACAGTGGGGGACCACAGTGGGCCATAAGGGGCTGCAGGGGTCCCATGGAGGTCCGCAGGGTCCATAAGGGGCTGTTAGGGCCACAGGGCCTGTAGGAGCCACAGTGAGCCGTAAGGGGCTGCAGGGGAACCACAGTGAGCAAAAGGGGCTGCAGGGGACCCACGGGAGGTCCGCAAGGGCTATAAGGGATGTGGGGGCCAGTGGGACCCCAGGGGGCACAGGGGACCTGCGGGCCACAGAGGTACTGTGGGGGCCACAGCAGATACATGGGGCCACAGGAGGTCCGTGGGGGCCACAGAAGGTCAGCGAGGGGCACAGAAGGCCTGCAGGGGCCACAGGAGGGCCGTGGGAGCTACAGGAGGGCCACAGGGGGCCACAGGGGCCACGGAGGCTACTCAGAGGTCAGGGGCCTTTTTGCCTTGCACCATCTGCACCAGCAGTAGCTAAAAATGTATGCTGAAAAAACAATGAAATTAGTTGGTAACTATAGATAAATGCATAATGGAGGTAAACTACTAAAAACGTAAAACTAAGATGTATGCTGACTAAAAGGAAACAATGTGAGAGGAAATGCATACATAAATTGTATAGAACTTATAATGAAATGATAAATTAAATGAAAGCCTGAATGGAAATAAGGGACATACCTGTTGATTGACAATGAAAGATGGGGGTGGGATATCCAGTGGAAGCTGGTGACTTTCCACAATGGTGGGGCGGAAGACAGATACCTGGCCCCTCCTCTTACATTGACTCCACCCAACAGCTGCCCCTCCCGTTCACAACATGTTACCTGTATAGACCTTGCCAGTGACACAGACTCCACCCACAAAAGTGTTCCCATAGAGAGAGACAGGGATAGAGATAGAGAGAAGGGGGTCTCTTTCCCCCGTGTCTCTCCTACTACTCCCCCACCCCCAGACATGCAATGCGCGCATGAGGCTGACACGGCACACTGCGCATTGCTTCTATAGTTTCCGTTGTTTCACATGTGCTAGAACAGCGTTACACACATACCGAAATTATATGAGAGATTTTTTGTAACACTTCACTAATTGTGTTCCTCCAGGAAAGTGCCAGAAACACCGACATAAATCCAAAGGGAGACTGGCAACTTGTCACACTGGTGTCTGAAGAGAGATTAACTGGTCTTTAAGTTGGTAAAGTTCTTATTGAAAGCTACAGCAGCACAGCAAGAAACTAACGATCAACATCAGAAATATAACAAACTAGTGACTTGCCCGTCAAAAAATGACGGCAATGAGATGTGTATGTTTGGAAAGTTGTTTAGTTATTAATATACATATTTGACACTTGTAAGTATTGTGATATTAAACATGTTTAGTTTTGTAAAATGTTCTCTTGGTGAAGTCTTAAAGCATTTTGTATTTAAAGTATTAACATTTGAATGTAAGAACAGTTGAACTTTAAATTAATCAGTATTGTAAAGTTGAGGTAATAGTTTTTTAACCTGCAATTTGTATCTGAAGAATTGTTAACTTCAATATACATTGAATCCAGAGGAAAGCAAACAGTAAAAACCCTTGTTCAAATGTACACAATTTTAACATGAAGTTTGTAATATATGTAAGTAAGAAACTTGAAAGTATATTTTTTGAAACTTGAACTTTATTATCTGTGTAACTTTGGAACTTGACAAAATATTTTTAGAACTTGGAACATTATAAACAGTAACATAGTGAATTAATTTTTTAACATAATTTTGTATTAAAAGTATTAACAGTTGAATGTAAAAACAGTTGAACTTTAAACTAATCAGTATTGTAAACTTGAGGTAATGTTTTTTTAACATGCAATTTCTATGTGAAGAATTGTTAACTTAAATATACATTTAATCCAGATTAAGACAAACAGTAAAAACCCTCCTTTAAACGTACCCAATTTTAACATGAACTTTGTAATATATTTAAGTAAGAAACTAAACATAATATTTTTTGAAACTTGAAGTTTCTTATCTGTGTAACTAAGGAAATTGAAAAAACATTTTTACAACTTGGAACATTATAAACAGTAACATAGTGAATTAATATTTAAACATAATTTTGTATTAAAAGTATTAACATTTGAATGTAAAAACAGTTGAACTTTAAACTAATCAGTATTAACATGCAATTTCTATCAGAATAATTGTTAACTTTAATATACATTGAATGCAGAGGAAGGCAAACAGTTAAAACTCTCCTTAAAAGGTACCCAATTAAATTAATTCCTTCCTGACCCCATGAACTGGCGATAAACTTTAATCCAGGGAGTAATTTTAACATAACTGACAATATTTACATTGTGACTTAAAACGTGGTTGAGCTCTTAACATGAACTTTGTAATATGTTGAAGTAAAGAACTTGAAAATATTGTTTTCAAACTTGTAACATTAGAAACAGTAACATAGTTAATTAACATTTTAACATAATTTGTAAAAATAATGCAAGGCAAGTGTTTTGTGAGGCGAATCATCCATAAACAGTACTTCCATTAATTATAACTGAATTGTTTATTGTTTTGTATTTTTGAATGCTTTTCAATTTGTTTTGCATGGGTTTTATTTCTTTACTGAAAAGTTATAGTACTTTATAGTAGACAATGTTTTTAGTAAAAATAAGTCCATCTTCTAATAAATCACCTTGACTTTCATTCTTTTCAATGTAAACTTTAATAGCCTGTGGATTTTTGCACCGTGACAACGCAACGTACAATTGACCATGTGCAAATACTGGTTCTTCCAAGAAAATACCCACAGATTTGAACGTTTGACCTTGTGATTTATTAATGGTCATGGCAAATGCCATAATAATGGGAAATTGTCTTCTTTGAAGTATAAAAGGGAGACTACTTTCACTTGGTGCTAAATCTATTCTTGGTATGAAAACTCTCTCTCCTTTATGGGTACCAGTTAAAATTTCAGCATCTATAAAATGGCCCTTTAATTGTTGAACATGTACAACGACAGGTAATGTTTGTCTAAAATCACCACCTAACAACATTACCTTTCCACCAAATGGAAAAGTATTATCCATAGCATGACATCATTGTGGCCTCATCTATTATAATTAATTTACATTTGTTCAATTTCTTTGCTTGTAATGATGTCATGCGAATATCTGACACAGAAGTTTCTAAAATAGGCACTGGCAGTTTAAATCCACTATGTACAGTTCTTCCACCTTCTAACAAAAGTGCAGCAATTCCATTGCTATTTGACCTTGTGCTCGTACCGAACTCATTAATAAATTATATAGATAGGTTTTTCCTGATCCGCCAGGTCCATCAAGATAGAAATAACGCTCTGTCACCATGTCATCATCTATTGCATATTTCATATGCATAATGGCATTAAATGCTTGCAATTGTAAGGTATTTAAAGTTGCAAGTCTTTCTTCTGTTCTTTCTGCTTGTAGTTGAATGTCATAGACTTCAAAGTTTATGTCATCTATAAGACCTGGATCAGGCAAATTAAAACTTGCACAACTTAATCCATGAGTTAAAAATACTTCTTGGATTTCCATTAACGCTTTTAAGTGTGCAATGGGTTCATTGTATCGTCGCATAAAGTCTTCAGCCATATTACTTTTAATTGTCTCTCACAAAGCTAATGCATTTGGAGCATTTGAGAAGATACAAATAAATGCAAATTGTTCTCTCATCTGCCGTGGCATTTGACATTGTGCTGCTTCTTCTAAACATCTTTCCCATTCTGTATCATCAGCTAGTAAGTTTCTATGTCTTGCAGCTAAATGGAAGGATTCATATACTATGGGCCTCATTCTATAATCGGCCGTAGGAGATGCGGGGCCGCAAGCTATTTGCCTATTCTATTCCCTTCCGGCCAAGGGCTCCGGCAGGCTTGCGGCCGGCGCCCTGTTATCCCTTGTGGCCGCACGCGCAGCAGGAAAGCCTTTAATCTTAAACGGCCACAAGAGTTCCGGCGGCAAGAAAGCCCCGGTTGCTATTCTATTGCTACGGGAACCCTCTCGGAAAGGCTAAAACCAAGCCGCAGCTTACTTGCACCAAAAAGGTCCCGCAAGCACACAATTAAGCACATAATAAAGCTATAATAAAGCCATCCTGCACTCTGATGAGACGATAAAGTGATTAGAGGTGTTAGCATTCATAGCACAACATTCCCCTACACTCAAATCTGAAAATAATTTTTATTTTAATTCATGTCAAATTTCCGTGGACAAAGTCCCGAGGGCTTGGAGCACCTCAGACCCGCCCAGGCTGCGAGACGGAAAATAAACCATTAATGAAATAGCAGATTTGGGCGATGTGCAAGCTTGAGAGGGTGTTGTTATTAATCCTCATGTCCCCAATTATGATGCCTATCATTTACAGAGCTTTATAGTGCCATCTTGAATTTATATTTGCATTTAAAGTTTTCTGACCTTGCGGCCGGTTGCATGATATGCGGCCGGCCGTAAGGGGGATATCCTTGCGGCGCCGTCCATTTGAATTGCAAGGTAAAGGTAGCTCTACACGGGGCCGTAAGACGGCCGCAAGGAATCGCAGCTTTCCGGCCGTTTTACGGCCGATAGTAGAATGAGGCCCTATGTCATTAACAGTTCTTAAGTGTTCAAAACTTTGTGCTCCAGGAACATTTAAAAGTAATATCCGTAAGCAAAAACGTTCAACATCTTTTGGACTGACTGTGTAAATTCTTGGGATTATTTTATTGCCTCTGCTTTTTCTCGGTCTCCATAATCCATTCACAAAAACATAGTGATATGGAATTTCAATATATAAGAATTGTGTTGCTTGTGAATCTGTGGAATTTAATTCAAACCATGCAGTTAGTGTAGTGTGACGATCTTCACTTTGGGGCAATGCATTCATTTAATTTCCAGCATGGAAATACACTAAATGTCTTTGTGGCAAATGTACTGCTAATCTATATACTGCATGTGATCTATCATGCATTTCAAATTTTAAAAGCCGCCACATAGCTTCTGGCGCACTGACATAGCGAGCATCTACATGAGATGCAAGTTCATCATGTACTAACTCATTACTTTCAGGGTTGTCTGCACTTTTGACGACTACAGTAGCTGCATCATAGCCTTTGTAAATATATTTGTAGACATATTTAATGGATTTGAGGGAAGTGCAGGCTTCTACGTTGATGTGGGCGTTGTACTTCATGAGTAAATGTGGATTGTAGGGTACTACATATCTATTGTCAACTTTTTTTCCACGAATAAGGGCACTATCTCCTTCTCTTCTTTTATAAAATGGATAGCCATCACAATTGGCATAGGTTTTGTCTCTATAATCTTTTGGAAAATCTTTGGAACATTTATTATTTTCCATACATGGTGATTGTGGATTAAGCTCACCACAGGGTCCATGAATCATGCGATGAGTAACAATCTCATATAGTCTACCATATAGTTCTGGATCTGGTAGTTCTGCAACAATGACTGCATCCACTTTGTCAGCAGTATCTAATTTATCTTTTTCTTGAAGTATTATCAGAAGATGTGCATGTGGAAGGCCTCTTTTTTGAAATTCAATGGTATATACATAAGCAAGACATTTGCCAAATAACTTATAGTGATTAGAGATGTCGCGAATAGTTCGCCGGCGGACTGTTCCCGGCGAACATAGCATGTTCGCGTTTGCGGCGAACTGCGAACATATGCGATATTCGACCCGCCCCCAATACTTTATCATTGAGCAAACTTTGACCCTGCATGTACCGGCTGGGCATGGTGTTGTGCATTATTATTATTATTAGTAGTAGTATTTTACTAATAATAATAATAATAATGCACAAGAGCATGCCCAGCTGGTACATCTACACATTATATAATAATTTTCAGCAGACACATTCCAGCCAATCAGCAGCATACACTCCCTTCCACACCCTTCTGCATCATGGACAGCAGCCATTTTGGAATCATAACTAACTTGCAGTCTTACTGAGAGGAGGGAGAGTGTAGGTGATACTGCATCAATAGGGAAAACCATAGCTAGGCAAGTTTATTCAGTGTCCAGTGCAGTGCTGAAGGCCTCTTGTGCATTATTATTATTATTACTACTATATAATGTGTAGATGTACCAGCTGGGCATGCATTATTATTATTATTATTATTATTATTATTATTATTATTATATAATGTGTAGTGTTTCTTTCCCCCCTCTCCTATGTCTTTCCCCCTTCCCTCTTCCCTGTGTCACTCCCCCCTCCCCTGTGTCTCTACCCCCCTCTCCCTTCCCGTGTTTCTTTCCCCCCTCCACTGTGTCTTCCCTCTCCCCTGTGTCTCTCCCCCCTCATCTGTGTCTCTTCCCCCTTCTCCCCTGTGTCTCTACCCCCTCTCCCCTGTGTCTCTACCCCCTCTCCCTTCCCCTGTGTTTCTTCCCCCCTCCTCTGTGTCTTTACCCCCTTTCCTCTCCCCGGTGTCTCCTCACCACTCCCTCCCATTAGTCTCTTCCCCCCTCTCCCTTGTGTCTCTACCCCCCACTCTCTCCTGTGTCTCTCCCCCCTCCCATGTGTCTCTTCCCCTCACCTCTCCCTTACCCTGTTTCTCTTCCCCCCTCTGCCCAGTGTCATCCTCCCCCTCTCCACTGTGTCTTCCTGCCCCTCTCCCCTCTCCTGTGTCTTCCTCTCCCTCTCCCCTGTGTTTCCTCCCCCTCTCCCCTCCCCTGTTAGCTTCTATACGCATACATACATACAATAAGAAATCTGGGGGGGGGGGGGGTTACCCCTTCCCCCTCCAGCCCCCCCAGTTCCAACACCCATGTGTACTGTATAATATTGTATTGCATTATGTTATATTATATCACTAGCGACTTGCCTGGCACAAATGACGGGGCAATAATAATAAATAAAAAAGTTTGAAGCCATGGCAATGCTGTTTGCCACACAATGTGATGCTTTTTGTACTCTGAGGACCTTCGGCGCTCATTGTGAGCCTCTTCCCTCGTGTCCTTCATGTTTCGTGCTTTGCAACGATCAATCTTCGGCGCTCATCGCAAAGACAGATATATAAGTACAGTGTTAAATATATAATTTTTTTTGTGCAGTATAAATTAAAAAATGTATTCAGGTCTCAGAGCATAATAAAGTGATTTAGATTTGTAACTGCTTTGAGAGTGCTATCGCTGGCAGCCAATGAGCAGTAATCCAGATATATAACTGCAGAGTAAAAAGTAAAACATTTTAGTGTAGTGTAAAGTCTACATTTTTATTTTCCATTACTAATTAATACTTATTAAATGAATGCACGATAATAACTATTGTGAATGAACAAATGTATTAGGAAGTGCGAAGCGTTAATGTATGTAAAGTAACCGCAGTGTAAAATATGCTATTAAGCATATTTTTTTATATATATATTTTTTAATAATAATGAATTAATTAATTACTAAAATACTTTACCTATTTGTAATTAATATATCCAGTGATCAATAACCTGAAAAGCTAACTAAAAAAGATTTTCCTAAAAAGCCGTACGAGGTAAAGATACACTATTAACAAGGACGCTAAATCATCCACACCCGCTTACCACATACACATTCCCCGCCATTTTACAACACTAACTTACACAATGCGGAAGTACCCAGCTACCCTAACGGCTTCCCGCACGCAGCCTATTTACACTACACACTGCACACATTGCTGACACTTACACAGCAGCTCCACAGCACTGAAAACCTACATTGTATGCTGCAGGAACATGAAAACAGATTGTCAGCTCTTCAGCACAATGCTTCCTGCATATATTACTTACAAATAGGTAAAGTATATTCATTTAGTAATTATTTCATTAGCATACAAAAATACATATACACCAAAAAAACATTATCACATTAAACATAAAAGCCATTTACTGCGCGCCTCACAACGAGCGCCAATGCTGCTCATAGCACACAAAGCCTTGCAATAAGCGCAAAAAACACATCACCGCCGACCAAAGAATAACAGCAAAAGCGCCTATCAGAAAAAAAATACAACCAACAGCCTCGCAATGAGCGCCGAAGGATATCCGACCGCCAACAAAATGAATGTCTCGTCCAAACCATTACCTGCCTTACAATCTTATTGCCGCCATTTTGTGACGGGCAAGTCGCTAGTAAATATATAAAGATCAAGATAATAAAAGTATCAGGAAATGTAACACAAAGATGCACGCGCGTCTGAATAATACGACAAATAAGGATTTTTGTCATAAATGATATGATCGCAGTATTGGGTCATAAACCCTAAACACTGGAATCTGTTACATACAATTTACTGATGATGTCATTAATGGGCTTCAAGGGGGGGGATCTCTTTTCATACTTTTTGAGCGGTGCAAATCCAACATACGCAGAGCGGAAACGCCACATCTGTGGGACACACACAAAGGGGTTCACTTTGGGAGGAAAAAAAAACAAATATGAAATATTTAATAATCATATTTTGATGTTACCAACAGATAAGGAAATGAAACTGAGGTTATTATATCTAATAGCAGCAAGCCTGGGAGTACTGGGAGTAATAATACTGCAGCAGGAGGTCAGGACTAATGTCACCTATAGATCCCCAGACAGATAAAGGTCAGTACTATTGTCCCTCTATAGACCCCCAGTCAGATAAAGGTCAGTACTAATGTCCCTCTATAGACCCCCAGTCAGATAAAGGTCATTACTAATGTCCCTCTATAGACACCCAGTCAGATAAAGGTCAGTACTAATGTCACCTATAGACCCCCAGTCATATAAAGGTCAGTACTAATGTCACTCTATAGACACCCAGTCAAATAAAGGTCAGTACTAATGTCCCTCTATAGACACCCAGTCAGATAAAGGTCATTACTAATGTCCCTCTATAGACACCCAGTCAGATAAAGGTCATTACTAATGTCCCTCTATAGACCCCCAGTCATATAAAGGTCATTACTAATGTCCCTCTATAGACACCCAGTCAGATAAAGGTCAGTACTAATGTCCCTCTATAGACACCCAGTCAGATAAAGGTCAGTACTAATATCCCTCTATAGACCCCCAGTCATATAAAGGTCAGTACTAATGTCACTCTATAGACCCCCAGTCAGATAAAGGTCAGTACTAATGTCACCCATAGACCCCCAGTCATATAAAGGTCAGTACTAATGTCACTCTATAGACACCCAGTCAGATAAAGGTCAGTACTAATGTCCCTCTATAGACACCCAGTCAGATAAAGGTCATTACTAATGTCCCTCTATAGACACCCAGTCAGATAAAGGTCAGTACTAATGTCCCTCTATAGACACCCAGTCAGATAAAGGTCAGTACTAATGTCCCTCTATAGACCCCCAGTCATATAAAGGTCAGTACTAATGTCACTCTATAGACCCCCAGTCAGATAAAGTTTTAAAATGTTTCTTGGATAGCATTGGGGCTAAAGGAGGTTTGGCCATCAGGTAGTCTAAAGATACCGTATATTATGTGCTCTCTTGGGGGGTAAAGACACTAATAATTCCTCCAATAAAATTCAGTTTTTTTATGTGGGCAAGGTCCCTGGTTAGCCCATTGGGTTGTCTGTTAAAAAGAGTGGTGCAGAGACTGTGGGGGCTGTTAGCCTCCTTGTCCCAGTGTGGCCGTTTAGAATCTATGCTGCTGCATGTTTCAGCTTTATTAAGGTGTAATTGTACAGCGTTTGACTCAAGTAGCTGCCTGTGCTGGGTCAGTTTGGCTTAATTGCTGGGCCCTTTTCCTGCCAAGATGGCGACCGTCAGTCCATGGGCCTCTATGTCCCCTTCACTACCATTGTCCCCGCTTGTGTGCTTATTTGGGATGGCCCCCCTTTATATCTCCGACCCGTGGCCTTCTCAGGTCCCCCCCTCAATCCCTGAGTGTGGGTATGCGGGCTGGGGCGTTGAATCAGGCCTACGTTCTTCTCTGCTCGCTGCAAGATCAACAATACCTAATTTTTCAGGCATGTGTACATGCCTAATTTTTCTGGCCTCTGGTGCTGCACTGTGCCTTCAACAACCAAACCCCCCAAAAAAGGCACATAACATGGATTAAACTGATAGGAGTAGTACTACTTAACACACCACTCATATCTGGTGTAACAGTAGTGTACATTTAAAACAAAAAACATTTTTTCTACTGTAATAGATTGCATAGCAGTTAGTTGTCTGCAAGCGTGTGTGTCAGACCTACAGCGTCTACTCTGCCAACTTCTGCAAGTGCACAGTGCCACTCATATCTGTTGTCACAGTAGCTTGGACGCATAGTACCAATCTGTCAAAACCGGTAATGATGAATGAGGTCTAGAGTAGCCTGGTTCCCTTATCCTCTACAGGTTGAGACCTAATGTTTGGGTGACTCCAGACCAACACATGAGTACAAGCAGCACACAAACTCAAAGCCGCCATCCTCCTCCTGGTCCAGCATCATCAGCCACATCAACCACTGCTGTCCTCCTTGCCCCCTCTCAACCATCCGCCACTGCGTCTCTCGCCTTGAGCAGTTCCTGCTCATTTGCCCGAAGTCAGGTGCCTGTAAAGGACATGTTTGAGCGTAAGAAGATAATGTCTCAAAGTGCCCCAAAATTGAAGTGATACGACCAACAAAGCATCTTTTTCCATGTCCCGGTTCTAAAAATCCAGGCTTTATACACGCCCCCTGATATGTGCTGTAACAGGTTTTAAACTGATAAGAGTAGTACTACTTAACACACCTTTTAATAATGCAGAGAGAGGCAATGCAGAGAGAGGAGTCTGAAGAAGAGGAGTCAGAGGAGGAAGGTGGCTTTGAGGAGGTGGAAGACCAAACACAGCAGGCGTCCCAGGGGGCTTGTTGTCACCTTTCGGGGACCCTTGGTGTTGTACGTGGCTGGGTGGAGGAAGAGACCTTCAATGACATCAGTGAGGACATGGAACGGGACATGGCTAGCTTGGTATCCAACCTTGTGCAAATGGGGAGTTTGCGGTTGTGCAAATGGACTGTTTGCGGTTGTTTGCGGTGCGTTAAACAGGGAGTTTGGTCTGTCACTGTGAAGCGGGTGTAACCCTTACACTACCTGATCGATACAACATCATACCTGATGTTTTAAAGCACGTTATTCCAAACAATTTAGGAATGTTAGGTAATTTATGCACTTTATGGCTTAAAACCAGACTCTGTATCAACTATGTAATTTTCCGTGGGAGTTTTGCCATGGATCCCCCTCCGGCATGCCACAGTCCAGTTGTTAGACCCCTTGAAACAACTTTCCCATCACTATTGTGGCCAGAAAGAGTCCCTGTGAGTTTTAAAATTCGCCTGCCCATTGAAGTCTATGGCGGTTTGCCGATGTTTGCCGGTTCGCGAACATTTGCGGCGGTTCGCGTTCGCGGTTCGCGAACCGAAAATTCTATGTTCGCGACATCACTAATAGTGATGTCACGTATTAATTCATTTAATTTAATCTTAAAAACTCTGGCTACTAAATCTGGTCTATCAGAAGCACTTTGTCCAAGAAGTAAATTTTGTGTAATTTCTGGCCATTGTGGATTACATGTAAATGTAAGAAATAAATCGGGTTTGCCAAATTTGGTGACAATAGCCATAGTATCATTGTATCTTTCTCTCATATTTTGAGGAGATCCTTGAAAGGAAGATGGTAAAATGATGGCTTTGCCACCTGTCATGTCTCTGCTTGTAGCCACGTCAGCAACATAGTCCATTAGTCCAGAATCTTGTTTTACACGTAGTTTATCTTGTTGATATTTTATAAAGTTTAAATTATTGGCCTCAACTTGCAAATAGGAATCAATAATCCATTGTTGTGTTAGTTTTCCACCACATAAAATTGGATTAAATGCATTTCGAATGGCAATTTGAGCTACTTTAAATTCAAGCATAGAAACATTATTTTGGATTCTGGCTTTAGAATTTGGGTAACTGGGAAGTGTTCATTTTGGTTGCCAACCTGCTTCTCCATGTGGGAAAAAAATGTCATTGGATCTTAATTTGGATTTATTGTCCATAATGTTATTTAGCTCTATAAAAACACTGGGTAATCATTTTTTATTTTCTTTCATCTGCATATGTTGGTCAACAGCTTCCATTGTATCTAGGACATATAGTTGAGCGAATTTTTTTTGCTCTCCTTCCTCTGGATGTAAATGGGAAGTCCGATGATAAATTTGTCCTTGGACTTTAAAACAGTAAGGACCATTAGCAGCTAATGTTGCCCCCATAGATGCAAAGGATATGGCACTATTGTAGGATCTTATGTTTGTCTTAAAATGTTTGTAGTTTGGAAAAGTAGGTTCAGTCATAATGTTTTGTAAATAGATTGGAAATTCTTTTCTTTGTGGAAGTTTGAACTTCCAACTTTGACAGCAACTAATACATTGGCCATCTCTGGGTCTCTCCTGTTTAAAATAATAAGCCTCACAAAACTGCCATTGAGTAGTCATGTCCCCACAACTATGAACCTCTACTGCTAAAGACTTGAGTAAAGGACAATTTGCAAAGCATATAGCAGTTTGACTTTCATATTCATCAGGTGAAATGTCATGTAATGTTCCAACAACAGGTTCTAAATGCTTTGTTTTTTTCGTGGCTTTTTTTGGTATCTCTTTTATTTTTTCTGGTAAATTGTCATCTGATGTTTGAGGAACAGGTTGTAAATGCTTTTTTTGCTTGGTAGTTTTTTTGGCGTATCTTTAATTTTTGCAGCTGATAGTCTTTTGCTTGCAAGTCTTTTGCGTTCTTTTTCTCGTCGAATTTCTTTCTCCTCTGGTGTCTGCTGGTCGGCCCATCTCTCTTGTCTTTCTCTAGTTTGACGTCTTTTCTTCTCTTGTTTGCTCTCGTTAGTAGCCATATCAATCTGTAAAACAAAATAATTAAATGTAATTGGGTATATTGAAATTTGGAATTACTGTTAAACATTATTGTCCATAAGAGACAAATAAGAGGTAAATCAGAAATGTGTCAGTTATATTTTGTTAAAAGTTATAGGCTCTCATTGAATTGCGATTTGGCCAATTCAATAGTGCTGTAAATAAGCAGATAACATTTTTTTTTTAAAGAAGTTTTTAGTTAGTGAAAACCTTGTTTGTGGATAGATGTTTACCAACTAAAAACTTATTGAAAAAAAAACATGATGTGGTTATTTAGACATGTATTGAATTGGGCAAATTGCAATTGAATAAGGGACATAGTTAGTGCTTGTTCTTTGTTTTTTTTTCTGTTGACATGGATGCAGAGCAAACATGTTTATTTAGTTTTCTCATTTTTTACTTATCATACTGTACCTTGGGTGAAGTTTGATTTCAATCAGAATGATTGTTGGTCCTCTGTTGAAAGTCTTTGTCCGATGGTCTTGTCCTCTGTTGAAAGTCCTCGTCCGATGGTCTGGTCCTCTGTTGAAAGTCCTCGTCCAATGGTGTGGTCCTCTGTTGAAAGTCCTCGTCCGATGGTCTGGTCCTCTGTTGAAAGTCCTGGTCCGATGGTCTGGTCCTCTGTTGAAAGTCCTGGTCCGATGGTCTGGTCCTCTGTTGAAAGTCCTCGTCCAATGGTCTGGTCCTCTGGTGAAAGTCCTCGTCCGATGGTCTGGTCCTCTGTTGAAAGTCCTCGTCCGATTGTCTTCACGCAGTATCTGTTGTAAAAGAAAAAACAAAATGTTATTTGATTTTAAAGTATTTGTAATAAAGCAAAAATGTCATTTTTTTGGTGTATTGTATCTGTTATGGTGAATTTTTCTGCTATGCTGTTTTTTGTACAACCTTTTAAAAATAATTTAAATGCATTTGTATATTCCAGTTATTTTTCTTTATACTGTAATTATTAATGTTGTTCTTATTTTGGATATGATTGCAATGTTTTAGCATTATCCTGTTTTGTGTCCACCACTTTTGGTATACAAATGTAGACTTGTTTGTAAATGTTATAGCTTGATAAACAGTAAATAATAATATTAATTTACTTTGCTATTTGTTTGTGTGATTTTTGGTACAATCCTGTTTTGTGTCTACCACTTTTGGTATGCTTATTTAGGCTTCTTTGTAAGGCTTATAGGTCCTTAAACATTAAAGAAGAATATTAATTTAGTTTGCTATGTGTTTGTGTGATTTTTGGTACAATCCTGTTTTGTGTCTATCACTTTTGGTATGCTTATTTAGGTTTCTTTGTAAGGCTTATAGGTTCTTAAACATTAAAGAAGAATGTTAATTTAGTTTGCTATATGTTTGTGTGATTTTTGGTACAATCCTGTTTTGTGTCTACCACTTTTGGTATGCTTATTTAGGCTTTTTTGTAAGGCTTATAGGTTCTTAAACATTAAAGAATAATATTAATTTAGTTTGCTATGTGTTTGTGTGATTTTTGGTACAATCCTGTTTTGTGTCTACCACTTTTCGTATGCTTATTTAGGCTTCTTTATAAGGCTTTTTTAGGTTCTTAAACGTTAAAGAAGAATGTTAATTTAGTTTGCTATATGTTTGTGTGATTTTTGGTACAATCCTGTTTTGTGTCTACCACTTTTTGTATGCTTATTTAGGCTCCTTTGTAATGCTTATAGGTTCTTAAACATTAAAGACGAATATTTATTTAGTTTGCTATGTGTTTGTGTGATTTTTGGTACAATCCTGTTTTGTGTCTACCACTTTTGGTATGCCTATTTAGGCTTCTTTATAAGGCTTATAGGATCTTAAACATTAAAGAAGAATATTAATTTAGTTTGCTATGTGTTTGTGTGATTTTTGGTACAATTCTGTTTTGTGTCTACCACTTTTGGTATGCTTATTTAGTGTTCTTTGTAAGGCTTATAGGTTGTTAAACATTAAAGAAGAATATTAATTTATATTGGCGGCCATTAAACATATATAGTTCATTTCTTTTTTGTACTTGTTATACTTTACCTAGATTGAAGTGTCGAATGACAGAGGGTCCCCTCCTGGCAATCTTAATCCACCGGTCTTCTTGTAGTGTCTGAAAAAGAATGTGAAATGGTTAATTGTATATTTCTTCTTTTTGATTTAGCAAAGCATGGTCTTTTTCAGCATGTAATGTATTTTTCTATCTTACCTCTTCTTTCTTGGTGTTCTTTAAAAAGGAATTGTGGTTGACAATACACGGTGCAAATTCTTGAGTGACTCTGTTGATGCAGAGTGTGTTTGAATAGTATAAAAAAGGAGAAAGATTGAGCTTTAGGTTATATATTGAATTACAATAAATTAATGTCATTTAAATATACTTCTTTAATTACTTTCAATTAACATTAGTTTGTTTTTGTGCCTACACACATAAATGTGCGTGTCACATGTCACTATACATGAACCACATTTTCATATTTGAAGTTGGTTTTTTTTTGTGCGTGTCACATATCAGTATACTTGAATCATATTGTAATAGTTAAATGAACATTATTTTTTTTTCGGGCCTACACACATAAATGTGTGTGTGACATGTGACTATACATGATACACATATATGAGCGTGTCATATATCACTATACATGAATCATATTTTAATAGTTTTTTTTTTTTTTTGTAATGTCATTTAAATATACTTGTTTAATTACTTTGGATTAAGATTAGTTTGTTGCAGGGGCTATACACAGAAATGTGCGTGCCACATGTCACTATACATAAATCACATTTTCATACTTAAATTTATTTATTTTTTGTCCTGTCTTGATAATAAAATGTAATATATTATAGCTTACCTCTCAGTTGTAATTTGCACAATGTAAAGTAGGAAATTAGGAAACAATTCTCTTCTCAAGTAACAGCAGCAGTTAACTATCCAGTCACTCCGTTCATCACCTGAGTAGAAATGTAGAATTTTCTGGAAAGTAGGCAGTATTTATAAACTTTCAGTGCCTGAGACCGTTATAACGCAATACGCATGCGCTATTTGATTTCCAGCTTACAATTTGCGTTCCATCCGCCATTTTGTGCATAGTAGTTTTCAAAATGGTGGTTAATATCAGTGTGATACGTTCCACATAGTATGTATTTCAGTCTTGCGAGTCACTGTAGTATAGTTACGTCTGAATCCTCGTTTTCGTTTTGTTCGGCGGCCATTTTTTCTCTTGCTTAGGTGATTTTCGGCAGTTAAAACTCGTTTTTTTGGACTTAAATGGACATGTAAATTAACTTTTCGAGGTGCCGGATGCCCCCCCTTGCTGTAAGTAAGCTTTTTATGTGTTCGTTGTGTTTATTTCTTGTGTTTCTGATGTTTTCATGCGCGCAGTTTTGCGTGTTGGGAATGTGTCGTTTCGCGGCCGTATTTTTTTTGCGATGCGGCCGTAATTTTTTTGTGAGGGACGCAGTTGGTGTTTACGTGTACGACGCAGTGTATTTTTTGCTAAGTCGTGCGTATGTGTGTTAACAGCGTGTGAGGCCCCTTTGAGGTTTTTTTTTAAAGTCGTGCGTGTGTGTGTGTGTTAACACAGCCGACGTTTGGACCTTCCACCACCGCAAATGCGGCCCCTCGCGTTAGCAACAACTCGTATGCACACAACTATATATGTGATTATTGGCACAGAGATTAAACTCTAGGACATTTTTTTTTACAGGAAGACCCTGTATTGCTATGCCAAGGAAGAGCTAATGGACATAAAGGTGCTTCAACAGTCTAGACATCAACCTTTCTGTCTTCTGGATAAATATGACGATGATGTGTGATGGTGTATGGGGTCCTTAGAAGTGGCATGCTTCTCTCTACCAAAGTGGCAATCTTCTCTACCCAAACTCAGGACACAGGTCCCCTGTCGAGGGAACCTGATGCAGAAGATAACCAACAAAGAAGAGGCAGGCCAAACGACAGAAGGAGCTGGCTGAAGCAGCTAAAGCCTTTGCCCCTGGAGCAAGATGCTGTGAGCAAAGATCCAAGAGTAAAGGGCAAGGTGTTCTCAAAAACAGGGTAAAAAAACAGCCTCAGTATGAAGGCTGTTGATCAAGACACAGTGAGGATTGGTACCCAAATAAGTGCAGGAACCTTATAGGTAAGAGCAACGAAGAGGCATCCATGAGAAACATGGACAAACCTAGCCACCTGTCCCTGGTGAATGCTCCCAAGGGGGAACATGATCATGTAAAAAAAAACACCTGCCAAAGATCTCTGACCCAGAGAAAGGGAACAAACAGATGATTGCAATGGAAGAACTGCCCAAATTTGATGAAAAATCTAGAACTCTCACTAAAGTTTATGAAGAGGAAGATGAGAATCTGGAGATTGAGCTGGTGGAAGAGGAGCCACCATGCTTGAGAGGACATGCAAAGCAAAACATGGACAGAAGACACATTAAAATTGTGAAGAATCCTGATGGCTCTCTGTCATAACTCACTGGACAATGAGAGGCAAGAGGAAAAACAAGTACAGAGAGAAGCAGAGATAGACTCAATGGAAATGAACATGCTCTGTCTGATGATGACAACAGGCAAATTGCTGCTAATATGAAGGATATTAGGATGATACCAAATCACATTGTAAGAAGCATGCGTTTGGGGGCAACAAGGGGTTTTATGGGATGAAGACACAGATGTTGATCCTGGAGCAGTGTTGAGAAGAGTTTTCTAAATTATAATCTGAAAGAGCAAGTTGTGAAGGAGTTGCAGCACAATGGCCAAAAGAAGGAGCAAGATTTCCTCACTAATCTCTTGTGTGGTAACTTGTCTTCCTTGCATGGTAATTCTAAGTGGGAGGGCTGGGAGTCTTTGCTTCCCTCCCACAATTGCTGGAGGAAGTGATGCAACTAAGGGTATATCCAGGCAGGAAACTGCTGTTACTTCCTGTTTCTTCCTTGATGGTGAGGGTGATGGAGGTGATGGCGATGGTCTAACCGTGGGTAAGATAAAGCGTTTGGGAAAGGGGATTACTATATAGGTAGATAGATTTAAAAAGGGTTGTTGCTCCGTGGGTCTGGGCTGTGTGTTTGTGATACATTTATAGTATTGTGTTGTTGCCTTTTAATAAATACCTTTTAATGTAGACGAACCTTGTGTAATATTTATATATATATTAATTTGGTGATACACCACATTTGGCGACCACGAATTTTAGACTTCTACAAAGGTTATTTATGAGGTAATATCACATTAATAGATAGTCAGATTTATTTTTGGGGGGAAGAGAAAAAAAAAAAAAGTATTTTGTCTAATTATCCTCTGCATGGGAAATCAAGTGCTGATTGTGTGTGGAGTCTAGTTCGGCCTCCATTTTAATATACAAGCTTGGGCAGAGGCCTCAATTATTATTTTTAATCCTTTATATCTTATTTTGCTACATAAAACAAAGATATCATACAGGTTGTTTTTGTGGGTTTCAAATATCTGAGTTGAGTTTTGTTGTGCTTTTGACTATCAGAGTACAGGCCTAGCCCTGCATTTGAATAAGGCTCCATGCGGCTTCTTTGTGTATTTGAAGGCTGATTTGATATCCTAGTTCGGCCTCCATTTTAATATACAAGCTTGGGCAAAGGCCTCAATTATTATTTTTAATCCTTTATATCTTATTTTGCTACATAAAACAAAGATATCATACAGGTTGTTTTTTGTGGGTTTCAAATATCTGAGTTGAGTTTTGTTGTGCTTTTGACTATCAGAGTACAGGCCTAGCCCTGCATTTGAATAAGGCTCCATGCGGCTTCTTTGTGTATTTGAATGCTAATTCAAGCCTCCATTTTAATATACAAGCTTGGGCATCAGGCCACAATTAGTTTTGTTGTGTGTTTCAAATACCTGAGTTTGTTAATACTATTATTTTTGTTTTGTTTTTGGTTTTGGTTTTTGTTTTTAAAATATTTTTTTTTTTTTTTCTCTTCTTTCTTTTTCTTTCTCTAGTCCTTTATCATAGTACAGGCCTGGAGAAAAAAAAAAAAATAAACCATTTTAAATCTTATATATATATATATATATATATATATATATATATATATATATATATATATATATATATATATATATATATATATATATATTATTTCAGGCGTGCATTTTAATACACTATAGGCTTCCATACCTTATACTTTTTGGGTGTCTTGCATATCCTAGTTCAGGTATATCTCCTACCCTGCAGGCCTTGCTATTATATTTTAAGTTAATTAGCAAGTATTACCTTCACCATACTAAGGTAAGTATAATTTGCATTGTGGGTACTAGTCTATTTTTCTACATATTACACCTGGCCTACTGAATAGTCATCAACTATTGTTGGCTACTCAGAAGCATGCTACTTTAGTCGCAAATTACTTTGGATTCTTACTTGGGTGAGTAAAAGAGTAGGAATGTATTTTCAAGGGGCCAAATACTTTCCCACAGAAGTGCGTGAGTACTTTAGGAAACATATTCAAAAACATGATGGTCCATATGAGCTTCCAGAGCCAGCAAACACAGACAGTGAAAAAGAGGAGAGATTAATGGATGTTCTAACACAAATTGTAAATAACAAAAAGTATAGAACAAAGAAAAGAAAAAGTTTGGTCACACAAGCTGTTGTAGCCACAATAGGAGGCCTAATAGACTTAGTTGTAGAATTACGGCAGCATAATTTGGAAACAACAAATAAAATGGAGGAAGCAATGGACAAGGGATTGTTTAAAAATTGCAGCTTTGAGAACAACTACAATTGTGGGGGAACTAGAAAGGGAGTTAAGGGAAATAGAAGAGCAGAGGGATGCTTATGGAGTAAAAATAACAGAACTTCAAAACATAATAATGGACTATAAAAATAAAACAAAGTTAGAAGGGATAAAAGGAGTCAGAGACACTGCCAAAATAAATCCAGATCTGGATATGTTCGTGGCACAAAATAAAGAACCAGTGCCGAAAATGAACCAAGATAGAAAAGATTTCTTATGATATTCTGTTCCACAAGTAGATACCATACCAACAGGCACCAGTTATTGTTTGAGAATTATTTAATGCAAGGCAAACACCTACAGGATTTTCTATGCAGACTCGACCGATGTCTATGGCAGATAAAGACAATTTCCAGAAATGGTGTGGAAGTATGCCAACTAACAACTTTAATACGTTTACACATTGGTTTATGAGGGGAGCAGATAGAGCTAAAAAAGGAGGTCTTAACTTAGAGGAATGGACAGAACTGTTAGAATACGCTATGGGTCATTTGGCTAGTAGACTATTGGGATTTAATAACAGTGTGTCTGATCAGGCAGGAAGAATTGCTGCAACTAATTTCTATCTACTTAGCATAGAGAAAGAAATAGCAAATATTACCATGAGGCCAACAGATGGTCCTAGAGAGGTAGCTCAAAGGATATTTTTTTGGTATACTCTACGACAACCTCAACAGCCTCTAGTGCTGGGCTCACCAGAACATATAGCAAAAGTAATGGAAGCCCTTCCCCGGGAGTGTCAAGAATTTGTCAGGCTTTTTGATCCAACACCAACAGACTTGGAAATGGTACTAACTAGAGCTGATAAGTGGTGGATCAAGCATCCTTTCACAGAACAGGCCTGCTCTGTTTCAGCTGTAAGAACATTTAAGGTCGAGTCTGGTAGAGATATAGATGGTAAATGGAGAAACCAGACGTGGGATGTACCCCAGAACAAGAAGGATGATCAAAACTGGAGACCAAAACAGAACCTTGACAAAAGATGGAGAGATCCACCTAGGGACTATAGGAATAGGGATGGCAGCAACTGGAGGGCTAATCAGGAGGGAGAGAGAAACGGTAACATGGGCTATTGGGAACTCAGGAGACAGAAGGATAGGATAGAAGAGGAAAATCACATACTTAAAAACAAGGTAGCTGAGTCAGAGAGGAAATTGAAGGAAAGTGAGGCAAAGATGCAATATAGTGTTATAAAAGAGGGACGGAGTAGAAGTGAGTCACAATGACAAATCCCAAATTCAGCATCTCATTCACTCAGATAATTTAACCATGGACGAGGCAGGTCGGCCTACCATTTATACAGTCATCGCAGGGGTAGGGAAAAATATGTTGGTAGATACAGGAGCAGCAGTTACAATGACCAACAGGGTCAAAAATGGGGATTCTTCAGTAAGTATTATGGGAGTTACTGGGAATCCACAGGAGGTTAGAGCAGGTCTAATTGAGGTAGCAGTTGGAGGGAAAACAATACAAGTGGAAGCAATAGTGGGTTGGCCAGAGGAAATATTGGGAATAGAAGCTTTAAAAAAAGGAAATTTCATTGTAGATCTTGCCAATTTTTGTTTGTGGAAGATAGAAAAGGTGAATCAGGTAAGTACAGAGTTGACGAAAGGGGTTGTGCTCCCAATGGCATATATTGTCTCTCCGATAAAAAGTCTGGAAAAAAACAAACTGAAACTAGACGGACAACCAAAATGGCTGCAGAAGCTAATCCAAGACATACCTGTTTGGGCTACAGATAAATTAGACTGTGGAAGAATGAAAGGAATGGTCTTGTTGGAAGGAGGAGACCCACAATGGCAAAAGCAATATCCAGTCCCAAGAGAATCAGTGGCATCAATCACTGAGATGATAGAAATGCTGGAGAGACGAGGAATAATTAAATCTGGAAATGGGTATGCATGTAACTCACCATGTTGGCCTGTGAGAAAAGCTGTGTTGAAAGGGAATGGAGATGAAAAAGCAGCCTCATCATGGAGACTTACCATTGATTACAGGGCCGTGAACAAACTTGCAAAAAGAATGGCCCCTGTTGTTTCTGTTTATTGTGAAATGATGTCCAAAATTTCACCAGAAATGAAAGTATTCAGTGTAATAGATGTGGCCAATGGATTTTGGTCAATTCCCTTAGCTGAAGAATGTCACTACCGGACGGCGTTCAACTGGGAGGGCTGACAATATGCTTTCACAGTATTACCACAGGGATATTGTGACTCCCCAGCTATTTTTCACACATACATGAAAAATGCATTGACAGCTTTCCCACGTCCAGATCGTATCATTCAATATGTTGACGATGTCCTCTTACAATCCCCGAACATGGAAGAACACAAAGAAGACCTGGCAATATTATTACAATGCATACTGGAAGCTGGACTTAAGCTAAATGGGGCAAAGGCACAATTGGCATGCCAGAAAGTCAACTTCTTAGGAGTAACCATATCAGGAGATGGACGATCAATTGATCAAGACAGGGCCAAAGTTATTGCTCAGTTACCCATTCCTACAGACCGTACAGCGCTCCAATCATTGCTTGGAATAATGGGATTTTGTCGTGAATTTACCCCACGATATGCTCAACTTGCACAACCCCTTTATGAACTCCTGAGAGCACAGAATTGGGATTGGACAGAGGAACACACATTAGCAGTACAAAAATTGAAGGCTGAACTAGGGAGTGCACCAACTCTGGCATCTCCAGACCATGAAAAATAATTTAGACTATATCCGATTACAATGCCAGATTCACAAGGAGCAGTCATCACTCAACTGTGGGGACATGCAGAACGTCCAGTGGCTTTTGGATCTCAGATGCTGTCTGCCGTAGAGCTGAGATTTGGATGGTGTGAGAGATTGATCTTAGCAGCATACTGGGCAATTAGAAGATTTAAATACCTATTTGGCACACAGACAATAATAATCTGTACACATCATACTCCATTGCAGATCCTCAGACAAGGCAGCCTGGCAATCAGCCACATCAACATTGCCCGCATTCAGAAATGGACTATGGCACTGCTCGCTGATAACATTTCAACTCATGCCTTAAGAGAACCAAAAGAATGGGTGGCTGGAATTTGCATAAAGGGAGAAGCTCATGAATGCCAGATCTATCCTGAATAAACATGCCATGCGGTGTTCAAAGATGTATGGTATACTGATGGCAGCTGTCACTATGCACAAGGAAAAAGAATATCAGGAATGGTCGGAGTAAAAATGTTGGGTAAAGATATCATAAAAGAATTTGGATTTAGAATCAAAGCATATTCAGCACAATATGCAGAACTGGCTGCAGTCATTGAAGTACTTCAGCAAGAGTCTGGAAGAAGTGACATATTGACAATTGTTTTGGATAGTGACTGGGTGTTCCGAGGCACATGCCTTCTGTTAAAATGGTGGGATAGTAACCAATTCCTTGCCACAGATGGATCCCCTGTTAAGTTCCAAGATCTATGGCAGATGGTAGAAAAGTTATCACAAAATTTCAAAAGAATTAACATGATCAAAGTACGGGCACATAAAAAGACAGGGCCACACCGAGAGGGAAACTACCTTGCTGACCGGTATGCAAAAGAGGCAGCTGTCCAAGCGGAAGACTGGAAACCACCCACAAAAAACACATTACAAATAGCTTCTACTACAAGGAGCAAATCTACATTTATTTCAATTAAGATGAAGCAACTGCAGGAATTACAAGATCAAGATGAGGAACAAAAAGATATTGGGGAGAAATTACAAAAGGGAGAAGAAGTGATATACGGGGGTAAAAAAGTGATGGAGGAGCAAGGGCTAATATGTATATCAGAAACCGGGGAACCGATTTGGATTGTACCACAACAAGTGAGAAAAGACTTACTCAGATGGATACATGGATCACAAGCAGGAGGACATCCAAAGATCAGAGAAGCAAAAGAGAGGATTCGACATTTGGGATGGTGGATCGGGCAAAACAAGGATCTTGAAGAATTTGTGGATAGTTGTATTATATGTGCAAGATTTGACCAGTCCAACAGGAAAAGAAGGGGAGAATTAATGAGACAGACACTTGTAGGCCCATGGGAAAGAATTCAAATTGATTACACCGGACCATTGCCAACAACCACAAGAGGAAATAAATATATTCTCATGATAGTAGATAGCTTCTCAAGATGGATGATCGCAATCCCAACAAGAAACTGTACAGCACTAACCACAGCCAGGAAATTAGTAAGCGATGTACTGACAGTGTGGGGAATTCCAAAAGTCCTTGATTGCGACAATGGAGCGGCATTCATAGGAAATGTAATGAAGGAACTTTGTAAGATGGTGGGTATTGAACTGAAACACCATATCCCATATCATCCACTGGCAGCAGGTCAAGTTGAGCGAATAAATGGCACCATAAAAAGAGAGCTGAAAAAGCTGGTGGCAGAACATGGGCAAGCTTGGGACATATACATACCTTTAGTATGTGCCCGACTTAGATCAAGGCCCTGTAGATCAACAGGATTTTCACTGTATACAATTTTAATTGGTAGACCAATGCCCTCCTGGAAAAACTGGGTGACAATACCTCCACCTGTAGCTTTACAAACCGCTGCAATCACAGATCAATGGGTAAAGGAGTTGGCCACACACTTGGAAATTGTTCATAAATCTGTGGCTGTGGAAGATGAAGAACAATACCAACATCGAAAGCGATGGTATGATGCAGCAGGGGATCTGACATCATATGAGGCAGGGGACAGAGTTATGGTGCAGAATCAAGATGAACACCTTCCTTGGGGAAGAGCAAAATGGAAGGGACCATATACTGTAGTAGATAAATTAGGGACCTCTGTATACTTGATTGATCACGCAGAGAAAGGAGAAGTCTGGCTGCATGCATCACAGCTTAAAAGATTTAGGAAGGACAAAATATGGAATAGAGGTTAAGTACAAATTGAATAAATACATACACATTTTTTTTTTTTTTTTTTTTTTTTTCTGTTTGTGTATGTATATGTCTCTAATGCTGTTTTTATTTTTTATGTATATGTTTCTAATGATGGAATCTAGTGTTCCCACAGAGCAAGGCTGTATAAGAATGAAGATGCGTGTCAACAGAAGATTGTGGTGGCTCCTTGTTACAGGATGGATAAGTATAAGCTGTATCACAGTAGGAATGGGGAGCCAGGCAATAAGGCCAGAAGATACCGCAAATAAGGGAAAGAGTTTGAAAAGATTGGAGTTACATTATGTTCAAGCAGATAGATTTATTTGGCCCAGGGAATTGGAAGTAAAAGAGGGTGGAGGGTTACAAGTAAACATTATTTTGCCACATAATAGTACCAGGGGATTAGCTCTTAGAGCTCCAATAAAAAGTATAGAGGGACATAACTGGGAATGGGTTATAAGATATGGACAGATAATGAATACAGAAAACTTTAAAGGAAGGACTAAAATAACAACAAAGGTACAAGGGAGGGTTACAAATATTACAGTAGTAGTGAGTAACTTAACATTAGAAGAAGGTGGAGAATGGGACGCTGCAGTTATAGCTGCCCAGCCTGACCTAGAGGAATTCTGCAATTTTGATACTGGAAAGGGGTGTGTTCTAACAATAGATGAAGTATTTGTCTCTGTAAAGGAGCTGCAACGTTGTAAAGATCAGAAGAAGGTACCATGGCCAATAGGCGGATTGGTGGTGGTACCAACACATGAAACAGTTGTGCAAGGGGTTGGGTGGACTTACTACCCAATAATTCTAAATTTTTATGATTTTTCTATTCCTCCAAAGTGCCCGGAATCACAGCGGCAGTGGTTTAAGCAAAGTATACAAGAGACCATCATTGAGTGGACCGGAGCAGGGAGTTGAGAAAAACGGGACACACTTGCAGCCCTTTTAGGAGGAGTCGGAACTGGATTGGGAGTATGGAATTCAGCAGACATCATTGGACTGAACAGCAGGATAAACTCCCTTACTGATGGCATGGGACATGCTATGAAAACAGGTGGAGTAGCTGACTCCCTTATAGTGAGTAGACTGACAGACAATGTTGATGACATACACACCATTGCCAACAACCTGCATCTAGTTGAGGAAAATATTGCTTCCATTGCTAACAGCATTAAGAATGAAATAGTGGGAACTGCCATTTTCTGTTCTATGATTGGAGGAAAGCTGTTGGCAGATTTAAAGGAAACTATTAAAGACATCCAGGAAAACAAGTGGGCAAGACAAATCAATGCAACAAGGATTATCACGTCATTGAAAAGAAAAGGAGTGGACATCACTGAGGACAATCTTAAATACAGCTATATTGAAGGCCCAGATCAATGGATGCCACATGGACTACAATCTGGGACAATAGGACTAATCCTGGCAATTCCCCGTTGGGAGGGGCAGGCAGAGCAACTGAACTTTATACATAGCATTGGCACGTTAAGTGATGGAATCTACAAGCAACACTTCCCATCAAAAAGACTGGCCACTATTACAGGATTGGAGATGGATGAAAGCTGTTGCAGGAAATCTCAACACCGATGGCTGTGCAGTTGTGTTTGGGACAAAGGAGCTGAGGAGGATGGCTGGGTGCAGTTGATAAAAGAAAACCTGGTGCAAGAGGTGATCCGCATAGGGGACATTGCATGCTTTATCGGCCACTCTGAATATAGGACAGTTGATGAAATATGTTTGGTGGAAGAAGGGTCTTGTATCATGATAACCACTACTATACATTTAGGAACTCATACACTATTTCCATCAAGAAACCTTACCACTGAAATGATCAATTTTACTGCAAATGCAGATTGGACAAATTTGATAATGAAGCTTTTTCCCCCAATTCCAAAGCTTACCTTGGAACTTCATGAGTTAGTAAAACGTACCAAACAACAACTACACCCCATCAGCTTACTGCTGGAACAACAGAAAAAGGAAATAGAAATTACTACAAAAAACGTTGAGCATCCCTGGTGGGGAATTCTTACCAATGCAGAGACACATCCAGTCCTAAGAACACTGTCGCTGGTACTCATGTTCATTCAAGTATTAACGACAATTATAATAATATACTTTTGTGTGGCAATGAAACAAATGAGGAAGAAACTTGCAAGGAGGATATATAATAATGAAATTTAAATGTTTTTTTTTTTTTTTGTCTTTTTCCTCTTCTTTCTCTCTCTCATACATTCTTCAATAAAGTTTTACATTGCACATACATAAACATTTATCACACACTCTCACCTAAATTCTATAAGTTCTGTTTCTGTGTAATATGTGGATTGACAGCCATAGGAAAGTACAGGAGAACTTATGTCGCTGAGAGAACTATTCCGGAGAAACGATGGGTTGAATTTCTCCTGTATATCAGGTTTTTCCAACTAGGTTCTCCTGTACTAGAGGGATAACTAGGAAACTGAGCAACATAGAAGAAGAAAAAGTGAGGGAATGTGGTAACTTGTCTTCCTTGCATGGTAATTCTAGGTGGGAGGGCTGGGAGTCTTTGCTTCCCTCCCACAATTGCTGGAGGAAGTGATGCAACTAAGGGTATATCCAGGCAGGAAACTGCTGTTACTTCCTGTTTCTTCCTTGATGGTGAGGGTGATGGAGGTGATGGCGATGGTCTAACCGTGGGTAAGATAAAGCATTTGGGAAAGGGGATTACTATAAAGGTAGATAGATTTAAAAAGGGTTGTTGCTCCGTGGGTCTGGGCTGTGTGTTTGTGATACATTTATAGTATTGTGTTGTTGCCTTTTAATAAATACCTTTTAATGTAGATGAACCTTGTGTAATATTTATATATATATATTAATTTGGTGATACACCACATCTTGCATCAGAGAGAAACATGTCTCTCCTCACAGCTACAACAGCCTCATTAAATTGGAGTCCAGTAACTCCACAGCAGCTACGGGCTCCACACTCCACCATGTTACAGTGCTATTAAGTTGGAAGGGGCTGCGTGCTAGGGGCTGGAGATGCAAAACCGCAAGCCAGTCTTTTGCACGTTGCATGTGATTGCCATCCTGGCTAATTAAAGCCTGCGGGAACCCCCGCAGGCTCCCAACCTCAGCCCCATGGCAGTTAAACCCTGAACCCCTGCCGCAGGGGGTACAACAGGTACCCCCGGCCCCTAAAATTAACCCCCGATCAGGACCCCTGCTGCATTTTAAAATTCTAATTCCCCGCCTTGTGGGTTCTTAAAGGACTGTAAAGGTCCTTAAAGGATCCATGTTGACTAAAAAATTATTAACCCCTGACATGGGCGTACTATAATTACCAGCCAGGCACCTAAAATTAACAAAAAAAGGTAAGTCTGAGGCACTCATCAGAGAACAAACCAACCTTAATAGGTTAGTTCTATAGCCATGATAAGCCACTCTGAGAGCAACCTCTTTTAGCTCACTTGTGCCCTTCACAGGGAGAAATATCCTGAAGTATATTAGTCTGGTCCCACTCAAAAGAGTGACCCAGCCCAGAAATACCAGGCAATTCTATCCTGAACAGGAGAAACAGCAAACCCCAGACATGTTTCGGCCTTTATGGGCCTCGTCAGTGAGGTGCAGCTGAACTCCCTAAGACACAGTGAGCAAGGGGTCCACGTCTGGAGTCCCCTATTACCCTTAGGGAGACTAAACCCTAAGGGTAATTTGCATAAACAAGGGTTGCTGTTTCTCCTGTTCAGGGTAGAATTGCCTGGTATTTCGGGGCTGGGTCACTCTTTTGAGTGGGATCAGACTGATATACTACAGGATATTTCTCCCTGTGAAGGGCACGAGTGAGCTAAAAGAGGTTGCTCTCAGAATGGCTTATCATGGCTATAGAACTAACCTATTAAGGTTGGTTCGTTCTCTGATGATCACCTCTGACTTACCTTTTTTTGTTTACCTAAAATTAACCCCATCACTCATGGGGGTCTATCTAGACCCTCATGAGCCTCTAATTAACCCTATCAGTCCCATAAGGGTCTATACAGACCCTTATGGGACATGACTTAACCTTCCCAATTAACAATATAAGTGCCATGAGAGTCCTCCAGGACCATTGTGACACAACGTCTAAACACTACACTATTAACCCTTTCCTACCCTATCCCATTCTATTTCCCCCCTCTAACTAATTAACCCCCCTCTACCCTTTTAACCCCCCTCTACCTCATTAGCCCCTACACTACCTACCTAACCCCCTAATAGAAATCCCTAGCACCCACTAATTACACCAAAAATAAAAAGAACATTACAGAAAATAAAAACATGATTTACAGAAAATAAAAAAGCCTACATTACAGTAAGATAAAAAAAGCCTACAATTACAGAAAAAAAAGAAGACATTATATAAAATGAAAAAGACTACATTACCGTAAAATAAAAAACATACATTACATACAATAAAAAAAAACTAAAACAACCTCCCTTACTAAACCTAGAAAAGGGTGAATAAGACCACTTACCTTGCCCAAATTCCCCACCAGCGACAATGGTTTTCAGTGCTTTGTCCCAGACAAGGGCCCTCCAAAAATGTCCCCAGGTCCGGCACACCTAGGAAAAAAGAAACATTACAATTATGAAATAAATAAATACAACATATAAAACAATATATTCTAAAAAGTAAAAAGCACAGATAAGTTGGCTCTAAGTATTGAACCCAGGATACTATGTACTGGTTATTAGGAGTGCACCATTACAAAGGGATTTTCTTTTCTTTCCTTTACTATTATGTATTCTAACTAGTACACTTACCATTCAGAAATGCACATCCAGCGATGCCCCCGTCCTCCAGCACTGCCTTAGCCTTCATGGGCATGGAGTTCACCAGAGCTTCACAGGTTGCCACTGAAGTCCTCTTCCACTCCTCCAAGAAGATGGAGAGTGGGGAAGAGACACGGGGGTGGAGAGACACGGGGGGAAAGAGACACAGGTTGACTCAAGTATAAGCGAGGGGGCCTTTTTCAGCCTTAAAAAATGGCTGAAAACCTCGGCTTATACTTGAGTATATATACAGTATATATATATATATATATATATATATATATATACAATTTATTGTCTATGTATAATTTTATTATATATATAAATATATGAATATATATATATATATATATATATATATATATATATATACATTTAATAGATACATATATTTATTATGTGTGTGTATATATATATATATATAAATAATATATTTATAATCTCTCTCTCTCTCTCTCTCTCTATATATATATATATATATATATATATATATATATATATATAGGACTGAATATTTTTAAGCTTCTTTTTTTGTAGGAATTATTGTGTAGAAACCTTACATAAAAGTGAGAAAAGCAAACTATTTTCTCCTCCTCATGCCCCATATTATTACATGACACAAAAGCTGCCCCTTTAGTGTATGCTAATATTAAAACACTAACAATGTGCCATGTTTGCAGAACATATTGCCTTCTGCTCCTCCTATTCTGTTGGGGATTTAGGCTTAACATACAAAACAAATATGTGATTTAAAGACACATATTTGCAAGCACATAAAAAATATTGTGGTACATACCCTGTTAGTGGAACAAACCCAACAGTTAGAGCCAAAGAGATATCAATTTTTTATATCACGGCACATTATTCACAATATAGTGCTAGTTGCTATGGTGTTCCTTGGCTTCAGCACCAAACTTTTCCACTCAATTTATTTTACTGGAATTTTGACAATTAATTTCTTTCATCACATTGTATGTTGACGGGCTGGGTGAGGTGACCACGGTGCAGGCTTGGTTCCAAAGCTCTACCCAACAGACACTCTTCTCTAACTATCAGTCCCTTAAAATAAAATAATTGATTTATAAGACTATATGCTTGCATTTCTCTGGCTGCAGGATACTGTTATGTGGTATTTTTTATGGTATTAATACAATAAAACACCAACTTAAAGGGCAGCTCTAATCCCAGACTTCATTAAATCATCATGTTTTATACTTACAAACATTTTTTTGAAATAAATTATATTTATTTAAAGGACCACTGCAGTTGAAGAAAGAAGGCACTTATTTGTGAAGCATGTAACAAACTAACAACATTAACCGTTGTCTAAACCATGGACATAAATACACTATTAGAGATAATATGAATCTCTGTTTATGAATAAGGGAATCCCTTTGTGTTTTTATCCATCTGTGGAGAGAGGGATGGAAGATGTCAGAATTATTTGCTAGATAATTGGATCTGAAATTAACACCACATCCCTCTTCTCTTAAAGGCCCAGAATCTGGCTGTTTGCATCAACAGTGGCAACCATTGTTCCTCTCTCACACACACAGCTTCCACCAAAATATCATACAGGGCCTAGCAGAATTATATATTTTTCTAATTACAAACTAGCACAAGTTTTTTTTGTTTTCACAAAGAACTTAAAGTACCACTGTACAATGGAAAATATAAGTTTGGAAACTTGAGTGTAAGTGCATAAATTGAAAGCTAAAACATGATAAATTATGTATTGTGGCAAACTGCCTACTTCTAAATATATGCAGAGTAAGTGGATAGGTGTCAAATTCAATAAGATCCAATTGTCTAATAAATCTTCCTTCCCTCTCCCTATTGCTTTCTCCCCTACATCTCCCTTCACTTGAGAATAAAATAACAATCTCATGCTCTCAAAAAGGGATGAAACAAAGGCAGAAGGAATCTGTACACATAAAGAGAGTATTCAAAAATTATGATTTTCTCTAAAACTGTTTGTAAGTTTATTATTTATACAGATGTTACTGTTGTTAGTTCGCCAAATACTTCAAACAAGTGTAGCTTTTCTTAGGCTACAGTGGCCTGTTAATTGGACCTTTCCCCTCCATTGCTACAGTGTTGAGTAGCATGACTAGTCCTGTTCCTTTACTATCTCTGGTGCCTGACTGTATACAATAGTGCCATTGTTTGTATATATAGCCATGTACATTTGCCGGCACCCATTCTCGCTTTCCCTGCTGACAATTGGCAAGACCTGGGTCACGAAACCTTCCTTGTAATTGGATCTGTAGTCGGTTAAGAAATACACGTCTAGGTCTGGTTTCCATCTGGTTATGCCACCCATGCTACGTAATCTTCCTCAATTTGTAGGAAGGGGAATAGAGTTGATTATCATGGGAACTACCATATTTTTCCGTGTATAAGACAGCATTTTTTACCGATTTTTTAAGTCTAAAATAGGGGAAAGTATTATATATGGAATGTTGCAATGAGATACCCTAGTCTGGTGCTGTAATGCTGCATCTGGCCACTAGATTTAAGGCAGGAGAAAAGACACACATTTGGAAATGCATTGGTTCCAATTAAATTGAATTACACTGCAAGTGTGCATAAAAATGTGTATTTTATATGTTTTTATTGTGTTACACGTATATTTAAGGGCACTTTCTGTCATGATTTTTACTGATTTCCACTCCAGCTCAATATCCTTGTGATCACATCCCTTATTACTCAGTCACGATGTGCAATTGCATTTTTCCGGTTTAATACAGGATCACAAAGATATTGAGCTGGAATGGAAATCAGTGAAAATCATGACAGAAAGTGTCCTTAAATATATGTGTAAGACAATAAAAATATATAAAATACACATTTTTATGCTCTCAAACAGTATAATGCAATCTAATTGGAACAAACATTTCCAAAACGTCTTTTCTCCTGCTTTAAAAAAGCCCCATCTAGTGGCCAGTTGCAGCATTACAGTGTCATACACATCGTGAATGGGCTGATCAGCTTGTGTGTGGCATGTATGTGATGCTTGTGTGCATATAAATGTGTATTTCATAGATTTTTATTGTGTTACATATATATTTAAAGGCACTTGGTCATGATTTTCACTGATTTCCATTCCATCTCAATATCTTTGTGATCGCTGTGTAACCCAGAAAAATGCAATTGCACGTTGTGTCTGTTGGTACTGTACCATTTCAGATAGCTGGTCCTAGCTTGTGCAAAAACTAATCACATCTAATAGTTAACTCCAGCTTTTGGAGATACACTAATGATTTCCTTTATAAAATGTCTCTTTGCTAACTATCTATAACCGACATGGAACTAGAACTGTTATTTATGCTTTCCATGTATTCAGAAATGTTCTTTTTTTTACTGCTTGCTTCCTGTGTCCTGTCAAACTAGTCTAATGTCCTGTTGTTTCCTCTTACCGTTATATGTTGTCACATTTACAGATACCCCTAGCACCTAGGCAGAATTCTCTTTTGGTCATCGACATTGAAAGGCTTGCTCACTTGATTTGTGTAAAAAGATGTGAAGCATGGGATACCAGAGGGGGCAAATACTTCTGTCTGTTAAGCAGAGGCAACAGACCACTCCTACGGACTCAATAATTGTTATTATAGTTGCTGTTACAATGTTGTATGATTAGTAATACAATGTTGCAATTCGAAAGGGAGAGGGTTGGGGCTAATAAAGTGTATGAATGGAAACTGGTACAAGGGATAACAGCCTTGGACCTTAAAGTATCAGAAGTAAATCAAGCCTCCATAATAAAGGTCAGATGACCTGAGCTGGCTGGACTCTTACTCACAAGATGTTACTTACTTCCCAATAAACCCCATTCCCACAGTCGTACAACCATGTTTGTTTATTTAAAAGGTAATATTGTTGTATTGTGTTATGTGGGGTATAAAGTGGGAAACATAAAGTCTGAGCATTATTAGAACACATAACCACAGTGTTTTTATTGAGTAAAAGTGTTGGACTACTTGTTGTATCCTGTATCCAGTGTGGTAGATTAGCCTGCAACAGCCAGGAATTCAGGTATTCTTTTAATATTGTATTAAAAGTCAAATTTTTGCACCAAAATAATACACAGTTGTTTTCAATATCTTCATCTGTAGAAAAAGGGGAGCATTCGGCCCCCGTCTCTACAAAATGCTCCAACCCCCTTTAAACAGTCTTTTGAAAACTCTGTCACACTTGCAGTTATACTGCCTTCTCCCTGGAGTTAATGTCCACAGTCTCTAAACAGGAAAACTGCTTTCTCTCAGCAGACTGACTTGCATTGTAGACCTGCTTTGCTCCTGCAGACAGCTCTGCTCTGGAAACCAATGTTGCTTTGCACTGCAGACTGACTTTCCTTGCAGACTAGCTTTGCTCCTGCAGACAACTCTGCTCTGGAAGTCAACTTTGCCTTGAACTGCAGACTGACTTTCCTTGCAGACCAGCTTTGCTCCTGCAGACAACTCTGCTCTGGAAACCAATGTTGCCTTGCACTGCAGACTGACTTTCCTTGCAGACGAGCTTTGCTCCTGCAGACAATCTTTAATCGCACTCCAAAAGCCACACCCCCCAGTCCTGTCTGTAGTCCTTTTAAATCATCCTGATGAGGATCAGGTGCACTGGCTTGATTGAGCTGCAGTTCCAATTAACCCTTGCTTATCACGCCTGGATATATAGCTGTGCTCAATGTCAGGCTTATATACACTCCTTGCTTGACTCTGTTACACCAGCCATTCTTGTGAGGGGACATTGAACCACAGAAGAAGACTTTGGGGTTAGGGCTGGTTACTAAATCAGTTGAAGACGCATCAGAAGACTAAGTTGTGACATTTGTATTGGCCAGAGCCACAGGGTAACATGTAGCACTTGACTTTCACAATTAACTGAAAACTGAGTATGAGCTAACATAGTCACAATATTAATTTTTAATATTACATATAATTACATATAACTTTTAACTAAAGAACACCTAACAGCACTTATTGTATGACTAGAATGTTCTGGGTTTCTGAGATAATTGCCCTTTAAGCACTTATTTAGTTCATCTCGAGGGATGGTTATAAAAGCTTTTGTGCAGATCTCATTACCACAAGAGGTCATTAAAGCACAATATGACAATCACATGACTGTTCCAGTTCCTATGGAGTATTAAATGACATTTAATTTATGCTATGAAGAAGTTGTAACATTTTATTGGTCTTTGGAAGTGAGCCTTGGACAATATTAATTTAACAATACAATGTTAAGAAGAAATACAGCACCTAAAAAGGTAAAGATCTTAACAACCAAGAGGTCCCTAGTAAGGCATATTGCTTTTCGGGCGCCATAACATTTGGCTGCCACCTATGTTAAAAGACCACTGTAGTTCAAGAAAGAGGAACTTGATTGTAAAGTATGTAACAAACTAACAACATTAGCAGCTGTGTAAGCCATGGACATAAAAAAAACTTTTTGGGAAAATCTGAATTTTTGAAAATACTTTTTAAATAAAAGAAATCAATTTTCTGTTTGTCACATCACATCCCGAGGCTGGATCATGAAGGCATTTTTTTTATTTATTTATCAGTGGACTAAGGGGGAGGGAGAAGGAAACAGGAACAAGTCAAATAGCTTTGTGAGATAACTGGATAGGACTGAAACTGACACCATACTCCTTCCCCCTCAAAAACCCAAGTTGCACAGGCAATTGTGTGTTTATACAGCATATATACAGTATGTATTTGGGTCTGTGCTTATACTTTCATGTTTATGTCTTAGCATTTGTGTGTGAATTATTATGTACTGAGGTGTTGTTCTAAACTGTGTCCAACAGATGGCGTACAAAAATATATATTTTTTATCTAGCTAAAACTAAACACTAGGAAATTGTCCTAAAGATTGTTTTTAAATAGATAAATACTTTAATTTAAATGTATCTGCGGGATCCTCTGTGCATCTATGATATTGCGATGAAAGTTGCATGTATTAGAGAAATGTTAAAATCCCAGCAAAAGCAGCTTCCAGTTCACCTTACCTTGCCGTCATCTGTTCATTTGCATGGCAAGGTTTATGTGTCAGGTAGTATAATCTCCAATGGTAAAACAAATTGTTTGTCTCCTTCCCCTTCACATCACACATTACTGATAAACAATAAACAAAGCACCTAGGGTCCAATTTATCAGGAAGTACTGAAGCCAGATTAGATGGAAGTTTATATGTATAGAGTCTGCAAAAATACGTATTTTCTTCAAAATTATTTCATGCTCCTTGGTTGCACATTTGGGTATGTGAGAAACTAACAATGTTATCAGCTACATAAACCATGAGTGTAACTTTGTTTTTAAAGAAAATATTAATTTTAGTAGATTTGCTTGTGTCTTCAGGATCCTATATTGTACCCCTAGAGCACTGCTTGTTGCCCTAGTAGCCTGAAGGAGAAGGTACAGTATTTTTTTTATTTATTAATGTACTTTGATATTAAAAAGATGTGACAATTGTATTTATAGCTCCAATAAATAAATACAATTACACATACAGTATCTCACAAAATTGAGTACACCCCTCACATTTTTGTAAATATTTTATTATATATTTTTATGTGATAACACTGAAGAAATAACACTCTGCTACAAGTAAAGTAGTAAGTGTACAGCCTGTATAACAGTGTACATTTGCTATCTTCTCAAAATAACTCAACACACAGCTATTAATGTCTAAATCGTTAGCAACAAAAGTGAGTAAATCCCTAAATGTAAATGCAAATTGGGCCCAAAGTGTCAATATTTTGTATGGCCACCAGTATTTTCCAGCATTGCCTTAACCCTCATGGGCATGGAGTTTACCAGAGCTTCACAGGTTGACACTGGAGTCCTCTTCCACTCCTCCATAATGACATCACAGAGCTGGTGGATGTTATAGACCTTGCACTCCCCCACCTTCCATTTGAGGATGCCCCACAGATGCTCAATAGGGTTTAGGTCTGGTGACATGCTTGGCCAGTCCATTACCTTTACCTTCAGCTTCTTTAGCAAGCAGTGGTTGTCTTAGAGGTGTGTTTGGGGCCCAAATCAAACATATATACACATATGTCTATATGTGTATATATGTTTTCTATAATATGTTGTGTTGATTCCCCCTATCTGCATTTACCTGCTGATGTCAGATGCAGCCTCCACTCTCTCTGCATCGCTGATTACGTTCAAACTGAGGGTTTTATCTCATATCAGTGTTTTTGTGTTCTTTGTGCCTTATCTGTTTATCTGTCATTTAGGGATTATTTCAACTACCTTTCCTCAGTATAGATGTATACTTTTGGTGGTGGCAGTGTCATGGTCTGGGCCTGTATGAGTACTGCCTACACTGGGGAGCTACAGTTCATTGAGGAAAACCATGAATGCCAACATGTACTGTGACATACTGAAGCAGAGCATGATCCCCTCCCTTCGGAGACTGGGCCGCAGGACAGTATTCAAACATAATAACGACCCAAACACACCTCCAAGACGCCCACTGCCTTGCTAAAGAAGCTGAAGGTAATGGTAATGAACTGACCAAGCATGTCACCAGACCTAAACCCTATTGAGCATCTGTGGAGCATCCTCAAACAGAAGGTGGGGGAGTGCAAGGTCTCTAACATCCACCAGCTCCGTGATGTCAACATGGAGGAGTGAAGGAGGACTCCAGTGGCAACCTGTGAAGATCTGGTAAACTCCATGCCCATGAGGGTTAAGGCAGTGCTGGAAAATAATGGTGGCCATACAAAATAATGACACTTTGGGCTCAATTTGGACATTTCCACTTGGTGGTGTACTCACTTTTGTTGCCAACGGTTTAGACATTAATGGCTGTGTGCTGAGTTATTTTGAGGAGACAGCAAATTTACGCTCTTATACAGGCTGTACACTTACTACTTTACTTTGTAGCAGAGTTTAATTTCTTCAGTGTTGTCACATGAAAAGACATAATAAAATATTTACAAAAATGTGAGGGCTGTACTCACTTTTTGCTGATATCATCATGTGACTAATCCTGTTAGGAAAAAAAACAAATGTCTCATTCCAGGAAGGAAAATGTAATAGAATAGTAAAATAGGGAAAAGGTTTTATTCCTTAGCTGAAATTCTCTGAAAGAGCACCATCAGCTTTAGTCCTATATTTATCATATGCTCTTTTGAAGAACTACACTTTAGCTCTTGGACAAATTTACTCTTTTCTTCAAAAATAGAAAATTAAATAAAATTTTCATTTTGTTGACTAATTTATTCAGATCTTCTTTACTATGTCTTGTTCAATACGAAGGGACTTGTATGATGAAGAGATTTCCATTAGACCTGTTAAAAGTATTCCTGTATTTCATGTACAAGAATATCAGCATAGTGCTAAATTAATGATAAACTAATGACTGTATTGTTTTTGCATACTTTCTATAACATTTTGGCCATTATAAAGGGTAATTCTATAATAAAGCATATTGCAAATATTGTTTACAGTGGTCCTTTAAGGCACGGGCAAGCTGTTTTTCATATGGGGTTAGCTCAAATAAATGCTACCTTATAAAAACTGAGGAATGCCATAAAATTTAAAGGATTGTCCTAAAGATTCTTGCAGAGTGGACCTTTCAGTATGCTTGATTTCTAGTATTCATATTGATACTCATGTGGAATTACAAGGCATACAGATAGTATTACTTCCTTCAAAGTGCATTTCACAAACCTACGACTATACTACCCATATTTTTATATTTCAACATTCATATTTTCTTCTTTATTTAGAGAAAGGATTCTGAGAATGCCTTCTGCATATTCCGTCATGTTGTAAACAATAGTGTCTTTGTCCTGTTGACTACTGGCTTAGAGATTTTGTTTGCCTCTCCCATACACACCAGACACTTTTTTTGTAAAATCTAATTTGAGCCCACCTTTGAATAAACAAATCCCCTTTCCTCCTCAGAATGAATAATACACTAAGGCCTCCATTTTATTCTTATGGCTGGTATGAAGGCAACTGCGTGTTTGAAAACTGCAACAGTTACAGAGCGACTCAATTGATCAAGCCTGCAGCTACCTGGCCATAAACCATGCACCCATAAGTAGCATTTCAGAGCATGATCATGATCAATTAAGCAAGGCCGTAACTACCCATTAAGAAACAGCCAATAGTAAATGAGACCGTCATCATAACATCAATTAAACATGGAGGTTAAATGTCATTTTAAAAGTCCGATATGCGATCGGACTCGCAATCCGGCAATGTACAAAATAATAAAAATGAATGACGATACAGTTCTAGTCCATATAGGTGGCCTGATATGTATTAACTCCTTGATTACCGAGATTGATATAACACAGAAATAAAACATAAAAACATATTTTAATGCAGATTCGCGAGCTTGACACTGTTGTGCAATTAATTATAATGGCTTTCATTTATTTCCCCATCTTTTAAAGTGCAGTATTGATTTTTTTTACATGCATTTTATTGCTACGAACAGGTGTTAAACCCCCTTGCGAGTCCTATCTGGTACCCGTAGGATTTTCTTCTACATTTCCCATTTACAAGTTTGAAGGCAATTCCGGGCTTGAGGAATTGTAGCAATTGAATAGTGATTTGCGTTGAAAGATCGAAGGCTTAGATTGGTTGGAGTTATGATTTTAATAACCGCAGGGATTTTCAGCCTGTAAACCACAAATCGTTTGTGGGTAGCTAAAAGACGCCAATTGAATAGCAAATAGCTCCATTACGGGCTCTTGTAACTACAATTTGCTCAACTGAGTGGAGACCTAAGCCTAGAAGCCAACTAGAAGTGTGAAAGACACAACCATTTTATAACAGGCACAAGTAGTATATACTAAAAAAAAATAAAAGTTACTGTAACCCGACCAGGCATGCCATCGTTAGCCAGTAGGGCCACATGGCTAAGCCAGGATGCATTGGCGATGGTCATGTGGGGCTGGTGGGGAGCAGTTAGGTGTTATCTATACATTTATTAGCTGTTGATAATGTCTGATGTTGTCCTATCTTAGATTCATTAATTTCTCTTTTCTTTCTTTCCTTTCTTCCTCCCACTTCCATGTTCTTGCTCTATAGTTTGGCTGCTTCATTGCTATCTGTATGGACAGGGGGCTTTGGAGGATCTCCTCTAGCGGGTACAAGCTTGAGTTCTACAGAAGGTGGTCCTTTTGAGGTAGTGACAGCTTGTGCAGGCTCTTCCTCTGAAGACCAGTGGTAACACTGCTCCACAGGTTTCTTCAGCCTCTGCCTTGCAGATATCCTCTGCCTTGCAGATATCCAGCATTACGTCAGTGTGCTGGAAGCCTAAAGGCTGATGGGAGTTGCAGCTCTCTCACAGAGATGGACTGGGAAGGATCTAAGGTTTCTGGGTTCCTGCCAAAGGAAAATCTCTGGGTTATAGCCCCCTGTGACCTCCCAGGTTTTGTAACCTCTTACTTCCCCGCTACACTCCCACTACCCACTCAAAATAAAGCCAAGTTTGGAGGTAAGGAGCAGAAGGCTGTCTCTCCCTAAAAAAACTCCTCAGCTGCGATTAGGATGCCTGGCAAGACTGAATTGGGAGTGAGGTACTACAGGACATGGAGGAGGATGACAGCCTTTTGATTGAGGATGAGGTTTCAGATGCTGATTCACTGCTACTGCCAAAGACCTGTTGATTTATGGCTATACCCTTGTTAAAGCTCCTGGGTGGGGCTGCAGGTTCTAATCCTATTTGTAAGTGCTCTTCATAGTGTGAAGGAGCACAAGATTGTATGATAAAATTATCTTTTATTTTTTTTATTTTAATTACACTAATAACACCTAAAAAAATCTAAGGTCTTAGGTCTGTTTACAAACACACTGACAGTTCCATGCAGACACCGTGCAGTGAAGGCACTGAAAAAACAAAGATTTATAAGTTTTCTCTGCATTCAGGAATGCAGCAGCAATTAATCTGTAAAGGGTTAACTCTTTTTTTTTCTTTCTGCTTATGCTCACTTTACTGGGTCTGTCTGGAGGCTTGCCACTGACTTATGAACCAGAGATTTTATTAATCATATCTCAGAGAAAAATGCACATATTTCAAAAATTACAAAAGTTTTTGAACATGCTTTTAGGAGATCTTTACAGAGGTGTTCTCCATATTGTACTGCATTAAGTGGCCATTTAAGGAGTAGTTAGTAGTAGATCTAGTGACCCCCCCTTTGGCGGTTGTGGCTGGAGATCCGGGATTTTCCATTAGTCAGCCAGCTCTTATGGAAGTGGCATTTGTCCTGCAATTTCCCTTACTTACCCCTTGTTCCCAGCACCGGCAAAGACGGGACAATAGCAGTCCATCCTTTTGCTTTGGCAGATCATCATCTTGTATTTCAAGGAGCAGAAGGAAAAGCTCTTGCAACTGCAGGAGGTACAGATCCTCATGGAGTGACAGTTGAGGTTGCAGAACCAAGAGAGCTACCCTCCCAGTGTACCTACCACATCAGCTCCATTATCGTTAGTTGGATTGCTGCCTAACCCATTACCAGCTCAAGGTGAGAACACTATCTTGTCTACTCAGGATGCAGGTGTGGCATCTGATTTAGCTGTAGATGTGGGATCAAAAGGTAGGTGGTCATGTCTTGGTTGGTGTATACATCTTAGTTGATGGCCTCAAGGGCTTATTCTATGCTGGCAACATTCCTTTACAGGATGAAGTAATTAGTTGGTAGCAATTTTAGTGAAGAAAGCATGGGTGTGCTCGTCAACTCCACTGGAGAAGAAGGCAGACAGAGTTACACTTCCTCTACTGGATTGAGAGGCACAGGTGGCCTATGGACTATACCTGAAATAAGTTTTCCACTTGGGTGGTCTCAGCACCTTGGTGGTGGGGAAAGGGACCCTGAAGTAGGCCAAAAGGGTTTCTGAGAAGGCCCTCAAGAATGCAGTGATCTGCTCATTAGAAAAAAACAGGTACATACTTTCCTTGGATGGTGAAAGAAATGTATCTGTCAACAGGATTTTTTTAGATTTTTTAACCCTGCTCCCTTGGCCACTGGCCATAAGGAAGAATAGGGGATATCAGCGGAACCTCAAAACATTTGACAGTTGGCTTCATGCCTATACTATATTAGCAATAGTTTTCAAGTAGAGGTAGCCAGAGCAGTGTTTCTCACTTTTTACATGGCGGCCTAGCATGGTGGAAGTGATCTTAATGGTAGAGTTTAGTACTACATATAATTTAATACATTATAAAAAATATATATATTTTTTTCTTTTCCAAAATTATTTTTCTCACTGTCAATTTTGGTTCTATAAAATAACATATTATAAATAATGAACTTCCTTATCCTTCCAATGTATTATTTTGTATTAGCCGGAAGATTGTGGTATTAGCAAGATAAACTCATGTGAGAAAGTACATAGATTATGATGGCAGATAGAAACCAGCAGGACCATGTCTCTGTGACATGACATGTAGTCATAAATGACAAAATTAAACATGTGACATACATGGCATCACAAATGACACTGTCATTTTTATCACATTTTATTTAAAAAAAAATTCCATTAATTAAAAACACTTATATATATGGGAGTGCAAGAGTTGTGCTTCCATGGCCCCTTCAGGGCTGTCTTAATATTTACTTTCCTGTGGTCCTCCCATGAGGAATAGATAATACTATGGATTACTAATTAAATACATTGGTGGCGACGTAATGCATTAACTGGTGTATAGCCAATTGGGTGCGGATCAAGGTTATAGAGAAAGAGAACTGCATGGCAACATAATAAGATATGGACCTAAATAAAAAAAACAATTTGTGTAGGAAACATAAAAATAAAAATACAGAAGCTCACTAAAACATAACTATTAAAAGTAAAATAGAGACAGAGGTGTGTCCAGATTTGCAGTCCTTCCCAGTGTTTTATTGCTCCTTAATCCCAGAGGATCTAAAAGCAAGGGGGAAAAAGAGGAAATTGGAACAAACAGTCAAGATCTAATAGAATAGGAATGTTGGAAAACAGCCCAGAGCTCGTACTTAGAAAGAAAAGGAGATTGTGTCAGTCAGCCCACACATTTATATAAGTATTTTTTTCTGTTACCATGGAAAAAATATATATGGTGGTGCTGCCATGATCCAGTTATACAGAGGGACTTTGCTGACAGACTTTATAAACACTTCCAAAACACTTTTCCAAATTATTACAATAATTTTAACAGTTTTATGGTCCTTAACGGGGAAGATTACTGATACTTCCTGAGTAGTTCATGTTGTTACTTTTGGGTGATGTTATGCAATGTGATATCTAATTATAGGAACCCATTATATTGTCTCTTACAATAAAATACAACAAATGCATCTGTTTATGATGGGCAAACAGTAAAATCAGTATCTGTATCTGTGCTATCTGTAATCTGTGTTTACATTTATTTATTATTGCCTGTAAAACTGTTGTAGAAAAGTTTGACTTCAACATTTGTCACACCAAAATCAAGTTGTTTTTCCATAGTTATTTTTAAGAATGTTAAAATCTAGTTTTACATTTTAGTAGCATCCTGTAAATTAAATAGCAGAGCAAAGAAGAAAGGTATGGGTGCTATGTGAGGTGAGTGCTGAGAGTGATTGTTTTGTAAGGGACCTCCTGTGTGCAGTGACTCTTTAACTCCTAACTTGAGAGCATACAGATATCTGGTAAAAGTGTGTGTTCAAGAAACTGATAGTCAGCTGAAGCAGTTAATGTATATGTATAGAGAAGGTAGACAGCAGTTAATAAGGAGGAAAGTGCACAAATAATGAAGAATGTGCCATCCAATCCATGCTAAAATGCGTATATAAAAAAGTGTAAACTAGGGTTCAATACTCTGTTAACTTTATATAGACAATTTTAGTCAACTTCTATAAAGACCCTTAGAGCCTCATTAAATTAGCCCTCGTAGTTCTCTTGGTCCTAGCAAAAGGCAGTTTTTTGCTGTTTGCGAGGACCGAATCCCTCACAGCCTGCTTTGCGATATGACTTCGAAAAATGGCCGAGAATAGGCTCCGAGAGAGCTACGGAGTCACACGCAGCCATAATTATATGAGGTGAATCTTGCACCTCGGAAGAATCCCTGCGGCCACAAAAAGTGCTAGCAAGGAATCCTAAAGCCTCTACGTGCTGCCTCAGAGCAGCCCGAGACAGCCGTGTGATCCTCCCCCCTGCTCCCTATACACATCCCCTTGCTGCAGGGGTCCCTATCGGGACCACTGCAGCCCCCCACATTAACCCCTTGCAGTTGCATTTACATTTTTAAATGTCCCGCCTCGCGGGTCCTTAATGGACCGTAAAGGTCCTGAAAGGACTTGCCCTAAAAAATATTAACCCCAGCCAACTAAAATTAACCCCATAACTCATGGGGGTCAATACAGAAAAACCAAAAGGCCTTAATTAACCCTATAACTCATGGGGGTCAATACAGACCCCCATAAGGCATTAATTAACCCTATAACCCATGGGGGTCAATACAGACCCACATAAGCCAAAAATTAACCCTATAACTCATGGAAGTCAATACAGCCCCCCTTAAGCACTTAATTAACCCCATAACTCATGGGGGTCAATACAGACCCCCATAAGCACTTAATTAACCCCATAACTCATGGGAGTCAATACACACACCCATAAGCCTCTATTTAACCCCATTAGTCCCATAAGGGTATATTATGACCCTTATGGGGCTGTTAAAACCCTAGCATTAACCACATAAGTGCCATGACGGTATGTATGTATTATAATGTATTGTATGTAATGTATTGTATTTAATGTATTGTATGTATTGTAATGTATTGTATTGTATTGTATGTATGTATTGCATTGTGTATGTCTTTCCTTTCCAGGTGTGTATTTTTTTTTTATTTTTGTAGTGCGGGGGGCGGGCTGTAATGTATTTTTTTATTTTCTGTAATGTTGATTTTTTTATTTTTTGTGACTTAAATTTTTTTTTTTTGTGACTTAGTTTTTTTTTTTCTGTAAGGTAGATTTTTTTTATTTTTTGTGACTTAGGTTTTTTTAATTTTCTGTAAGGTAGTTTTTTTATTTTCTGCAATTAGAGTGGTGGGGTGTTTATTAGTGGGTAGGTAGGTAGTGTAGGTAGGTAGTGTAAGTGTTTATTGGCTTATGGGGGTCTGTATTGAACCCCATGAGTTATAGGGTTAATTAAGTGCTTATGGGGGTCTGTATTGACCCCCATGAGTTATAGGGTTAATTATTGGCTTATAGCAGTCTGTATTGACCCCCATGAGTGACAGGGTTAATTAAGTGCTTATGGGGGTCTGTATTGACCCCCATGAGATATGGGGTTAATGCTTATTGACCCCCATGAGTTATGGGTTTAATTAAGTGCTTATGGGGGTCTGTATTGACCCCCATGAGTTATAGGGTTAATTATTGGCTTATAGCAGTCTGTATTGACCCCCATGAGTGACAGGGTTAATTAAGTGCTTATGGGGGTCTGTATTGACCCCCATGAGATATGGGGTTAATGCTTATTGACCCCCATGAGTTATGGGTTTAATTAAGTGCTTATGGGGGTCTGTATTGATTACCATGAGTTATAGGGTTAATGATTGGCTTATGGGGGTCTGTATTGATCCCCATGAGTTATAGGGTTAATTAAGTGCTTATGGGGGTCTGTATTGACCCCCATGAGCTATGGGGTTAATTAAGTGCTTATGGGAATCTGTATTGACCCCCATGAGTTATAGGGTTAATTAAGTGCTTATAGGGGTCTGTATTGACCCCCATGAGTTATGGGGTTAATTAAGTGCTTATGGGGGTCTGTATTGATCCTCATGAGTGACAGGATTAAGTGCTTATGGGGGTCTGTATTGACCCCCATGAGTTATAGGGTTAATTAAGTGCTTATGGGGGTCTGTATTGATCCCCATGAGTTATGGGGTTAATTAAGTGCTTATGGGGGTCTGTATTGACCCTCATGAGTGACAGGGTTAATTAAGTGATTATGGGGGTCTGTATTGACCCCCATGAGTTGTAGGGTTAATTATTGGCTTATGGGGGTCTGTATTGACCCCCATGAGTTATAGGGTTAATTAAGTGCTTATGGGGGTCTGTATTGACCCCTATGAGTTATAGGGTTAATTATTGGCTTATGGGGGTCTGTATTGACCCCCATGAGTTATAGGGTTAATTAAGTGCTTCTGGGGGTCTGTATTGACCCCTATGAGTTATAGGGTTAATTATTGGCTTATGGGGGTCTGTATTGACCCCCATGAGTTATAGGGTTAATTAAGTGCTAATGGGGGTCTGTATTGGCCCCCATGAGTTATGGGGTTAATTAAGTGCTTATGGGGGTCTGTATTGACCCTCATGAGTTATACAGTTAATTAAGTGCTTATGGGGGTCTGTATTGACCCCCATGAGTTATGGGGTTAATTAAGTGCTTATGGGGGTCTGTATTGACCCCATGAGTTATGGGGTTAATTATTGGCTTATGGGGGTCTATATTGACCCCCATGAGTTATAGGTTAATTAAGTGCTTATGGGGGTCTGTATTGACCCACATGAGTTATAGGGTTAATTATTGGCATATGGGGGTCTGTATTGACCCCCATGAGTTATAGGGTTAATTAAGTGCTTATGGGGGTCTGTATTGACCCTCATGAGTTATACAGTTAATTAAGTGCTTATGGGGGTCTGTATTGACCCCCATGAGTTATGGGGTTAATTAAGTGCTTATGGGGGTCTGTATTGACCCCATGAGTTATGGGGTTAATTATTGGCTTATGGGGGTCTATATTGACCCCCATGAGTTATAGGTTAATTAAGTGCTTATGGGGGTCTGTATTGACCCACATGAGTTATAGGGTTAATTATTGGCATATGGGGGTCTGTATTGACCCCCATGAGTTATAGGGTTAATTAAGTGCTTATGGGGGTCTGTATTGGCCCCCATGTGTTTTGGGGTTAACTAAGTGCTTATGGCGGTCTGTATTGACCCCCATGAGTTATGGGGTTATTTATTGGCTTATGGGGGTCTGTATTGACCCCCATGATTTATATGGTTAATTAAGTGCTTATGGGGGTCTGTATTGATCCTCATGAGTGACAGGATTAATTAAGTGCTTATGGGGGTCTGTATTGACCCCCATGAGTTATAGGGTTAATTAAGTGCTTATGGGGGTCTGTATTGACCCCCATGAGTTATGTGGTTAATTAAGTGCTTATGGGGGTCTGTATTGACCCTCATGAGCGACAGGGTTAATTAAGTGATTATGGGGGTCTGTATTGACCCCCATGAGTTATAGGGTTAATTATTGGCTTATGGGGGTCTGTATTGACCCCCATGAGTTATAGGGTTAATTAAGTGCTTATGCGGGTCTGTATTGACCCCATAAGTTATGGAGTTAATTATTGGCTTATGGGGGTCTGTAGTGACCCCCATGAATTATAGGTTAATTAAGTGCTTATGGGGGTCTGTATTGACCCACATGAGTTATAGGGTTAATTATTGGCATATGGGGGTCTGTATTGTCCCCCATGAGTTATAGGGTTAATTAAGTGCTTATGGGGGTCTGTATTGGCCCCCATGTGTTTTGGGGTTAACTAAGTGCTTATGGGGGTCTGTATTGACCTCCATGAGTTATGGGGTTAATTATTGGCTTATGGGGGTCTGTATTGACCCCCATGATTTATATGGTTAATTAAGTGCTTATGGGGGTCTGTATTGATCCTCATGAGTGACAGGATTAATTAAGTGCTTAGGGGGTCTGTATTGACCCCCATGTGTTATAGGGTTAATTAAGTGCTTATGGGGGTCTGTATTGACCCCCATGAGTTATGGGGTTAATTAAGTGCTTATGGGGGTCTGTATTGACCCTCATGAGTGACAGGGTTATTTAAGTGATTATTGGGGTCTGTATTGACCCCCATGAGTTATAGGGTTAATTATTGGCTTATGGGGGTCTGTATTGACCCCCATGAGTTATAGGGTTAAATAAGTGCTTATGGGGGTCTGTATTGACCCCATGAGTTATGGAGTTAATTATTGGCTTATGGGGGTCTGTAGTGACCCCCATGAATTATAGGTAATTAAGTGCTTATGGGGGTCTGTATTGACCCCCATGAGTTAAAGGGTTAATTATTGGCTTATGGGGGTCTGTATTGACCCCCATGAGTTATAGGGTTAAATAAGTGCTTATGGGGGTCTGTATTGACCCCCATGAGTTATAGGGTTAGTTAAGTGCTTATGGGGGTCTGTATTGACCCCCATGAGTTATGGGGTTAATTAAGTGCTTATGGGGGTCTGTATTAACCCCATGAGTTATGGGGTTAGTTATTGGCTTATGGGGGTCTGTATTGGCCCCCATGAGATATAGGGTTAATTAAGTGCTTATGGGGGTCTGTATTGACACCCATGAGTTATAGGTTTAACTATTGGCTTATGGGGGTCTGTATTGACCCCCATGAGTTATAGGGTTAATTAAGTGCTTATGGGTGTCTGTATTGACCCACATGAGTTATAGGGTTAATTATTGGCTTATGGGGGTCTGTATTGACCCCCATGAGTTATAGGGTTAATTAAGTGCTAATGGGGGTCTGTATTGGCCCCCATGTGTTTTGGGGTTAACTAAGTGCTTATGGCGGTCTGTATTGACCTCCATGAGTTATGGGGTTAATTATTGGCTTATGGGGGTCTGTATTGACCCCCATGAGTTATAGGGTTAATTAAGTGCTTATGGGTGTCTGTATTGACCCCCATGAGTTATAGGGTTAATTATTGGCTTATGGGGGTCTGTATTGACCCCCATGAGTTATAGGGTTAATTAAGTGCTTATGGGGGTCTGTAATGACCCCCATGAGTTATGGGGTTAATTAAGTGCTTATGGCGGTCTGTATTGACCTCCATGAGTCATGGGGTTAATTATTGGCTTATGGGGGTCTGTATTGACCCCCATGATTTATAGGGTTAATTAAGTGCTTATGGGGGTCTGTATTGACCCTCATGAGTGACAGGGTTAATTAAGTGATTATGGGGGTCTGTATTGACCCCCATGAGTTATAGGGTAAATTATTGGCTTATGGGGGTCTGTATTGACCCCCATGAGTTATGGGGTTAATTAAGTGCTTATGGGGGTCTGTATTGACCCTCATGAGTGACAGGGTTAATTAAGTGATTATGGGGGTCTGTATTGACCCCCATGAGTTATAGGGTTAATTATTGGCTTATGGGGGTCTGTATTGACCCCCATGAGTTATAGGGTTAATTAAGTGCTTATGGGGGTCTGAATTGACCCCATGAGTTATGGATTTAATTATTGGCTTATGGGGTTCTGTAGTGACCCCCATGAATTATAGGTTAATTAAGTGCTTATGGGGGTCTGTATTGACCCCCATGAGTTAAAGGGTTAATTATTGGCTTATGGGGGTCTGTATTGACCCCCATGAGTTATAGGGTTAATTAAGTGCTTATGGGGGTCTGTATTGACCCCCATAAGTTATAGGGTTAATTAAGTGCTTATGGGGGTCTGTATTGACCCCCATGAGTTATGGGGTTAATTAAGTGCTTATGGGGGTCTGTATTAACCCCATGAGTTATGGGGTTAGTTATTGGCTTATGGGGGTCTGTATTGGCCCCCATGAGTTATAGGGTTAATTAAGTGCTTATGGGGGTCTGTATTGACACCCATGAGTTATAGGTTTAATTATTGGCTTATGGGGGTCTGTATTGACCCCCATGAGTTATAGGGTTAATTAAGTGCTTATGGGGGTCTGTATTGACCCCATGAGTTATGGAGTTAATTATTGGCTTATGGGGGTCTGTAGTGACCCCCATGAATTATAGGTTAATTAGGTGCTTATGGGGGTCTGTATTGACCCCAATGAGTTAAAGGGTTAATTATTGGCTTATGGGGGTCTGTATTGACCCCCATGAGTTGTAGGGTTAATTAAGTGCTTATGGGGGTCTGTATTGACCCCCATGAGTTATAGGGTTAATTAAGTGCTTATGGGGGTCTGTATTGACCCCCATGAGTTATGGGGTTAATTAAGTGCTTATGGGGGTCTGTTTTAACCCCATGAGTTATGGGGTTAGTTATTGGCTTATGGGGGTCTGTATTGGCCCCCATGAGTTATAGGGTTAATTAAGTGTTTATGGGGGTCTGTATTGACACCCATGAGTTATAGGTTTAAATATTGGCTTATGGGGGTCTGTATTGACCCCCATGAGTTATAGGGTTAATTAAGTGCTTATGGGTGTCTGTATTGACCCCCATGAGTTATAGGGTTAATTATTGGCTTATGGGGGTCTGTATTGACCCCCATGAGTTATAGGGTTAATTAAGTGCTAATGGGGGTCTGTATTGGCCCCCATGTGTTTTGGGGTTAACTAAGTGCTTATGGCGGTCTGTATTGACCTCCATAAGTTATTGGGTTAATTATTGGTTTATGGGGGTCTGTATTGACCCCCATGAGTTATAGGGTTAATTAAGTGCTTATGGGGGTCTGTATTGACCTCCATGAGTTATGGGGTTAATTATTGGCTTATGGGGGTCTGTATTGACCCCCATGAGTTATATGGTTAATTAAGTGCTTATGGGGGTCTGTATTGGCCCCCATGTGTTTTGGGGTTAACTAAGTGCTTATGGCGGTCTGTATTGACCTCCATGAGTTATGGGGTTAATTATTGGCTTATGGGGGTCTGTATTGACCCCCATGAGTTATAGGGTTAATTAAGTGCTTATGGGGGTCTGTATTGACCTCCATGAGTTTTGGGGTTAATTATTGGCTTATGGGGGTCTGTATTGACCCCCATGAGTTATATGGTTAATTAAGTGCTTATGGGGGTCTGTATTGACCCCCATGAGTTATGGGGTTAATTAAGTGCTTATGGGGGTCTGTATTAACCCCATGAGTTATGGGGTTAATTATTGGCTTATGGGGGTCTGTATTGGCCCCCATGAGTTATATGGTTAATTAAGTGCTTATGGGGGTCTGTATTGACACCCATGAGTTATAGGGTTAATTATTGGCTTATGGGGGTCTGTATTTACCCCCATGAGTTATAGGGTTAATTAAGTGCTTATGGGGGTCTGTATTGACCCCCATGAGTTATGGGGTAAACTAAGAGCTTATGGGCGTCTTTATTGACCTCCATGAGTTATAGGGTTAATTTTAGTTGGCCAGGGTTAATATTTTTTTGTGCGAGTCCTTTCAGGACCTTTACGGTCCTTTAAGGACCCGCGAGGGGGGATAATTTTAGGTATCGGGATTATTAATAGTGTGCCGCGGGCCTTTTAAGGAGCTGCCGCAGGGAATTTAAAAGTTTTAAATGCAGCGGGGGCCTGATCGGTGCCGATGAGGGACCCCCGCAGCAAGGGGTTAATGTCGGGGGCTGCGGGGGTCCCTATGGACCCCTGCAGCAAGGGGTTGATATGTGGACACTTCAGGGGTCCCGATGGGGACCCCCGCATAGAGGGGGGTTAATTTTAGGTGCCGGTGGGTAGTTGGAGTACCCCCCACGGCAGGGCTTATGTGTGGGACTGCAGCGGAGGTCCCGTTTAGGACCCCTGAAGCAATTGATGAGGTGTGGGAGCCTGCAAGATCATCTCGCAGGCTGTCACTTCTTATGTACATTATCGCAGTGTTCACTTGGACGGCCCTGCTGCGTAGCTCACACGTTGCTCGCAGCAGGGCTAATTTAATCACGTCGTAAATTTGCAGTGTGTAGGATTTAAGTAGAAGCCTCTTATCTACGAGGCTGGAATTTAATAAGGCTGATAATGTTTTTTGTGGTTCAATCTGTTTAATGGGGAAGTACAGGGGAGGACCTCCCATGTGGAGACACCAGTGCTGTCTATTTGCCTCTCTAGCATATCCTCCTGGATGTCCGCCCACCAACTCAAACTTAACATGTCAAAAACTGAGCTCCTTATTTTTCCAACCTCTACTACAGCATCCATTCCCCAAATATCTCTCACTGTGGACAATGCAATTATCACTCCCTCCTCTCAAGCACATTGTCTTGAGGTTCTACTTGATCCTGTCCTCTCTTTCATTGCTCATATAAATTCACACACCAAGGGCCTCATTCAAATGCGATTTTGCCAATTGAATAGGGCTCTATATAAGCACATAGTATATTTTTTTACATACGTTTTTAGTTAGTGAACTTCTATCCAAAAGCAAGGTCTTCACTAACTAAAAACTTCTGTAAAAAAACATGCTTATATAGAGCCCTATTCAATTGACCAAATCTCATTTGGATGAGGCCCCAAATCTTGTCTATGTCATTTAAAAAATATCTCCAAAATAAGTCACAAGACAAAACTAAAATTCTAATTCATTCTCTCATTATATCTTATCTCAACTACTCCAACTCTCTCCTCACTGGCCTCCCCATCACCCACTTGTCACCACTCTAATGAAAGCATCCACTAGACTTTTCTACAATGCCCAACGCTCATGTCAGCATCACCACTCAGTCACTCCACTGGCTTCCCATAACCGCCAAAATAAAATCTAGAATCATAACTCTATAAAGCCCTCAACAATAATGCACCCACTTATATTTCTGCTCTTATCTCAAAATACTCCCCCATTTTCTCTCTTCTTTCCTCTTCACTTATTAACTCATCTAATTCCCACCTTTAGGACTATTCTCGTATTGCTCCTCTTCTTTAGAACTACTTACTAGACTTTCCTCCTGTCTCATGTCCTTCAAGACCTCATTAAAAACATGTATTAAATCAGGCTTATCAATTTCATTTTTAATATGCCCAATTTATCTATCACCTTCCAAATTTATTAGATAGTAAAAGCTTCATTCAATTCGGAGGCCGCAACACGATCGGTGTAGGACGTATGTCTACAGGCTTGCTGCGAGCCTGCAACGGCGCAACTTATGTCGCTATCCAATATGATCGCTGACGCAAGGCAGTAACTCCCGGTTACAAACAGCCAGTGGAATTTGGGTCCGATCGTAACTCGTGGTTCAAGCCCGTAGGACTTTGAAATCCAACCTCCATTTTTCATTGAAGCTTGAATTATGAGTTACGATCGGACCCACATTCCAGATATAATACAATATTGATAAAGCCGTAAATATGATATTCTATTACATGCGAGTAACACATTGATTGCCAGGATTGATATAACATGGAAATTAAACATGAAATAAAGTATTTTGTTGGGCCGATTTGCGAGCTTGAGAATGTTGTGGTATTAATTCTAGTACCTAACATCACTTTCCCTTTTAATAAAAGCACAGTAGAGTGTTTATATATACAGTGCTCTATACATGTCATTAAGCCCTTTGCAAGACCTCCTTGGTACCATTAACTTTTGGTTCGATTTTTGCCATTTGCAGGCTTGACAGAGTGGTTAGCAAAGGGGAATCGGAACAATTGAATAGCCAATTGTGTTCATCAAAGGCTTGGAGGGCATTAACCCGCGATTTTAAAAATTGCTATGAATTGCAGCTCGGAGCTCGAAACTCCATCGTAGCCCGCAATAAGTTGCCAATTGAATAGCAAATTAAGTTACGGGCTCCATTTTCGAGCCCAGATCCCCTGAACGGCTCAATTGAGTGAGGCGCTAAGTTTGCAGGCTTTTTATTGTATAGGATGCTTAAAGAGAACTCCATAAGCAATATTATAAGCTCAAAAACAGGGCTCACTTTTTGTTTAATCTGTATTTATATTGTTTTTAGGCTCTGTTTCATCCTATTTATGGCGATGCAGAATGTTAACGCATTATAAATACTATACAATAATAATAATAATCTCAGTTACAGAGAACACGTAAAAGAATAATCTAAATTAACAGACATATTATGACTGGATTTTTTCCCCGGTAATTACACTTATTTGTGTATCCATTTATTCCTAATGTAAGTTGCAATGTGACCAGTTTTTCAGTATAACTAAATTGAGATCTTATCTGCATCTAAAGTACCTCCAAGATTAGAAATTATGGGCCAGAAAAAATGTATGTCCACAGTAAAGTATTATTGTATTTAACATTAATAATAATATAAAGTATTATTAATACCCAGTATTTATAAAGTTATGACATTAAAAACAGCACTATGCAATTGGAGGTAGTTACAATTTCATTTAAACGTCAATCAACCAATATAGAGGATCCCAAGGATCCTGCTTCATGCAACTTTACAATATAGAGATACTGGGAGGGACCAAGGTTAGAGTGGAGCACAAATGAGCAGAAGATTGTATGTGGGTTGGGCCCATTAGCAAGCCAAGATCTTCAAGATCATGCTGTAAATATAGGACTGAGTATGTGCGTAGGAGCCCCAAAAATCTGGGGGTAAAAGTAAACTCTACCCCCCCCCCCCCCCATTGCTGCAGTAGTGCCCCTCAAAAACAGTTTTTGATTTTCATTTCTTTGTTTAAATTATCAATGCCTCTGCCCCCAAAATGATAAAAAAAAAAATATATATATATATATATATATATATATATATATGTATTGTGACAAGGATGACCGTTTACCACAGGAATTCTTTATGACAAAAGCTTCCGCAATACAGATTTATGATGCAGAAGACTTGTTAATTAATAGGGCTCATAAACAAGGATTAGAAGTAGAAAAATGAAAATAAAAATCTACATATACGTTTCTTACTAAACATGCAGGAACACCCTGACTACCCCCGGGCAGCTTCTCTGCTCCGGAGAGATTAGAATTCATAAAGTAAACAAATAAATCCAGTTACTTTCAGCAGAAGTTCTGGTGGATCATATAATAAAGTCTCTGCTATGAGGGATAGTGCCACCTTGTGGCCAGGATACAAACAGTCTCTTATAGTGCCACCTTGTGGCCGGGGCACAAACAATCTCTTATAGTGCCACCTTGTGGCCGTGATACAAACAGTCTCTTATAGTGCCACCTTGTGGCCGGGATACAAACAGTCTCTTATAGTGCCACCTTGTGGCCGGGATACAAACAATCTCTTATTTTATCAGAAGTCTTTTCCACCTCTTTACATAAGTAACGGAGGATGAAGCATAGGGCCCACCCGTCTCTCCCATATGCTTCACTCCAGGGACCCTTTGATATTGCAATAGTAACTTACTGCAATTTAACAGGACAAGCACTCTTCCCTGGGGTATAATAAGTCTGGTACCTTCATTCGGTGCCTCTGACAGCTCCACAATCGCTTAGACACCTTAGGCAACTCTGCCTGGGAATCCTCAATATTCACTTCCCTTACTTGGTACCTTTGTACTTTCACCTCCTGAGTCTGTAGTCGCTCTGTCAGCTCTATTCGTCCAGCTACTGCAAACAGCACACACTCCTTTCTGTTTTCCAAAACTCGCAGCCCCAGTAAACAAGGTGATCTCCTCCAGGTTTGCTTTCCAGAGTTCAAAAGGTAGATCCACTCAGGATCAGCCAGCAAGCTCCTCTCTTGTGGCTTGCTCTGGCTGCTAGCAGCAGCAGCACACAACCAAAGCCTAATCAGTCACCCCCTTCCATGTCTGCTTTCCAGGCTTTAAAGTGAAACTGCACCTGCATCAGTTAGGAGTTCTTCGGGAGTTAACTCCGTCACTCCTGTCAAGCACGCTTTACACTTCTTTACTTGGCACCATCCTCTAGGGGGCAGACGGTCACAATATAGATATATATATATATATATATATATATATATATATATATATATATATATATATATAAAAATATATATATATATATATAACATAAAATATGGGTTTAAAGCTTTTATGGGAAAGACATACTGCTCCATAACGCTGGCGCTCTCTAGTAGACAAATGGCAATGCATGTTTATGTTTAGTTTTGCTGTTATTTTGTGTTCCCTACTCATTTAATCTAGGGGGGTTTCTCCCTATCCCCTCCAGTTCCTACTCCCCTGCTCCTGAGTTCCTCTAAAGGTAAAACCTCCACTATATTCAACACTCTTTTTTTTATTCGAATTGATTAAATCACTTGCTAGTCAAGTCAAAAACCAATAAAGAGATTTGCAAAAGTCTGCTAATTTAGAAGTATGCGCAAATCACAATGGTCACTGATTGCTGCAATAATTGCTCTGGGCATTTGCAGCTCATTGGCCGTTACTATCATAGCTATGTTGTTTCTAGTCTACAGTTTATAGAGATCTGCCAAGTTAGCTAAATAGTGTTGAGTTAAACATTACAAAAGACTATATTGTATATGTCATAAAGTGGATGATTTTAATCCTTCCCATTCATATAGCAGAACTCGCCAGTAAAACAGAATATAGGAGACAAAAGTAAGAAATATCCATAATTACATATAGAGCATGTGGTGTCCATGCTTTCAGAATGGAACCAATTAATGGGTCAGGTTTGTTAAAAGTAAAAAAAAAAATAAAAGAATTATTTTACAAAGTGCCGTAATTTGGTGACAACTAAAGTACATGCAGGTAAATAGCATTTACCTTAGGAGTCATACACTTATGCATGGACATTGGATATTGGAAAACAGGTAGAACAATATTTTATATTAAAAAATAAACAAGAAATAAGATGAATAAGGAATACCATAAAACAAAAGGGACACTGCAGCAGTCTAAAAGTATAAGTTGCATCAACCATAATGAAAGCCTTTACAACCAAGAGATATTAATTACTAGGAAATTGCCCATCAAAAATGACGGGTATAAAATTGTAAGCCTGGCAATGCTGTTTGCCATACAATGCGAGGCTATGTGCCCTCTGAGCATCTTCTACGTTCATCCTGAGCCCGGCGCTGAGCACCTTCGGCGCTCATTGCAAGCCTCTCGGCCCGTGTATATTACAGGCCCCGCCATGTGCGCCTTCGGCTTCACTGCCGTTTTTGGAACTTTTCTGTTTTGCAATGATTACTTTCAGTGCTCATCATGAGCCCCACAATGAGGCCTCATTGCAAGCCTCTCCCCCTGTGTACTTCATAGGCCTTGCGCTTGAGCAGCCTAAGTCCCAGGGGCCTCGCGATGAGCGTCTGCCGCGCTCATCGCAAGGCCTGCAATGAGCGCCTTTGGTTGCTCATTGCAGCTCTTCAACTGCGGGCCTCGCTTCGCAAAGGCCGCAAGTGCGTGATCATCATCGCAAACGTCCCAAACATTCGTAAAACCAACAACTATATATATATATGATGATTACTATTTGTTCAATTTTCCTCTGCTACTTATAGGGCCAGGTCATGTAATCCTCTTTATCTTCTCACATCCTTCGTGCTGTAAAAACAGGCCTATTTGATGTAGGAGAGACAAGGTAAGGAAGGATTCCATTTGAGTCTGCTGTTTGTCATCATTGACTTCTCTGTAATTTGTTACTCATCATTCTTTATTGATGTTCACAAAACATTGTGCAGGAATGTAAAGATACATAACAAACATATAGATAAAAAAATCAATTACAATTCACATGTGATAAATTCATTATAGTATCAATATTTTTTCATATATTTACCAGTACTACAATCTGCCCCAAATAATCCTGACATCATTTATTACAGCCTGTTCTGGAGTGCGTATAATTAAAGAGCATTTAATTGTGTTCTTAATTGTTTCTATCCACTGATACGCAGCATCGTCTCCCACTTTTTGGCAAAGGATAGGGTGACATGTCCATTTTTTTAATATGGTATTAATGGAAGAGTTTAACTTTCTTCAATGTGTTAGTTTATAAAGCAATTTCTCAAAAGGAGAACCAAGGATCTTGATTATTTTACATTGCTTGATGTTTTCAACATTAATATATTCTCTCAATGGAATTATATGGCATAGAATTTTCCAAGGGAAGGCTCCAGGAAATAAAATCTTCTATACAGCTGGTTTATCCACCAGTTATAGTGTTGATATTCTATTATAGCAATTTGTGAATGATCAAATCCATTGCCATCTTACTTCAAATGTTTTGTAGATGATATTTGTGTCTAAATTATCCCATATGTATCCTGTGCTAATTGCTGTTTGTTTTGGGTGTCTGTATCTGTCTGTCAAAAATATGTTTTTAATAGCTGAGGATATATAAATGCATTTTTGATATGTACCCACAGTGTAGGGGTTCTTTGTTATCTGCATTAAAGCAGGTCACTTAATATAGTATAATACACTTATACAGAGAAGATACATACATACATAGATAAATAGATAGATAGATAGATAGATAGATACAGTGCCTTGCAAAAGTATTCACCCCCCTTGGCATTTTTCGTGTTTTGTTGCCTCACAACCTGGAAATAACATGGATTGTTTGAGGATTTGCATCATTTAATTTACACAACATGCCGACAACTTTGAAGATGTGTTTTTTATTGTATTGTGAAGCAAACAACAAATAGGACAAAATAACAGAAAAGAGGTCTGGGCTTTGACTAGGCCATTCCAACACATTTATATGTTTCCCCTTAAACCACTCAAGTGTTGCTTTAGCAGTGTGTTTGGGGTCATTGTCCTGCTGGAAGGTGAACCTCCGTCCTAGCCTCAAATCACGAACAGAGTGGTACAGGTTTTGCTCAAGAATATCCCTGTATTTAGCACCATCCATCTTTCCCTCAACTCTGACCAGTTTCCTAGTCCTGGCTGCTGAAAAACATCCCCACAGCATGTTGCTGCCACCACCATGTTTCGGTGTGGGATTGTGTTCTTTGGGTGATGTGATGTGTTGGGTTCGCGCCACACATAGCGTTTTCTTTGATGGACGAAATGTTACATTTTAGTCTCATCAGACCAGAGCACCTTCCTCCATACATTTTGGGAGTCTCCACATGTCTTTTTGCAAACTCAAAAAGTGCCATTTTGTTTTTTGCTGAAAGTAAAGGCTTTCTTCTGGCCACTCTGCCTTAAAGCCCAACCCTGTGGAGCGTATGGCTTATTGTCGTCCTCTGTACAGATACTCCAGTCTCTGCTGTGGAACTCTGCAGCTCCTCCAAGGTTACCTTAGGTCTCTGTGCTGCCTCTCTGATTAATGCCCTCCTTGACCGGTCCGTGAGTTTTGGTGGGCGGCCGTCTTGGCAGGTTTGCTGTTGTGCCATGTTCTTTCTATTTGGTTATGACAGATTTGATGGTGCTCCTGGGGATCATCAAAGATTTGGATTTTTTTTATAACCTAACCCTGACTTGTACTTCTCAACAACATTGTCCCTTACTTGTTTGGAGAGTTCCTTGGTCTTCATGGCAGTGTTTGGTTAGTGGTGCCTCTTGCTTAGGTGTTGCAGCCACTGGGGCCTTTCAAAAAAGGTGTGTATATGTAATGACAGATCATGTGACATTTAGATTGCACACAGGTGGACATCATTTCACTAATTATGTGACTTCTGAAGGTAATTGGTTGCAACAGAGCTTTTTATGGGCTTCATAACAAAGGTGGTGAATACATACGCACATGCCAATTTTCTGTTTCCTTTTTCTAAAAAATAGTTTTATGTATATATTTTTCTCATTTCACTTCACCAACTTAGACTATTGTTTTCTGATCCATCACATAGAATTCAGATTAACAAAACATTGAACTTAAGGCTGTAATGTAACAAAATAGGTAAAACATCAAGGGACTGTATGTGTATCATTTACTGTAGTTTAGCTAAAGATGACCAAGATATAAGAATTTTAAACATATTAGAATAAAATATTTTTTTGCCAAGCTTTTATTAAATTAAGAAAAATATTTATTTTTGATGTTGTTCCCTGGCAAAGGAAAACTGTCAAAAAAACGATGCTGTGTGTACAGTCAAGAAATTATATCCTGCAGCTCCTGAGCATGCCTAACAGTCATTTATCAAATAGGCAGCCTCCCTCAGGTCACTACTGCAATCTAAAAATGAATGTTTATGGAGCCCAAACCATGGAAATTGGTAATGTTTTATGTACTAGAAAGGCTGATCCATACTTTAGCACATAAATCACAATTAGCAGGGTACAGTAATTCTTCAGAAGCACAGTGATTGCTGGCAAACTATTGATTATGGCTCCAGTTAAAGATCATTCCTGCATGTGGAAACAAAGGCTGAAAAGATTATCAAGGTGCCACTGGGAATATAATATTTCTCTGAATAATGTAAGCAATATATATATTATGACAGTATAAATAGGAAACATATAAGAATATCCATATAGCATTAAATGACCACCGTAATGTCCTAATAAGAGGAGCTAGTTGTTTTTATTGTGCAATGATGATTAATACAATTCATTATTTATAATGTCATTATTTATGAAAGCAATATTTAAAAGATAAAAGTGTCAACCTCCAATCGAGCTGTTGGTCTCCATATTCATAATGTCATTCAAGAAAGCTGGGACACAGGTCTAAAAGACTTAAAGAAAAATCTTACTTAGGAGACCAGCTTGTGTCTAGAAAACAATTCATTGGCAGCCACATAGCCAGAACTCATCGCCAATGAAAATAACTTTAATACAACAAAGCTACAGCCAAGCAAGAGCATTGTGTTGATACAATCTTCCAGTCAGAGCAATGTCTCCCAGTTGACCTTATTATGGTTGAAGTGTCTGCTAAATCTGAAAGTGTATTGCATATTTATTTATTTTAATGTAGATTTTGGTATACTACAAAGGGCTTGAACACACTTAAAGTCACAATTAAGTTGCAAAGGTTGCTATTTATCAAGAAGTTAATATGAATATTGTTTAAAAGTGAAAACAATTTGCATTTTATTTTTAAAAGATCATTAACAACAAGAGTAAAGCATTAAAATGTGTTAGAACTTTGAAACAGGTTGACGGATGGCTTTGAAATATTCATTAAAAATAGATTTTCAAATTCAATTTCATTTTTAAACACATACATTGTATATTTTTCACCTGTGGGTACTTTTATAGACACTACACAATTTGATAATAGTTTTCTCAAAGAGGATTTATGTGTCATCATCAGGTTGACAAAATGGTGCAAACATTCAAGAATAGTGAGGAGACCATTAGGATTTGGGAATGAATGAATGGTTAGAAAATAGAATGAGATAAAGAAGGCTTGCAGAAGAATGTCAATTTAAATGACTCCTTGTAATCAGTCTAGGTAGTAAGTACATTTTGTAAATATCCTTAGAATGATAGGTTTGCCAGCATTTCAAGTGGCCATAGAGGGTCAAACATCTTTGAAATCGGATTCAGAGAGTGAGGATGTTCCATAAAAATAAGTACAAATAAAGAGAAATGCAAACAGGTAATTACATTATCAACCATGTAAGATGTGCAGAGGGCAATTAGGTAGCTGTGTTATAGTGGCTAGTAAAGAAGAGTATGCGTAGAATAGGGTGGTGATATGTTCCCAAGGTAAAAGTTTAAGGGAAAGTGTAATACAATATGAATACTAACCCTGAGCCCTATTCCATTAGAAGCCCGCAAATGCCTCTAACCCGTAATTTTGTCTGTGGTTTTTTTTCTCTAAATATTTAGATGTATTCTGCTGACTCAAGCTCTTAATTTATCTCCTTAAGCCTGAAGATGTAAACCCTACCTTTTTAAGTAGGATTTCATGGACCGTGATCATATGATCTGACAATATTTAAGCAAGCCTGTAATTTACTTCTTAGATACAGACAATAGTAAATGAGACAGTCATCATAATGTCAGTAAAACATGGAAGTTAGACGTACAATCAGAGGCTACAAATTAATTAGAGCCAATGAGTAATATTTGCCTACCGTGCTCTCAATCTAGCACTCTATAAAATGCATTAGATCATCTGTTCTGGTTCATGTGGGTTTCATGATATGTATAAACCCCTTGAGTCCTGGGATCGATATTGCTCAGAAATAACAGTTAAAAATAATATTTTTTAATTACATATTTGTGGGTTTGAGACTGTTGTGCAAATAATTCTAATGTATTTCCATGTTTTCCAATGCTTTTAAAATACAGTATTGTGTGTTGAATTGCTGCTATAGCTATAATAAGTGTTTGAAAAAGCCATTGAGAGTCCTATTTAGTACTCGTAATATTTTTGAAAGAAACTTGATACTTTTTTCAGTTGTGGGTCAGACTTTATTTGCGATCTAGAGCTACGTGTCTAATAGAATATCGATTTTGTGTAACTAATTATTTAGCGCTCATAATGTTCAAACTGTGCTAAGACCAATGGAGTTCCAAGGCCAAATTTGCATCTTTTGGGCGGGTAACTCTTGTGTGGGCATGTAGTGATTGTGGGCTGGTAACTCTTAATCGGTTTGTGAGTAGCTAATAGAATATGTGGCGATGTTTAGAGTGATTTGTTAATGCGTATACATTTTAAAATGGGGCAACAGAATAGGGCCCCACATGTTAGTTATGTTTTTGTGAATATAGAGGAATCATGGCCTGTAGTAAATAAGTACAAAATTGGAAGACAATCATCAATTCGATTCGATTTTCAAGCAACAGTAGAGAGGAGATTTGGTATTAAATAGGGGAAAGCAGAATGAGGAATGTTTCTTTAGCATATAGATAATAAGCCACATTCAATTGGCCAAATTTGAGATCCAGGAGCCCATAATTGTGGTAACAGGCAAGTTTGCAATTCAATTGGCATCTTTTTGCAGGTTCCGATCAGGTTACGAGTTACTGGTTTAAAAATATTGCGTCCATCAAACTTGTAACTTACAGCCTTCAGAAGCCTTTGATCTCTCACTTTCACAAGGCTAAAATCGCAATTCACTATTCAATTGCTCAATTTCCCCAAGCTCGCAAACGTATCCATACTCGTACACCGCAAATGAAGAAGGAAATCCTACATGTGCTAGAGAGGACCCGCAAAGGGGTTAAACACATATTCGTAGCACTGTAAATACAAATAAAAGAGGAATCCTGCAATGTAAATAAAGGTGAAAACGATGATATACATTAGAATTAATTGCACAACAGTCTCAAGCCCGCAAATTGGCAGAAAATAAATTTTAATTTTATGTGTCATTTCGGGGTTAAAACAATCTTGGGTATCAATCTTGGGTATCATATGGACTTGAACAGTATTGGCATTCATTTTTATAATTCTGTATTTTCCATGTTTTTTTCTGTATGATCGCATATCGGACCCCGTAATCTAATTGAATGACAGGTAACCTCCATGTTTTACTGCCGTAATTCAGACAGTCTCATTTCCTATTGTCTGTTTCGAAATGGCAGGTTACGGGCTTGATAATTGATCTTGTTCCTGCCCTCATCTGCTCCGAAACAGTGCATGGTTTACGATTGTTGCTTCAAGCCCGCAACTTGTGAGCTTGAGCAATTGAATAGCATCACAAACGGAGACCAATGGGAGCCAGCAACTCACTCGCAGACATGCGGCTGTCTTCTGATCGAGTTACGGGCTTGGAATTGAATGTGGCCCAAATATGAATCTTAAACACTTTTAATTTCCTAACTTCCAAAGTTATGTATAGTTGTGTACCTATTCCTCTATTAAATCAGAATTTAGTTGTGTTAAAGTAACATTGAGTATTACAAGATGTCAAACTTCATCATTATTTTTGCTAAGACTGATTTCATTAATAAAACTCAGCCAAGACATACCTGGTCCCTTAGTTTAACAACGAAATTGTCTTATATGCACAAGACTCACAGGAAAAGGTCTTAACAATTTCACAATGAAAAGATAAACATTGTTATGTCTTGGCAACACAAAGTAATATCAATAGTACTGGAATTGTAGAATATGTATCTCTTTATATAGATTTTATAATATAATACCATGGAATGTATTTAATTATGTGCTCATGTGGCAATACCATATTAATAAATTTACTTTTGTTTCTCACAAATGTATTATTTTCAGACCTTCATGGAAATACAGTCACAAGCCCTCGCCTTACAATGCTTTACACAATATGAATGTGCTATTGGCCACTGAAATAAATGTTGTTGTGTGATGAATTTTGTTGGATAGGGGCAAAACTCGCCAGCTGCAGAAACACTATTGGTTTCAAATGACATTTTTCATTAATTATTCTCTATTGGGTTATAAAGTAGAGCATTTTTTTATTCATTATTAAGTGCCATAAGCATTATTTTCCATTATAGAATCACACTATAAATTATATTAAGATATATATATAATTTTATCAGTTAAAAATCTGATTTATTATATGTTGTATAACACTGATGTATTTGCAGTGTAATCCAAGAAACCCAGATGTAATTGTTACTAATGAAATACTTAATTAATTGGTTACAATCAGTTTTTTTAGATATAGAGGACTAGTATTCTTTCCAAATATGAAAATGTTTGTAGATGAACAAATATTAATTAATTAGACACTGAAGCCTGGAATATATTTTAGGGAGAATGTGAGAAAGCACTACTTTACAGAAAGGGTAGTAGATAAGTGAAAATGGTAGAATCACATATATAGTTGTTGTACTGCGAGTTGTTGTCAAGCTTTGAGGGCCTCGCAAAGCGAGGTCCGCAACTACGTCCCTAGTGATGAGCGCTGAAGGTGCTCATCGTGAGGCCCATGGGACTTTGAGAATGCAATGAGCGTCGGAGGCTCCCATCACCCCAGGACACAAGGGCTGCAATGAGCGCCGCAAGCGCTCATCTCGAGGTCTGCAGGGGTCCCATCACCCACTGTGTGCAACTATCTCATCTCCCCTCTGCCTCTATCTCATCTCCCCCTCTGCCTTTCTCTCATCTCCCCATCTGCCTCCCCCAGCGTCCAGAACTTACCTCCCAAGACTTACTTAGGCTGCTCTTTTGTTGGTGGTTTAACGGACCAATGGCGTGCCACCCCTGCAGGCGCGACCTCTCTGCAGCATCATTATGTCATTGCTACGTCCCTACGCTGAAGAGAGGATGTGCCGGCAGTGGTGGTACACCATTGGTCTGCTAAACAACCAATGAGATCAGGTACAGAAGGAAGGGAGAGGAGGGGGGAAATGAGATCAGGTACAAAAGAGAAGGAGAGGAGGGGGGAAATGAGATCAGGAACAGAAGGGAGGGAGATGAGGGGGGAATGAGACACAAGGGAGGGAGATGAGGGGGGAAATGAGACACAAGGGAGGGAGAGGAGGGGGGAAATGAGACACAAGGGAGGGAGAGGAGGGGGAAAGGAGACACAAGGGAGGGGGAAATGAGACACAAGGGGGGGGGGGAGAGGGGGAGGAAGAAGACACAAGGGAGGGAGAAGAGGGTGGAAATGAAACACAAGGGAGGGGGGGAATGAGACACCACATTGTGTGGCAAACAGCATATATATTTGCCAGAGTATGAGACAGAAAACAATTAATGTGGGAAGAGCTGAAGTCAGTTCTCAGGCTTTAATATACATTTAAAGTATTCCTCGTCATTAACTATAAGCTTTTCCATTCCAATTAAACATTTGTGAGGTCGTTGAGACAATTGGCATTTTCTTGCAAGAAAAGCCAGGGCTCTCCTGGTGACTAGAAAACTAAGGCATTGTCTCACCTGGATAATATATGGAGAGATCATGATAGTAAAAAGAGGCAGGGCCCAAAGGAATAGGTTTATAAAGGTCGTTTCAATTAGTGTTAATTTGCCAAAGGGACATTATATTCTGTCAGCTTCAACACAGGTGTAAAAGAGTAACTCTCTGGCCATAGACCTCCTAACAAAGAGGGCAAGCAAGGGAATATATATTACTAGTCGTTTGCCCATCTTAACTGACGGCATAATATTTAATGTCTCCCCCCCCCCCCGTGTATCTTTCCAATTCACTCCCCTGTTTCTCTTTCCTCCCTCCTCCCCTGTGTCTCTTTCCCCTCCTCCCTCCCTTTCTTTCCCCTCCTCACTCCATCCCCTGTGTCTCCCCAATCCCTTCCTCCCAGAGAGCAATGCTCATGTGCAGCTTGAGCCGTGCACTGCACATGCGCGGCTGGGGCAGCGCATTGATGCTCAGTGCACATGCGTGGTTACTGCCGCACACTGCAAACACACGGCTAACATCACTCACTGCACATTGCTGGATATAGTTTCCGTAGTGCGCATGCGCTAGCCAGCGTTACAGACTACGGAAACTATATTATTGATATTCTGGATGGGTTTAATTACAACCTATGTAACATTTTATAGACTTGCTAATTGTAATTGGAGTATATTGACAATGACTTGTGTATGTCCCAAGCATTCTGCCATTCCTCGTCTGATATTCTGTCTCCTAAATCCAATTCCCTCTTGCTACCATACATTCATCTCATTGGAGAAGAAAAGAGTGTACAAGGTGGATATGAGATACTTCAGAATATTGCCTAGTAAACACAGATGTTCAAAGGTCGCTTGGAGTGTAGTCCTTACTTGTCTGATAGGTGGCTGGGAGATTTGATTTCTGACCTGAGCGGAACGAAAATAATCTTGTGGGTTAAAGTTGCCTTTGTTTGTAGGGCTTCAAAAGAGATGATTTCACAATCAATGTATATATATTTTACCCTAGTTGTCACTACAGATTCTAATTTGATACAATATGCTGTCTCAAACCCTGGGGAAAGCATCCTACTTAATTAAAAAAGGTTTTGGAGATGAAATGAAGTAAGTAAAATTCTAGGGATATGTCCCCAAATGAATTTAACGAGTTACTCCTACATTGTTTTTGATAAGAATAAGTAATATAATAAGGTGATGTCAGTTGCTATGGTGCACTGATGCTTTAGATGTTTACTTATGCACTATATCAATTAAACAACTCAGCTTCATCCTAGTAATATAGATTTTGATTAGATGAAAGGATCACCTTGCAGCTATAATTTCTCATATCTGCAAAGTAAGGAAAATAAGCAACGTTTCTAAGTATGGTATAGTTTAAAGTAGTAAGAAGTAGTTCATTCAAATTAATTTGTGCAAGAGTGTGATCATTGCACTAAAACAATCAAAAATCAGCACCAAACCTTTAACTTTTTTTAATGGATGTTCAAAAATGATAGCACTCACTGTGAAAAAAAGACAAAGGGTATATAATGGTGTAATAAAAAGAATAAGCTATCAGGGAATGTGCTGCAAGAAAGACATGCCAATTTTAAGGGAAACGGAAGACTATTAGAGCCACATACGCTTCCCATGCTTCATGTTGGCCATCAGTGACATTCACTCACTAAAAAGTTCACAACTGCTCTTATACCTTCTGAATATATTTACTCACCTAAGTGAAATAGAATACATATAAACTATAACCCAACATGTATAATGAAGAAAATGGAATGTGCACCCTACCTTCCTATCAGTATTTACCCGAGATTGCCCTAAAATCTTTTAGTTTCATTATCAATGCAGTTTGTACAGAAGATGTATAGAGAAGCCACTAGTACAAATGAAGCATTTGAACTGAGCCAAAACCATCTTTGCAACAGTGTGCCATAATTAGAATTAATTACTTCTGCAAATGGCCTGAGGTGGCTTCTACTTCTCAGGTTACGTTAACCGTCTATAATCATCTTCTAGTTCACAAATTGGGGTCAGAAGTAACTTCCAGCATAATGTGTCTTTGGCAATGGGCCATGATATACAATGGAATGCAAAGGATTTCTTTAAAACAACTAAAGATTCCCCTTTCCTTTACCTATGAGCTCATTTCAAACTGATTGCAACCATCGAGTACTGAAAGACTGATTCCAGACTGCCACCCTTGTAGGCCACAGAAAGTCATTGATATAGATTCCACAATTACCCAGTTACACTGCATGCAACAGATGTCCGTGAAAGGATTGCTTCATGGCAGAAATATGCAGACTGCATTACATGTTGGTGTTCACAAATCAACACAGGCTGATAAACAAACACACAGAGCCAAAGAAATGTGTATGGTGTTGTGTGAAAGTAGCAAAATAATATAAGCACAGTGAAAGTAAAAAAGGTCAATCGTTTGGATAAAGATAAAGACAGAAAGACAAAAAAAAAATAGAAAAAGAGATAAACAAGGAACAATGGAAACAGACATACAATAATAAAAGACAGGCACACAAGGAAAGATGCAAATAGATAGGACAAATAGACAAATAAGGAACGATAGAAATAGAAACAAATGGACAAGGAATGCTACAAAGATATAGATGATAGATAGATAGATAGATAGATAGATAGATAGATATATAGATAGATAGATAGATAGATAGATAGATAGATAGGTGGATAAATGGATAGATAGATAGATAGATAGATAGATAGATAGATAGATAGAT